>CM040630.1:96856776-97175565 GCA_022818045.1 Neotoxoptera formosana | reverse complement strand
TAAAATTGGCTATACATTCTGACATAAAAATAATACATTTTGTGAAAAACATTTGATTACCTACTGATTCTTTTGTCGTTTCTAAACACATATTTTTTAGCCTTTGTTCATATTTATTTTTTATTTATTAAAGCTGTAACAGTTTAGATATTTAACAATTTAATAATTATTTTTGAATTTGATTCAAGTACCTAGGTCAGTTAATCAAAAATATTAATTTTTCACCTTTTCTATTAAGGTGGGATCACACGGCGCGTGGCGCGTCGCGAGGAGTGTGGAACGTGTATATACCACGCAACAACCCGCGCCAAGTTCTGCGCGACAACTTGGCGCGCCTGTGTGATTAGACGGAACGTCATAGTTCAATAAGTTTCTCCTAGGCGCGTCTCGTTCTGGAATCATAAATTCTGTTCCATTGTGATAGGTACACTATTCTAATTTTTGCGCGTAAAAATTAAATTTCCTTTTGTTAATTTGAAGTGACTGTGCGTCAGTGCACGTGTTGTGGACTGTGGTGTATGATATTAGATATTAATTAATAATTAATTTATAAATAATTTATATTATAATTTACTAATTAATTTATAATTAATTATTAATCGTGATTCGTATATGCACAATTATATTATTTAAATTATGGATTATACTGACGAAAAATCAAAACTTGCTGTTTGTGCAGCTGCTATGTCCTACTAAGTGGCCAAGTTTTAAAAAGTGCTAGTGAAACCAAAAACAAAACGTTATTGGGTTAATGCATACTACTATTATTTGTTAATATCACAAAAGAATACAATTTTAAATTATAAACTAAGGTAGAGATTCAACTGTACCTAAAAAAGGCTTAAACACTATTAGGTAGGTACTATCATAACGAACACAACAACAGTACAATACTAAACTTTTAATATAAGAATTATATTATTCAGACAGATATTAGTACTAGCACTTTGTACTTAGAAAAATATTAATTTATTGTTGTAAAGTAAATAATATAAACTCATTTATCTACTAGAATAAGTTTTAAGATATAATGACAAATATTGGTGATGACTAGGATAAAAGCAAACTTGAGTAATACTTAAGTACCTACCTAGATATTTTAGTATTTATGTGACTGCTTTGTTTTTATTTTTTAGAAATATAATTCTTTAGGCTCAACCATTCTAAATATAATTATTAATATACAATTTAATTGCAAAATGTATTTTAGAGTTATGACAGATATACTTACAAAAACCATTCACATATGCTTAAAAAACTACCTACAGATTTACGTATTTCTATTTATTTCTAGTGTATTAAAAATTCAAATTAAATTACCTCTGAATTTTTTGTTTGACGTGGTTGAAAAACCCCATGCAAAAACCTAGCCATATGTTCATATGCAAACCATTCGGGTTTGAATACCCCGTCCGTACCTGAACCAGTCCTTTTGCTAGCCTTGACCTTCAATGACAATTTTCTGAATGTCCCCATAAGCGAATCTTTTTTTTTTTAAGTTCACTTATTGAATATTCATCTGCACTTAAGTTTTTTGAAATTCTTCCCCAAGCATCATGAACATGGTTCCGAATTTTGTGATTTGGATCACTTGGATTCCATATAGATGGCTCACCTTCGTACAGCTCCAAAAATTGTGCAATTTGTTCATTGGACCATTCCATTTTATAATATAGTAGTATAGGTACTAATTAGTACTATAAGCAGTGTATCGATATAATTGTATCAACTATTTCAAGCTGATCAGTATTTTGATTGTTGACATACTAAAAAAGTAGGTATGAACAATGAAAAATATATCCAAAATCCAAATACTAAAAATTTAGTTCAAAGTATGAAAAATGATAAATAGATACATTGATAAACCATTAATACCGACGCGCCGTTAGATTGATAAGACGCGCCGCGCCAATTTTCCTTTGGCGCGTGACACAAAGACCGACAATTGTCGGGAAGCCACGCGCCGCGCTGCGCTCATACAAACCTTGCCGCGCAATACCGATCAGACGGCGCGTCAACTGTACCACGCTATACCACTCCACGCTCCATGCTCCTCACGACGCGCAACGCGCCGTGTGATCCCACCTTTACAATTCCAATGCGACACGGCTATCCGCCGGTAATCGTATACTACAATAACGTCACTAGATCAGCTGCGGCGTGCGGGATTTTGGTTTTGTTTACATGATTATGAGGCAACCTCTATAATCTAAAAACCTTGCAGAGGAACCACTCGCCCAAAATGATAACGTGATATCAACAGTACGAGATAACGTAACGGACGAATTTTATAACGACATCGAGGATGATGGCGATTTCGCTCAAGTTGCAGGTATCGCCGAAGATCTTGAATATTGTAAAAAGAAAGGTTAGTAATTTAATTTTTATAAACGCGGCAAAGACTAATTAGGGTTTTTGTTTTTTAAGATTCATACATTACGCTCAAAAATGGAAAACGTGTTTCCAGTGAAAACACTACCTCAGCAGTTAGGGCGAAAAAATTACGATTAAATCTGGTAAAGTCTCCCGGGTTTCAACAAATATCTACATCGGCCAACAATACCATCACCTGGTATTACGTAAAAAACACGGGCAATATTCAAAGCTATATCTACTTCCTCGACTCGATTAAATCTGAACTAGTCAATTTACCAAAATCAATTGCTAGTAAAAATCTGATAAAGTTTAATGTAAAGCTTGAAGCGACATATAATATACCGAATGTCGAATATTCCTCGGAAAACCGTGCTTTCAAAACTTCGGCTAAGGCGGTTTTCTGTGATACCGGAGTACAAGAAATTGTTGAAGAGGCGTTTGCTAAATTACTGAAAGAGCAGGACGAGTATGCGAGCAAGGGTAGTGGTTTTACATTACAGTGTATTGACGGGTTAATGTTAGGTATATACAAATATACACCTATAGGCGGTTCATCATATATACCACTACCAGACCCAATAGAAAAGAAAAAAGCTGTGATTAACCCTCAAAACTTGGACATGCAATGCTTCAAGTGGGCTATCCTGGAAAAGCACGTTACAGGGGAAAATAAAAACCGTGTTGGTGATAATTATTTGAAACATGGAAAAAAAATATAATTTTACAAATAGAAATAGAAAGATTTAAAATTGCCTTGGTTTTTTTATAATATTGGGAAACAATGAAATGCATAACTTAGTCCAAGGGTCGAGCTGCTATCGAATATCTAGTGTTGTGAAACGGACTATGGTCCGCGGAATACGATACTCCTAATTCAATAGGAATGTAAGAGGACGATATTATTGACGTTATTTAAGTTTTGATTGGTTGGAATATAGTCCAAAACTTGACCATGCATTTTGCTTTCCATGCCGTATGTTCGTGGCATCTTCAGGACTTAATGCAGGATATACTTATTTAGCATTTACTTAAGTGGGATTTAAAAATTGGAATAATGCAACATCTAAATTTAAAATGCATCAAAACACTAAAAATCATAGTCATAATGTAAAATTACATAATGGTTTTTTAAATGGTAAATCTATTAACGTTGTTCTTGATGATTGTAAGACATTATTAGTTAGTCAAAAAGTAAAACAACGCCAACATAATCGAAGTATAATGCGTCAATTTATTGATGTAACACTATAATACAAAAAAAATGCGCCATCCCTCCGAGGTCCGCAACTGTCCGCCATCTTGGATTGTAGGGGAAATTTTTCACTTTTTTACGGTTTTTTTACAATAACTCTAAAGTTATTAACTTTACGACAAAAACAGCTTATATAAAAATTAAGTTCGTACAATTTTTGATAAGAAAGGTTCTCTACATTTTTAGCGTAAGAGTAATATATAAGCGACTAAGTCCATCCGCCCGTCATAGAATGTGGCGCCGCGCGCTATAATGACGTATATATATATTATACCCATACATATGCACGTAGTTTGCAAACAGACCAAAAAACGCTCTATATATGCGTATGTATATATAATATATAATATATAATATATAATATAATATTTATATACGTATATATAGGTATAGTGTGTTATTCCGGTGAGCAGCTGCAGCTGCTAACAAACAATGAAAAAGGGACGCTATACCCATCTGGCGCGAGGAATGTAGAGTTGTTATCAATGACCGGTTTTTACGTAGGGTACGTATACCGTGCTGAATGGTCACTATACACTGTGTTACTGTTAATTGTCTAGACAGTAGACATTTTTATTTTTTACATTTAGTTAGTCACACCGCCCGATACGTTGTCTGTGTTATTAGTGCCGTGAACACGCATTTTTTAAAAATTTAATAGTGTGTTTTGTGTTTTTACGTTATTCGCGATGTCGTTAAATACGTGTTTTATTTGTGATAAAGGGTTTACCGAGGGTAATGGCGTTATTGTAAAACGAAGAGGTATAATAACATTTTTAAATTCAAGTTTGATTCGTAAAGACGGTAAAGCCGATGTTATAAAAAATCTCGAGTCCGTTAAAAAGCACGAAGAATGTCGAAAACGATACTCGAGAATTGATCGAATTAATCCGCAAGATACTCTTGACCAGCCCACAGTTCGTTCATCCGTTAAAAACAAATTTCGATCCACTAATTTAACATTTAATTTTAAAGAGTCGTGTTTTTATTGTGAAAAAAAAATTGATGACGCATTTTTAATAAATGAACGGAAAAAACCTGCGAATAAACGTTCTAAAGTGTATAATGTCCGAAGTTTATCGTCACGCGAAAAAATATTAGAAAGGGCTGTAGAACGAGGTGATGATATTGGAAAAACGGTTTGGAAAAGAATTATCAGTGAACCAGATCTAGTATCCGCCGAGGCCATTTATCATCATGATTGTTACGTAAGTTTTTTTTTAATTACTGCTACTTCGGGACAAAAAAGAGGGCGACCAAAACAGGAGAATATATCTGAAGCTATGGATACTATTTTTGATTTGATTGAAAATAGTGAAGAATGTCAATTTTCAATTTCTGATTTAATCGATCAACTTAATGGATATAAATCAGACGTTAGGACTGTGAAATCGAGGTTAATCGAAAAATATGGCATTAATGTTATAATATCTGAAAACTCCAACAAACAGCCTATATTATGTTTGAGATTATTTGGTGATAAACTGTTAAATGAAAACTGGTATATCAATAGAAATACGGATGCTCAGGAAGAACGTTTGCGAATTATTAGTGCAGCTGCAGAAATAATTAGGGAAGATCTGTGGTCACAGGTTCATGAATGTTCATCTTACGAATCACCTATTGATTTTCTAAAAAATGTCGATAATGTTGTACCCGATTCCCTAAGAATATTTTTAGAGAGTATAATTTTGAAAAAAAAAGTCACAAAAAGAAAAGATCGGAAAAAAATGTACTGCGATTGCACATTCAATAATGTCTGCAACAAGGCCAAAGTCATTTATATCACCTCTACAACTAGGTCTTTCTGTATTTTTACACAGAAAATTCGAGTCAAAAAATATTATTAATATTTTGTCGAGTCTCGGATTTTGCTCAACATATTATGAAGCACAATTATTTGAAGCATCGTCCATATCTCACCCACAACCAGATATTTTACCAGATTCATTTACACAATTCGTTTTCGATAACGCCGATTTTAACGTTAATACTCTAGATGGTTTACACACGTTCCATAGCATGGGTGGTATACAGTGTGTTACACCTAGTTCTGCTGTTTGCCCTACAAATAAGATAAATCGATTGAAAAATTTACCATCAGCAGAAATTATGGGGAATTTCAGACAAATATCGTTTAAAACTTTCCAACCTACTAATAATGAAGGTCTTAAAAACGTAATTTTTGATGATATTATTAATTTTTCGACTGTACTTGAATACGTAATATCTCAACCTAATTTACTTTGGATATTGGGCAAGTTTATGAACATTCCTGTTATTCCAGGATGGTCTGCATTTATGGCAAAAATTACGAAAAATGAACCATTTTCGCGAACAAGCATACTTCCACTCCAATTTGTAAACTCTCCGCCTAGTAATTACGACACTATATTACACAGTTTTAAATTTTGCATCAAAAAAATGCACAACGATGAATAAAAACACCTGTTTCGTTACGTTTGATCAACCACTGTATATCAAAGCTCGTGATGTTGTCGAAAAAACTCCAATGTTGTCGAATGTGATAGTGAGGCTAGGAGGTTTTCATTTACTCATGTCATTTATGGGCGCAATTGGTTACATAATGACCGGTAGTGGTTTGAAGGAACTTTTAAGTCTTATTTATGCACCAAACACCGTCGAAAAAATGTTTACTGGCCATGCATACGCGAGAGCTGTTAGAGGACATGGGTTGGTACATTTAGCTTTATCAAAAATTATTTTAAAATCAATTGAAATCAACGATACAGAGAAAGGACAAATTATTGATATACTAAAAAATTTTTCTTCGGAACCACCTCTACTTGACGAAATTAGTAATGAAACCAATATGACACAGTTAAGTGAAAAATTGAAAATACAACTACATAAACTAGAAAAAATGGCGCTACCTCTAGACTATGGGTACAATATTTTCATATGGTATGTTTAATGAAAGAATTTATAATGGCTGAAAGAATGGGTGACTGGAATTTACATATTCAATGCATACAAAAAATGTTACCTTTTTTCCACGCTAGTGGACATTTTCCATACGCAAAAGCATGTCAATTGTATTTAAATGATATGGCAAATTTAAAAAATAAGATGACCAAAGACGAATATGTAAAATTCATTGACCAAATCAATTTTACAATAAGGCGGACAAATCAATTTTGGAGTGGAAATTTTACGGATATGACTATTGAACAAACTCTAATGCGATCAATGAAAACAATTGGAGGTTTGACGCATGGCCGAGGAATAACTGATAGCACCTTGACAAAATGGGTTCAAGGCTTACCATCGGCTCATGATGTATGTGAAACCTTGGAGAAATATTGTGGTATTTATATGGCAAATTCCGATCAACATGTTGACGAGAGGCCCTCACGTATGTCAAGAGATGAAAGCGATTTGAAAAAGTTACTTGAATGGTTATCGTCTCATCCACCTTTTCCAACAGCTAATAATATTATTTCTATAGCTACTGGTATTGTAAGAGACAAAAGAGTGAATTGTTATAAAGCTAACGAAATAGGATTAATCGAAATGAAAAAGATGATTGGACTCACATATGGATCTGTGACTCTTAAGAGGAGCAGTAGAGTATTGCCTCTAGGGATTATGACATCTTCCATTAAAATAAGAGATGAATTAATACCAATAGACCCCCTATTATAGTTGCAAAGAATATCTACCCTCTTTCGTTGTTTTCTGAAGGTTGTATGCGAAAAACTAAACAATCTGTTTTATACGATTACATAAAACCAATTGAGAATACAAATGTTGAATTGAACTACAAAACCTATGTTGTAGATGGAGGTTTTCTCTTACATCGAGTAATTTGGCAAATAAATCAAACTTTTGAAAAAATTTGCCAGTTATATGTATCTTATATTGAAAAACATTTTGGAAAAAAAGTATCAATCGTATTTGATGGGTACAATGAAAGTTCTCAAAATACAAAAAATGCAGAACGTCATCGACGTATAAAAAATACTTCAACGGATATTTTGTTCGATAAAAATATGGTTTTGACAATTGCACAAAGTTCATTTTTATCAAATCTACGAAATAAAAGTAGATTCATTAATATGTTATCTATAGACTTGAAAAAAAATGGTTATACCGTTTTACAAGCAGCCGATGATGCCGACACAGTGATAGTAAACGAGGCGATATTAAAAGCAGAAAATGAGCCTGATGTCATTGTAGTTGGAGAAAATATAGACTTACTAGTTTTATTGATTGCTCTTACTCCAGAAGAAAAAAATATCATATTTTTAAAACCTGGGAAAGGAAATAATGATAAACATATTTACTTCACTCAAGAAGTTCAAAAAATAAATGGAATGAAACAATCTATTTTATTTTTACACGCGATAAGTGGTTGCGACACTGTTTCATGTTTTTTTAATATTGGAAAAATTAAACATTTTAAATTATTAGAAAAATATCCGGACCTTCAACAAGTCATAACCATTTTTAATAATCCAAATTCAACACAAGACGAAATTTTAAAATCAGGTGAAAATTATGTCTTGAAACTTTATGGAGCACCCGATGAAGAACATTCCATCAATAACTACCGTTATATTTCTTTTGTCCGAAATACTTCAAAAACAAAATTTAATTTAGCTGGACTTCCTCCTACACAGGAAAGCTTAAAACAGCATTTATTCCGAACATTTCACCAGGTACAAACATGGTACGGACGTGAATTCAATGCAGAACATTGGGGATGGAAATTAACAAATAACGGATTACAACCAGTTTTTACAAATGATCAACCAGCGCCAAAAAGTATTTTAGAAAATATTTCTTGTGGTTGTTTGAAAAGCTGTGGATCGGCTTGTGGCTGTCGGAAACAAGGGATGAAGTGCTCAGTTGCATGTAAAACATGCTACGGTGAATCATGCTCAAATTCTCGTATCGAAATTCAACCAGATGACCAGTTTAGCGATTACGATTCAGATCACGAAGACGTAACAACAACAAAGCGCAAAAAAAGTAGATATAATTAAATTTAGAAAACTGCAAATATAATACTGTATAATAGGTATATAATAATTTGTTTTATTCAGTTTCAGTGGAAAATGTATGATTATGAAGAGGAAAGAACAGGGGAAAAAAGAAGGAATACAATTTTAATATCTGTAAATATTCACATGTAGCTGCAATATTTTTTTTATTTTATTCTATTGTTCAGTTATGTTTTTAAAAACAAAATAATACATTTAATAATATTTTAAAATCATGTTACTTTGTTTATCATATATTCTTCGTAAAAAAATTTAGTTAATGATACGAATGTATACTATTCAGTATTTACAAAAGATTAATAAGATTAATATAAGTACTGCAGACAATATCTATAGAGAAGAATGAGTATAAAAAGTATAAAGGGTAATATCATTGTTATAAAAAATAACAAATGAGGTAAGTTATTAATAATAATATATTTCAGCAATACTATTGACAATATAATAACACGCAACTAAACATATACCTATTCTACATTCGATCTACATAAGATTCTACATACGATCTTAGTTTTTCAAACTACGTGCATATGTATATAATATATATATACGTCATTATAGCGCGCGGCGCCACATTCTATGACGGGCGGATGGACTTAGTCGCTTATATATTACTCTTACGCTAAAAATGTACAAAACCTTTCTTATCAAAAATTGTACGGCCTTTAATTTTTATATAAGCTGTTTTTGTCGTAAAGTTAATAACTTTAGAGTTATTGTAAAAAAACCGTAAAAAAGTGAAAATTTCCCCCTAAAATCCAAGATGGCGGACGGTTGCGGACCTCGGAGGGATGGCGCATTTTTTTTGGTTAATCAGGCCCCCAAGACGAAACTTTTTGCCAAGTTTCAAAACTTTAGTATTTTTTGCAAGGCAAAACTCCTTATTTACTGGACTATTACTCAATGTGGGTGGAGGTTAGACTGATTAGAGATGATTAGACTTTAATAAAGTTGAATTGTAATCAAACATAATTTATTATTTTTGACTAAACGAAAAATTCACACAAAGCAAAGTTAGAGGTCTCACTAACCGATCTAATATTTTGATAATAAACATAAAGAATAATGAACTGTGGTGGTAGTATTAATGGATAAAAAAATAAATGCCCACAGCAAAAAAAAAATGTATCCAACTAGATTTCAATGACTTTTTCACCAAAACCAGTTTAAATAGTTAGTAAGACCAACCATAGAATAGACTGTTTGAAATATTGATACATGAAAATTATGTAGAATAAATAGTTATAACAACTGTCTAAACTCAGAGTATAGAGTTCAAAATGATAATATGACTGTTTATATTAATTATGCAGAACCATATCAAGCTATTTTTACTATATAGTCCTTAGTATGACTTTAGATTCCATGCTAATGAAGACTGGGATGAAGCTAGAACTATTTTAGAGTACTTGCCACTTGGTATTACTCATGTTTGAGAAAGGTTGTTTACTATGTTTGGGATATGTAAACATGCTTAGGTAAAAAGGGAAGACTAACGAAGGTGGTTATTAAAGAATAAGATTATGAGTTTATAATGGTTGAGAACAATACTATATAGAAGTAAAAAATAGTTTTAGCTGTTCTTTCGGTTTTAACATTTAGTACTAAGAACCAGAAATGTATGTAAAACATATCCTGGGTAAATAAAAAATAATTTTATTTTAATTGTAGGAATAGGTTCTTTTTACTGTACTATAATATAGGTATAAAATAATACATCATACTTGTGATATAAAATTAAAAATGTAAGTAAGTTAGTTAACTTTAATTGATGAACTATAACCAATACCTAGAATTATTGTTATTGTTATTTTTGTTGGCGTCTAGGTATTTCAAGGAACTTTTTCTAACGAAATTGACTATTCAATATTTCTAACAAATTCTGACAAGATATCTATCATAAAGAAAAATCTTCTTACCTGCAAAGTATCCAAATCAAATAGATTTTCCAAGAAACATGTAAATAAACGAGTAAACGAAAAAAGCTATTGGTGTATGACATTTTGTATTAATGCATATTATATTAATTCACATTTGAAAAAACACATACAGAATCATTTTAAAGAGAAGCAGTTTCAAATGTACCTCTAGTAAAAACATATGGTAAGCAGAACATTTTAAAGACGCACGTGAAATTTCAAGATAGTCATAGTTTTTTTAATTGTGATATTTGAAAAAAAATATTTTTGCAAAAGTCTAAATTGAAACAACATTTAATAACACATAACAAAAAAAGTCACATAAATGTGATACCTCTGATAAAAGAATTTCTCAAGTATCCCATTTAATTATACATAACAGAACCCACACAAGAGAAATAAATAAATAAGTTATAGTATTAATTTTAAATATTCAAAATATTTTTTTATATGTTTTGCACTTTTGCATTTTATATTTTTTTTATTTGTAGTTCAACTTAGTTATTTGGAGTTACATTTTGTCAAAGCATTGACTATTCTTGTAAAAATTGTTATTATGAAAACAAAGATTAAAGTATTACATACCTACTTGAAATTAACCTATAATGTATTTTTTTAATATAAATACAGTATTGTTACTTACACTAATGGTTTATATCATTTAACTCAATCAATGAGTGATATAAGTTTTCAATTTTTAAAGAAAATTAAATAGTTTGGTTTTTTATTTGATTTGATTGCAGTAATAAGTGCATAATACATGTACAATTAAATTTGTTATATATTTTTCTTTAAATGATAAAATTAAAAAGTTATAAACCTTACTTAGATAGAAGATATAAGATGTATAGAAAATAACTGAAGTTGCCTATCATTGAATCTTAGAAAAAAAACCAGAGAGGGAGAGTGGCGTCATAAACTTATACGTATATATTTCAGATGCCTTAAATATTTAAAAACTTGTTAGGAATTGGCCGAGTTGTAATGACAATGACAAAATAATCAATATACAACAATTAATTTCATTTTAAAATATATTTCAATGTACAGAACACTGTAAGCCATGAACGTCCAAACAAAATAAGCAAGTTCATAGCCTCAAAGTCAAAAACTTAATAGTTTCTTCAATATTCCTATAATAATAGGAAAATTTAATTTCTTGTCAAAATGGAGCTATTTGCTTTTTAGTTCCATCAAATGTATTAAATTCAACATTAGTTATAATGAGTAAACACAAAGTATTGAACTAGTACAACAGATGCAGCTAGTGACTATAATTCACTAAATACATCTATAAATCATGAAATATAAACTTAATTACCCTGACCTCGGATCTACAACTAAAGAAGTGAATAACTCTGAAATGTCTAAAGAGCATGACTATTTGATACTATCTTAGTTAAATTTCCTATCCTATGTTGGTCTTAAAATAATTCCTAGTATTATAAGAGTTAAAGATTGTTTAAAAAACTAACAAAAAATAAAATTCCCACAACACCTAATGTAGTGAATCAATTAATTACTAAGATCTATAATAGAATGATGAAAATATAAACCGTGATGAAACTTATGTAAAACTGCAACTTTTTATATGAATGAAATATTTTAATCAAAAAAATTAGATTAATTATATTATTCCATTATTCCATAACCATTGTGAATGTCTCGTCAAAATGAAGTTAGTTGCTTTATAATTCCATTCCATCAAATGCATTAAACTAAACATTAGTTATAACAATAATTGTAACAATAATTGTAATTTAATGATTTAACACAGTATTTTTAATTAAATAGTCAAACATTTGTTGGTTTCTTAAATATATAATAAATTCAAATTAATAACACAACTAACTCAAAAAATGAACAAAAAATTATATTAATTTTTCAACAATAACTCTACCATGTTGACGCTTGAGGAGCTTTTAATTCAAAAATAAATGATATTTCTACATTTACAGAGAGTCAGAGAATACATGTGTTATTGCTTTTGATTTGTAACAATTCCTCCGACCCCTTGCTTAGAGCCCTCAGTTGCTTTTTACAAAGGATAATTATAGATCTTTAATTTTACTGTTCATAACACTTTTTCATCAATGTTGTTATATTGTCGTTACTGACAACGCCTCAAATTTCAGCAAAGCGTTTCATACTTTTTCAAAACAAAATAATGTAACTAACGATACAGATATTTCTGATTATAATTATTTATGCAAAATATATAGTGATTACTTAGCGATGGTAACATAAATATAATTAGTAGTGATAAATATGTTAATAATTCTAATTTTAAATTTGTCATTGTAAATTTATCTTCATTGATACTAAATTGTATATATTAATACTATTTCTTTACCAAATCATTTAACATGTTCTGCACATACGTTAAATCTAATAGCTACAGTTGATACAACCAAAATAGATGATCAAGTTTATAATACAATTTTTAAAATTACATTTAAAAAGTTAACTTAATTTTTGATTCTTCTTAGTAGAAGCACTGTAGTATCAGATAAAGTTTTTGATTTATGCAATTGTGAATTTCCAGTTCCCAATTTAACAAGATGTAATTATAATATGTATGATGCTGTACATAAAGTAGTAACAAATAAACAAAATTTAAACCTAGTTTTACTGAATTAAAAATGAAAAAAATGAAAAAAAAATTAATGCAGTTTCTTAGAAGAATATTGTCTTATAGGTCATTAGACAAATTGCAGTGAGGAAGGTCTTGTTATTAAGGTTTTAAAGGCCCCCGCTGTACTAGTAATAAGACTGTTAATATAAATGAATAATTTGGAACACTGTAGACTTTTATGTTTAAATATTATTAACAGTTAAGAAAAAAACAATTTGATTATATTATATTAGATTTAAAGAAACTAAGAGAAAATCATTAATTTTATCATCTATAAGCCATCCAAAATTTAAACTATCCAGGGTACCTGATAGATACAAATGCCATTGTAAACAAATAATTTTTTAAGAGTGTACATTAGTTAATAGGTACTGATAAAAATGCTACTTTAAATACTAATGAAAATGTAGATAGTGACAGCAGTGACCAAGAATTTTTTAAAGTCTTATCAGATGATAGAAATTGTTTAAATTTGGAATCAGATAGTCAAAAATAATTTTCAAGCTTTGGCATACTTAAATTCAAACAATAAGGATTTAAGAGTTCTCAATTCATAATCCGTCATTAATATTTTTTTCCAAATATAATACAACACTTCCATTTTCTGAGCCAGAAGAGCGTTTTAGTAGTGGATCACAAATTATGACAACAAGGAGAAATCGTGTAAATGATAAGACATTTGAGATGCACTTGTGTTGTAGATGTCAAAATCTAAATTCAAACAAGTTCTAATGTCATGAAATTGTAATTGCTAAGGGTTACTTCACAAAAGGATTAAAAACATTGTTATTTGTTATTATTTCTACGTTTAAAATATTTTTAGTATTTATATTAGGCAATTGTAATTTTATAATTTTATTTTCTATATATTATGAACTATATTTTAATTAAAAATGTTGTATTCATTTTTATTTAATAAAACAATACATGTATTTGGTATTCAATTATTTCTTACCAAAAATGTCAGAATCTTAATTATTCAAACAAGTTCTAATATTATGAAATTATAATTATTATGATTTAATGTATTAAAAGGATTATAAACATTGTTATATGTTTTTGTTTTTTAAAAATTTGTTTATAAATATTTACAAATGTAATTTTTTTATTTCATTTGCTATATTTTATGAACTATATTATAGTTAAAAATGTATATTATCTTATAGTAAAACAATACTTGTATTGGGAATTATTTATATTAAATTATACGTACCTATTTAGAAACTATTTTTTATCAAACGTTGATGAAATATTTATAATAGTTTTACAATGAAATAAATATTTAGTATTTATATGTTTTAAATATTTAAGGTGATATAATAGGTACTTGGAATAATATAATAAATTATGACTTATGCGTGGCTATAAGTGTATACATTACAGGCAATAGACAAGATTTATTTAGAACCAATTTTTCCTTGATGATAATATACCTAAATAAATATTTTTTTTCTTAACTTATTTGTTTTAAAATAAATGATTTATTATATATTATATGCATATGTAAAACTAAGTAGTGGTGTAAAAATTATATTAATAAATAGTTAACTAACTGTAAAATGTTGAGTTTAATATTATTTTAAATATAATATTGATCAAAAAATACAAATAAGTGTAGGAAAAATATTAATTATCTATATTAATGTATTTTTATATTTATCTTTATCTATGTAAATCCTATTTGCGTTGTCCTTATTTTATCTAAATAATATTTTGTAGCAATGATCTTATCTTATACCTATAGATTTTCATAAGCTATAAACCTAAAAAAAAAATGAAGTGTCATCGCTAATTATGTATATTGAACATAATGTCTAATATGAAACCAGTTGTATTAATGATCAAAACCACACATAAAGCCTGATTAAAATATTTTCAAACTACAATAGGTATTACTTTCTGACCAGAGTTGTTACAAGCCGTTAATAAATTTAATTATTTACCTCAATAGTGAACCTTTGTTGACCACGGTTGGTACTTGGTTTTGAAATGTCAATCATTGAAAGGTGTGGAATCTAAAGCTTTTGCCAAAGATTTGAAAGATATCATACCTGAAAAAGAATAATATTAGCCTGAGACATCACAAGTAGGTAATAACACCGGTGGCAATACGTTATGGAAACATTAACGGATTCCATTACTAATATTGCCACAGCCTGCTGTTTAAAGTGTTCAAACAATATGTAAAATAGTATGGTGTATTCGTGTTGTACATACTCAACGTTCCTATGCAAAACACAGGTTTCAGGTACTTGCAGCCGAAGTAAAATGAGCAGCAACCAGTAGAAAAGTAACCCATCGGAGCCTGCCTGACGAACAGCTATTGTCCTTACCCTGCACACGGTCAGCGTCCACTGCTTCGGTTCTCATGGCGTACTGCAATGGATATTCACCGGCACCAAATCAACAAGTTCTCGCCGTCGAAACGAGACCCAACCGATGATAAACGACGGATAAAATAAACAAAAGGAAAACACGTGTTTTCGAAATACGTGAAATTAACGTTGGCGTTGACGTCGATGGATGACTAGAACAGTAAAATATATTATAACGCATTGTATTAATTGTAATTATTATTATAACGGTGAGCCGACCGATGGCGAACCGAACAGAAAACGAGCACTGTCAGTTTGGAAGTTATAAGAACATGGTTCACACTTAATGAAGAGTAGTCAACAGAAGAGCAGTACCGGCGTCCGGCATCCGGTGAGAAAGAAGTGAAGTTTAGAAATAAAATAACAATGGCCGACAGTAACCACCGTCAGCCACCAACTCTCAACACCGCCGCCGCCGCCGCCGCCACCGTCGTCTCCCCACCAAATAACTGATAGCTCGGAATGGTGACCGAATAATCTGACAGCTCATTATTTACAGTGATGCCAACGTGGCCACTCGCTCCCTGTTCTGCGCTCGAAAAGAAAAAATGTAAATCTCCCTTGACTTGCTATGCAACACCACCTCAAGTTGGTCACTGACATAACCGAACTTTCGAAATTTAATTTTGATGATATGCCGCTGTTATCAAAATCGGGAAATATTAGATAAGCATAGATAAATATTAAGATATTAAATAAGCAACGGCCCATATCATATTTTTTAATAATTGATACCATGATTAAAGACATACAGGTTACACAATGCTGTATAGAAAATGGTCTCAAAAGTGTTCCACAAAATCAGGTGTTCAGTAAAGAAAGATCTATGTGATTAAATATGTATCGATTCGATACTATCGAATTAAAGAAAATATATGTATGTATCATGAAAGTATACACTATTTAACTACCTACATTAATTTCTGCTTGACTTCTAGATGCCCTTCTCACAGGCCGTAATGGAAGATTTCACTAAAAAATGCATATAAGTGCATAAAAATAATTGCTCTGTTGAGTAACCTCTATATCTTGAATCGTGACTGATACCATTATAATAATTAATTATATAATATTATTAAACATTTTTAAAAATGTTTTTTTTTTGTTTGTATGTAATGTCTTAACACGATGTATAAAAAATAAGTTGATAAGTTATAAATGTATTATTACTGATATAACTTTCCTTTTTGGGAAAAAAAATTCTCGCTTGATTTGATGACAATCTTTTAGTTTAAAAGATTTCATCAAGAGCGCCACAGTATTCGAAGTCCTATTACTCCTATATTACTGTACACATTCATGAAATAAATTAGGAAATTCAAAGTAAAATGTTAACTTTAAAAACTTATACTTTTCCTAGCAGTTCACAGGTAATCGCGACTATTCGGCCAGATGAACGACCGCCTCAATGTATACGGCTGTCTCTCTCTCTCTCTCTCTTACTTTTCCCCTGTATACACATCATATGTGTATTGTTTGGAATGCGACCGAAAATACCCCCTGTTGAACAGGGGGGCCTGTTGGCGTCGTCCGTGAACACTGTCATCAAATGTATTACAACAATAACGACTACTAGTCGTAAATAATGGTAAACGGAAAACTGGTACGGTCATTGTAAATTCTGGTACGATACGAATAATCAAGATTTCCAAAAGTATATAAAAATAAAATATACCTATAATAGTATGTAAGTTGGGAGTCATTTCGAGATATCGATACTAAGACCATCGGTTATAACAAGGACTGAATTCAACGAAAATAAAGATAAGCCTAGATAGAGCATGATATTTTCCCTACATTTATACATAGAATGTACCTACACAAAACAATAGAACAAAAAATGTCTGTGAATTATTAATTAGTAAGTAAGTCTAACAAGATGAAGCAACATCGTGGATTGAAAGAACTCGTTGTGGATCAGATGTGCACAATATAAATTATAACAACTAAGAGCTAGAAAAAAATACGTAACGAGACAATTTAAACAAAAGATGTAAGAGTTACTTAAATATAAAGTAATTATTACAATAAGCCAGTTATTAAATAATATATAGATAGCAAAATGTATAATATAATAGTTATTATTGTTCATAAGTTATACATATAATAATATCCAAATCCACCAGCAAGACCGTATGTGAGGGGGGTCCAAGGGGTCCGGACACCCCCCGAAATTTCCTAAATAGTGTACAAATGTTTAACTAAATAAATATTTATTTTTAATACCAACATAAATATTACAGATTTTGGACCCCCCCCCCGAAAATTTTTTCTGGATACAACCTTGTCCACCAGTTACATAATATTTATTATTTTGATTTCTATTATTATTTTTTATTTATTTGATTTAAACATATTTAAATTAAGCTAGTTGACGAATGATGATTTATTTAAAAATTATACGAACTTAAATATTTTAGGACCCCTGAAAATTACATTTTGAAGAGTGGTACGTGATACCAGATTCCGCGTTTTTAATTTCTTTTACTATTATATTCCATGGACCGTACCAATATTCCGACCATCGTTAGTAACACCATCCCTTTACAGTTTTATAGGTCTTTCCCAGGTGCTCCGTCTTTCATAGGAGACTTCATCGACTCGTATATTAGGTGCAATAATATCGTTGCCCGTTTAATAATAACGACAGTCGAAGATCATAATATTTTATTGGTTTATAACACAGTATATAAATATATTTTTTTCTTTTTTTTAATTGATCCGCGGCTTATATGGACATTGAACTTAACAATACTACATCATATATTTTAAAAAGTTTAATACATACAAATAAAAATATTAAAATAAAATACATAGTTCATAATACAAAAATGAATAACATTGTTCAAACGCGAATGCGTTTCCCACCATCAAGTCGGTCAACCGGTCCCCCTAAGGTGGTGCGACTGTAAAAGTTCGAAAAGTTGTTAACGCCGCCGCTCCGTCGAACCGGCACGACTTACAGAGTTTGTTGCGTAAATTCAGGGCTGCCAAATGGTACGATCAAGGTGGGGAAGTACGATAATTTAGTGGCAAGTACGATCCCCCATCAAATCCTTTGATGGGTCATAAAGAATACGTTCTTTTAATAGTAATAATTTATTTATTTCAAACATAGAAAAGTTCAAAAATTTAATATTTAAAACAATTTTATCATTTTTCAGCATAAGGTCAATGCAATCGTCGGCTCGACTTCATAGTCCATATTTTATTTTGATACCTCTGAAACCAATTATGATGGCTATAAATAAATATATAAATTATGACTGTATTATTGTTCTGTGGTAAATCTAGATAGGGAACATACTGTCTAGTTCTCCCAAAGTTATGATAATTAATGTAATAACCAAAAAAAAAAAAAAAATGAAAAAGTACCTACTTTTTATATAGGTACTATATTCTTTATCTATCTCAGTGTGATTGTCACAACTACAATCTCGTAATGCATCTCTGTAGTTTTCAAAAGTGTATAATTAATTCTACTACAAAAATTCTACATAAATAATTATGATCATGTTTCCAAAATTTGATTTTAAATATCTCCGTTCATACATATTTTAAATGAGTTGAAGTTTTAATTCGTATGTTGTAGTGGTTTGTACAGGATAGAGTGTAGACGTGTGATGCGCCCTATTGGCACCTCTATCAATTTATTTTATTTAGATTGTGTTTGAAATGTTTTTTTTAAACAACTATAATGCCTGCTAACACGTGCCAATATAATAACTGTGGTAAATCATCCAATAAATTTTAAAATGTTTAAAATTCTTAAAGATAAAGATAGATTAGAAGTATGGAAAATAAATTCAGGTAAATTATTCCATACAAATTTAAATATTGCTAGTTGTTTACTCAGAATATTAAATAATATGTTGATCGTCGATGTAAAATAATACACGGTTTTAGTTTCTATTACATCTATACAAAATAATCCAACATTTACGTTTAGGTAAAAAACTTTTTATATAAAAAACGTAAAATTATTATCACTTGATGACGATCAACTTTATTGTAGATATCTTTGTCAGGAACACTTTTCTTTGGGATCGTTCGTGAATTTTAATAAACAAAAACTGACCATTTCTGCTGTACCTTATAATTATAATGAGTTCAAACAAGATTCAACTACTAATGGTAAATTTATATATTCATTTTCTATCAATAAATTATAGACGTTTTTTGTAAATACGTGGAATTTAAAAGTATAAATTGTATAGACAACTTTTAATATTATAAGAATATGTACTTAAGTATTACACAATCAAGTTCAATCTTATAATTAATTATCTGCATTGTGTGGGTCACTGTAAAAAATGTGTTAAATTTGAATTCAATAGATTTAAAATCATTGCTCGTACACCTGTTTAGGTTATAAAATAAAATTCATTTTATATAATAAAAATGGTTAGATATATTTTTAAATTTGTATATTTCTTTCGAGTTTTAGATTCGGAAAAGAGTGATAAATGTATTGATTTTACAATGATGTGGGTTTTTTTTAAATTTTTACGAAATTGGAAATTCACGGGTAACATTACGATTTGTCCTCAAACGGTTTTCGATTTTTATTATAATTCAATTATGAGCGTTTATCGTAAGGAATTAAAACTTTCACTAGATATTACAAATTGCATTTTCTTTAAATAAAAAAATTTTCAAAATATTTCGTACGTCATATTTTTAAACTATTTAAAAGCAAATTAAATACTCGATTTTTTTGATTTTTTTTTTCTTTAAACAAAATCTGTGAAAATGTTATAATTTTATCCATATAAATTATCTTTCAGTAGTTTAAAAATCAAAAAAATACAAAGGAACAATTTTCTTTTATTAACGTTCAAATTCTTATGTAATTCATTAATTACAAGAAAATATACAAATTATTTTGTAGTTCAAAATGTGTAACATTTTGAGAATGTATTCCTAAGGTTTGAAAGTTCAATACAAGGTTCCTCATTAGTTTATATAACTGGTAGTTACAAAAATAACTAAGCGTAATTTCATGTATTCATAAACGATTGTTTAAAGTTTGAATTTTTGTTAAACTCGTCGAAATACCGTTATAATAAGAATAATAAAAGGTCGGCAAGTGGGTATACCGCTTTGCTGTACTTACAGACGGCGTCGAGCGGGTCACTTTCGTGGATGTGTTAAATTTGTATTCAATCAATGATATTATAAATCATTGTATACGAAAAACGATCAGAAATACGAAAGACGGTCTGTTAGCCTACATAACTAAGGGTATTTTTTTTATGATAATATTGCTATTGAAATAATTATTTTTACTATAACCAATAGAGTAGGTTGAATTAATTTTTAAATAAAACATTCCATTTAAAAATTTAATTGGGTGTATAAAATATAATATTATACTTTAAAAGTTTCAAGCATAGACAAAAAATATTTTTAAATTACAACGAAATTAAATAACATTGTTATTCTTCATTTAAATATCTGAACTTAAAATGGTTACATTGTTAAATAGGTACTTACGAAAACCCTTGTTTTAATTTTTTAGCTATAATAACTGAACATATTATAAGTTTTAAACTGCAAAAGAATTTGCAAATGTTCGATATTTTGAAGAATAAATTGTTGTCAAAATTTGAACTTTAAATGCTTATAAATAAAAATTGTGGCTTTGTATCTTTAATATTTTCAACTGCTATTATAACAATTTATGAGAAACTTTGTATTACATTTTCAAGTGTTTTTACCCGATCAACATTTGTTATCAATACCTATTTATAAATAAAATGACCGAAAAAAATTTAAAAATGTCTTATGTTTACAATTTATTTTATTATTTTTTGTTTTACACCATAAAACAAAATTGATTTGACAACAATTGACTTTGTGTGAAAATTCCCAATTTTTCTTAATTTTTTTTTTTGTTTTTCCTTATGCGTTTGTTAAGCATTTTGGGAATATTTATATTTTGACCCCTTAAAGTACTAACTAGATTCACTTTCCCACCAGAAAAGATACTGATGAAGAAAATCGAATCATTTTTACTGCCCCAAAACGTAATGATAGGCAAAAAAAAACACACCATTGTACATTTGTACCATCAATAATACTTTCATCGCTCCTCTCAGAGTCTAAAATTCGTTGGAAACAGATTAAACTATTAAAGTAGTTATAAATATGATCTGTAATACCACGTAAATCGTAATAGGTACCGTCTTGTATTAGTCTTGTAAAAAATACTTTTTAAGAACTGCTAACTAACTACTTAAACTAGTATTAGCATAAAAAAGTATTAAAAATACTTTTAAAATACTTGTGTAAATATATATTTTACTAATATTCACAAAGTATTTGAATACAAATACAAATATTTTTTTTAAATTATTGTAAACTATATATTTAGCAGTATATCTATTATGTTACCTACTGTTTGACGTACATTTTAAATTTTTAACGATTCAACAATAATTAATTTACAACAATAAACATAAAATTACATATTATTTCGTTCACGTATTTTTTAAATTGATATAATTAAAAAACAAATTAACTATTTTAAAATTGTTAGATTCTTAATAAATGCATGCACAGAACCCCTCTTCGTTTCAAAGATATCAATATTGTTTTTATTGATATAGTCAAATTTTTGTAAAATATAATTGATAAAGCAACCCGCTTTATGGTGTTTAAATTTTGTTAAAAATACTTTTAAAAAGTATTCAGAATACTTCAAAAATGCTTATAAAAATTGTATTTGTAATCCCATAAAAATACTTCAAAAAATATTTGAATACAAGTATACTTTGAGTATTCAAATACTTTACAAAACTGACACCGTCGCCGTCGTCCCGAACCCTCACAATAATACAGACTCCGCGATCTATTTTTATCACATCACGTTATCGCGAAAGAGCTAGAGAGTATCAGTACCTATATTATTATACATTATCGTTCACATTTTAATACTTTTTAAATTTATGATATTCCTAAGGCTATAAATCTATAATAAAAATATATTAAATTAATATTTAAATGAAATAATTTTTTTTTTGTCTAATAAATAATAATATTTTAATGCTTACAAACAGAAGCTGCAAGATACAAATTCAACATACCAGAGTTTCTAGATCAATCACTAGGACCAAACGTATCTGCCATCAAACAGACACTAAACCTCATAAAAGATCTCGAAATCGAAAATTTATTGTAAACAAGTAGACTATATTATAATATGTAAAAATTAAACTGTAAAAACTATACAAAAACCACTTTTATGAAAAAATAATGTAAACATTGTCAGCCAATGGCCACCGCTGCCGAGGCTTATTCTAATAAAAAAAAAAAATAATAATATTTTAATATATTCTTAAATTGTAAGATCGCCGAGTCGGCGACTCTCAATATTAAATTTATCGAAAAAATTCTGATTGCTAAAAGCGTCAAAATTAATAACGATGGGATTAATAACGGGACGTCCCGACCTCCCCCCCCCATATCAACACTTTCCTCCAAACATGCACCGGACAACCGATATAGGTGTGCACCTGAAGCCCCTTCTTATAATATTTTAAGCACCGCTGTCCTACAATACCGCCACTCCACCAAGCTGGCCTATGAAATCGTACGAGGAGAATAATATTTCCTTACTCTGAGTTCTGTCCATCACTGCAACACCATGACTTCAATGACAAAAATCTTGGTTTCGATCACCTCAATGATCGCTATTACCGGGGAGGCAATCGACATGGACTCCGATACGAATCGGCTCGACGGTGAGTATATCTATATTAATTTTTAATTTCGTTATTAGCTAGAATAGTATAGCCAATATTATTATAGTGATGAAAATGAAAAATTTTTGGTGACCGGAAATTTCCCGAACAATTTTAATAATGAAAATAAATAATATATAAATTAATTGAGTTTTGACTATTAAAAACATTTTTCAATTTAAAAAATATTTTTAATTTTTACGATATCTGCAATGTGGTAATGTTCAATATAGACAGTGACCAATGCCAATAAATATATTCAAGTTGTATTCAAGTTGGAATGTCGGATTATTGATCAATTGTAGACGTTAAACGTATTATCACGATAAAATAATTATTATAAAATTGTGCCATGACGATACAGTATCGCTAATAAATTATTCAGTTTGGTCTTTAAAACGTAATATTAATTAATAGTAGGTTAATAATTTTCGGTGTTGGAATGTTTTAGTCGCATATATTAAATTAATGAATGTAAAAATAAAAATGTGTCCGATCGTCTACCGACTCGGCTGATGGTCAATAAAATAGAAAACTTTTTTATACTGTGCATAATACAGTACGATAAATTACCTATTTTAAGCACTACACAACACAAATCGTTTCTAATAACACAGAGGTCTTAAAACGTTTTCCTGAAAAGTTATTACTACATGTAGATCGTATTAAGTTTTTTTTCTTTTAACTGGTCAATAACGATTGGATAATTATTTGTCGGTAAAATACTAAAACGAATCAATACACTTTAAGAGTTTAAACAGTGGGCATTACTATTGCAGAACGTTTTTACGAAAATTTAAAAATTGTACGATGAAACTATTACCATCGTTAAACAATGACTTAATACTTATTATCCAAAATATAGTAACCGGTATCAATAGTATACACACCTGTATATACACCAGTGCCCGAGGTTCTTTTTCCTTTGACTTTTTCACGCCGATACGAACCAACAAATTTTAGCTTTTTTCTTTACATTTTTGCACTGTCCCTGTTTAAATTGTTCGCAATAATTTCCCACGCTTAATTTTTTTGGAAAAATAGAAATTGTTTTTCGGGTTCCATAGAACTGCGGGGCGCAGGAGTTGGTAATTTTCAATGAAATTTAAACACGATTCATTGCTCCATTCCACTTTGAAAAATTGCAGAATATTCTAATATTTCTAACTAATAATGTGATTACAGCGTACAACGCGCGATCGACAACACTCGACTGACGTGCCGACTACTGGCCACTGGCGAGTGTGTAAACATGATTATTGATTATATAGCTCGTTACGACCGTTATAACTCGTTCGACCGACTCGGCTCGCGTTTGCTGTGCGTCGAAATCGCTCGCGCGTGCTGGTCCACACTAAGCACACTTTTAGAAAGCACAACGTGAGCACTGAGCACACAACATATGCTAGGTCTGTGCCAGGGCATTTTTTAAGTATATTTTCTGTGACCAAATGGACACCCAGTTAAGACTAGTTGGACACCCAGTAATGAAATAATTCACCCACTATGTGTCCTGACGTCCTGTATCTAACGATTGTCAGTTGGTAATATTATTATTTATTTATTTTTGGCCAATGATAGAAGATATTCCAAATATTGATACAACCGATAAAGGAACTCAATATTCATTAAAATTAAGTACTATATAGCTGCTAAAACTAGTGGCATATTACAAAAATTATTTGTTACTCTATTAATAATTGTTTGTCACCATTCAATGACGACAGAAAGAGCTATTTCACATTATAATCAAATAAAAGCTAATCATAAAATTAGCTTATTAGAAGAAATCATTAATTATCGTCTGTATATGTATCATTGAACGGAGTTGGAACCGCACACTATAATACTATATGATCTTCGGCACGCTGTTATAGCATTTTTAAATAAAAAAGAAAGACGCTATCGCGAACCTAATTTGTGCACTTATAAGCATCGTGACTTCATCAGTAAGTTTTTCAGAAAAAAAAAATGTTAGCCATTAATGAAATATATGTATTTTTAAATATAATATATGTATAAGGACAAAGTTTGTATTAATTTTATAATTTGTTGTTTTTTTTTAAATTAATAAAAGTAAGTTAATTTTTTTTTTACGTGGACACCTAGTAAAATATCACTAAAAAATGCCCTGGTCTGTGCGTGCTCTAGTGTGTACGCGACTTAAAGTACAGTGTTGACTCAATAGCCGAAATCCAAATCCAATACGCATTCGATGAAATGTTTGTGCTGACTGATAACACACTTGTTGGCGTCTGTAAAACTTAAACTAAACAAATAGCCGCAATAGAGGTACACCTCACACCCATATATGGCTGTATAAAATAATAGGAAGTAAAATACATATAGCTAAAATAATTAAAAAAAACTGCTTTGCCCTATGATTCCATCGATTTTATTGGTCGTATATTATATTATATTTTGTTGTCCGTATACCAGTTCACGGAAGAGGACGTAAGCGCACATAAGCGAAACTAGACACTTTTATTAGGGCAGGCCAAATGAAAAATATAAAAAAACTTCTATTAACAACTTTATATAGTATTTTTGTTTAATGTATACCTAAATATATATATATATAATGAATATTTTTTTACAATTTAAATATTTAATAATAAATAAAAAATGATAATAATTAGGTAATACATTTATAATAATAGATGACAATTAAATGGTACCAACTTTTTTAATTCTTCAACGACATTCTCGACATCAACGTTATTAGCCCAAGACTGTTCCATGAAGGTATTAAAGTACACGAAATAATATGTGAATTACTTACAATGAGTAATTTGAAAAATTATAATATATGCCCGGTCATTTAGACAGTGATGCGAGTAGGCGACTAACGGGGGGGTTATTAATAAATAAATTATTTGGTGATGTCGACGGTGGAAAGGAAAAAGGGCGTAAGTGACATTTTTGACGAAAATCTGTTTTTTTGCATAAAGGCGTAGACGACATAATTCTACATCGATTGTGCCGATCTGATTATCGATAATTTGATTATTGACAAAGTTATGATCGATAGTTGAAGTAATCGATAGTTGAAGGCGTAAGCGCCATTTACCAAATTAATATTAAACTAAGGCGTATGTGCCAATTAACTATAGGCGTAATGCAAAATGGCGTAAGCACCATACTCCAAAAAATGTTTGGCGTAAGCACCAAAAATGTATAAAACTTACCTTTTCAGGTAAACAAAAATAACAATCACTATTTTATATGCCAATTTATTTAGAATAGTAATATCTAAAAAATGTGTTAAGACGAAAATTCTATGAAATTATTTTAAACGGCTTTAAAATTTAAAAAAGTAGACAAATTTTGTTTTTTGACTCTCCTGTAAAATTTATAAAATGTCGCTTACGTTCTTTTTCCTTTCCACCGTCGATGTATTAATGTGTATAATAATAATATAGTATTATATTTCAAATAATAATTAAAATATTTGACTTATCCTCTATCTATATAAAAAAAAATATTCTAATTAATAAATACCTCTTCATGATACGTTAAACGTAAGAATCTTGTGAACAATCGTTGTCACCGGTCAATGATAAAAATATGAATAGAAAATAAATTACCTATATGAAAATATTTAAGTACGTACCTATAATCGACAATAATTTTCTAGGGGGTATATCACCACGTAACAAACATTAGTACATTACTGACTGGTGACTTGTTACGTAAAATTAATTATTACTTGCAATAATATAAAAATAAACTTCAAATGTCTAAATTAAACAATAACTAATAAAACCGATTATTCGAGTACATATAATAGACTATACGACTCCATAATATTTCCATAATCAATGTTAAAAATAAATTGTATTATTATGAATTATGATGTTCATTGTGTAGTGCGTACAATTTAATTTAAGAAATCATATCAAGCCTGCATATTCGTACACTTCTAATAGGTGCGAGTGGTATAATAATCGTGCAGTAGGTACGTAAACATTAGGTAACATTTAAACGGAAAATTTCACAAATTTTAGATGCGAAAAATAAATTTTTTAATTTTAAATAAATATACTATTAGGCATTTTAAAAAAATCACTTTATTATGTTATATTATAATCCTCATCTGTCAGGGCCGTAGCTAAGAATTTTCTATGGGGAGGGTTCAGTTCCATAGATAGAAATTTTATAGAGGATATTACTATAGGAAATTACATTGAGTAAAACATCAAAATAGTGAGAATAAAACATTATATTTTCATTATAACACTAAGTCAATTTTGCTTTTGTAACTGACAGATTATGGTAATCGAAGCTTGCATGTTCATTAAATTTCTGTAATACTTCCAAATGACATATTTTGAAAATAAAATAGGTAACTTAAAGTATTATTGTAAACTAACTTCTTTTGCATTTTTCCAATTTGTAAAAGCTTTATTTGTTAAAGCCCCTAATTTTTGTTGGCCAACACCACCAGTCGTTGCAAATACCAAGCAAAACTTGCAAAATGTCCCATTTTTCAGCTCAGAATAAACCAACCAGTTATAACTATTAGACCATTGATGTTGAAACTTAAGTTTCCTTTTTTTATTTTGGTCTAATATTGGAAATGCATATGTAGAAGGAGGAATCCATGGTTTTACAAGAATCTATTAAAGATTATTACAAGATACTAATTTATTAAATTGAGAAAATAGTTAATACTTAATAATGCATTATGTAATATACTAATATAATAATAAATAAGAAAATATTACTAAAAATGGTTTAAAAATACCAGTAACCTAGAAATTTTTAAATGTTCTATTTTTCTAAGGGGGGGGGGGGGGGTTTAACCCCTTAACCCCCCCCCCCCGTAGTTACGGCCCTGTCATCTGTACATATAAACTATATTAGATATAGTATTATATAAAACGTACAAATGTATAAATATATTATTTATAATTGCTACTTAATTATTAAAATATATAATAATATATACAAATTGTATATAATAATAATCAAAATATCAAATGACATTGAACGAGTTGTTTTTTTTACACCATGTCGTGTATTTGTTAAAAATCCAGGAATATTTTCTATAATTTAAACACTTTCTTTTAAATTTTTATTTATTTAAATATAACCAGAGACACTATTTCGCCTGGAGCTAGACGTTGCTGACTACAGTGGCATTGACCTGTGGACGATGTGGCTGTTACGGAGTAGACTTGAACCTCCTCAAACATCACCGCCGACCGAGACTAACCGGCAATAGCCATTTCTTCCACAGTCACTACTCTACGCTTTATTTTTATAGCCATTCTTTTACAACACATTAGGTAGATTTGGAGAGCCTCCACACTATACTTTTGTAATTTGGCACGCAATAAGTTTAGCTTATTACAGGGAGGTCTATCGTCATCGCGCATAATTATAATCATGACAAGAAAAATGTAATTGAATTCAAAAATATAATATCTGAGATTTTCAACTATATATATTTTGATAATTATACATATAACAGGAAAACTAAAAATGTGTTTAGATTTTGATTAGAATCATATTTATTTAAATTTTTTTATACATCTAGTTTAAACAGTTATTATTGACAACGCAGTACAAAATAATTAATAATTTAAATAATAATGATTAAAAAGGGTGAATAGAAAGGAAAACGGTCAACTGTTGGAAATAATGATAAATAATATTAAAAAAATATTGAATGCGCGTTCCTGTTTCCAGATACTATATGTGACTAAAAATATATTTTATTTTTTACAAAAGGAATCGACGACAAGCAATAGTTAAAATGAGAGGTAAAGATGGTGGATCCACTTCAGTCGTGCCCCTCACCAATTCCAGATTGCCGTTAAATGTGAATGGCGAGGACGTAAACCCCCTAGAGTCTACGATCGGGATAAAAAATTGGTGGAGGCTCCCGCAACTAGATCTCGAGAAAATGAATCGGGTCCGAGAATCCAAGCTGAACAACAGAAGTCGACGGTCGTCGGCATCAGATGCGAACATATCATCAGATAACTGCAATATCACTTTCAAATGAAAAAGTTCTGTAATTTTAATCTACAATATAATATATACGAGGTATTCTGCAAACTGTGCTTGGCGGCCTCCAAGGGGCGTCGTAAGTATTTATCAGAGGCTCCGTGTTACAGAACAGGAATGTAATAATAACGATGACATAAAGATTATGTTAACGATTAATACAATATTGTTTTATTCCAAACTTTAAACAATCGATTTTAATTTGCAATACATAATTTAACATTGAAAAATTTCGTTTCCGTGTCCTTAATAATTTGAGCAAAATGTTGTGAAGAGCTGAAGGCGCCTTGGAATAAAAAGTTTAAATACCTTTGATATAAATTATACATTATAATATTGTTATTACTATATCATTGCTTATAAAAATTGCATATATTACTTCGCTTATAACATAAATATTTTAGAAAAGAAAAATACAAACATATTCATTATAAAATATTACTTACCATAGGAAATTATTAATATTATTCTAATATAAATAGTCGTGTTTTTTTTTCAACTGGTAATAATGAGTGTTACCTATAGTGATATAATGATTGTATGGATGTAAAAGTGCCTTGCTTTTACATTTTCAAAAAATGTCATTTCAGTTTATCCTGGTGGGGAAAATCGTATTCGCGAGGCATAACGACAGCGCGTAGGCCGAATCACACAACAGCCAAATATATTTGATAAAATTGAAATACTATTACGTAAAAACTGTTTCGGGATAGAACCGAGAGGCGAGAAGTCTTCAGTAATAAATAAGAAACCAAATTTTCGCAACATAAAGAGGAGAATTTTACCGGTGCAACATTGTTTTTATTTTTTGACGTAAATCAAAAAACAACTGTGAGCCCACTCGACACATACTGTACTGTACAACAGAGCGGTACTCAAGTGCCGACCGTTTTTAAACAATAAAACTTTTTTCGTATTAGTGATATCGAAAAATTAAAAACGATATCACGCAGTCGATGGTCTCTTTCTCTAGTGCGGAAATCTGGTTGCTTAACTTGGACTATAATCCAATAGTGGTTTTTGCCCGCGTGAAACGGGTTTTACACACAATTTTTTGATGGTGTGGCGTCACGTCCTCTTATAAAAGGAGAAGTTATCGGAAGGCTGGTCTCCATTTTTTTCACCTATATGCAATGACGTATAATATATTTTAATATAGTCAAAACCTTGGAAATATTTTACGGTTTGTGTTTGATAGTTTTCTAAAACGCTTTCTTATTTTGCTTTACGTCTGTGTTACATCTGATAAAATGTCGGCGACCTTCGTCGGTCATTGTAAACACGCCGTCTGGAATAAATAAAACAAACGCGTGGTGATGAGAGAAAGAAAAAAAATGCACTTATTATTGTAAAACCAATACATTAATAACGCTCCACTCTGAATCTAACCTAAAACATAAACAAACAGAACCGTGGAAAAATAAAAAATACATAAATTGTCTATTATAATTAGTGTGTTTTTGTGTTTATTTATTATAGCTGTGTCGATAACTAGTTACCTACAATATATAACACGCGTACCTATAATACTTGTCCTACCTATATTATCGTCAATCAAATGTTAATATAAATAATATTATAATGGTGACGAAGTATTTTCATTAAAAACACAGAAAAGCACTTAGCCTGCGTATGAGTAACTTTATTTGGTGAAATAATTGTATAAAAAAAATATATAACATATATAGTTACAATAATAATTATTATTTTATTTGGTATATTTAGAAATTTAAATATTTTTTTTTTTTTTTTTATTATTGATCTGCATAAATAATAACATCGACAACAATGGTCATTAGTTACAAACAAACTAATATAGAATAAAATACAAATAAAGGTTATGGAATTAAATTAGGTACATAAGTGTTAAAAAAAAAAAAAAAATTAAATCTTATATAAGATTGAATAATTTTGTTTATTTTGTGAAATTAATTATGTCTAAATTTTAATCATGGTAAGGTCCGAGTGCGGTTTCTAAATTGTAAGAAATTTTATGTTCAGCACGTTCCTGGATGTACATCAAACAGTCGGCAATTATGTGTTTGATGGTTAACGCGGTTCCACAGGTTTGGCAAATGGGGGGCTCCTCTCTGGCCATCAAGAAACCGTGGGCGATTCGGGTGTGCCCTATGCGGAGTCTGTTTCTTGAATTTAAATATTATATGATGCCGCAATCTCGCAATATATCTTCATATATATCATACCTATTACATTTATTTGAGGACTGTTTTCTAAATATACTATGTTCAAACCTACTATGTTAAAGATGATATAACCCTACAATTATACATCAGAAGAGATATATTTTTTAAGATGATGACAAAATATTTTAATTTGTGAAGCCAATCTTTGACAAAATTGATATTTATTTTTGGTGTAACAGAAGAAATAATGACCGTAAATATATGAAAATTTCACAAAATATTTATATAAGCAATTTCTACACACAATACAATTTTCAATATGTTTTGACTTTTTTTAAGCTATCGCTTCGCGCGCTGTCAGTACCTATAATAGTTGTTCGAGTGTCGCTGATAATAGACACTCGCTCTGGTAGTCCGGTGTATGAGTTATTTACCAGTATTATATTATATTTGTATCATTGTTATTATTATTATTTCTACGTATATTATTCGTCTGACGGAGAGACGTCTTTATAAGACATTATTTTTGTATTGAGGGTAATAAATAATAATTATATATACTGCACCGGCGCACCCCGCGGTTCATTAGTAGTCAGTAGAGGTACTGGCACTGGCTGATAATTTACAGCCCAGCCCGGGAATAGTTTTTGGCTAGTAAGCCCTTTGCAGGACTGCACAATTTTTAACCTTCTACCGTGAACTTTTTTTAATAATATGAAAAAAAAACTATTCTGTTTTCACTCGTGACTCGTAAGTCGTTACTTCGATGTGTTTACGCGTCGAAAGGATCCCAAAAATTACGATAAATTTTATTCGTCGATTAAGTAAAACCCTTGTTAGCAGAGTCATTTTTAACAAATGATATTGATAACGAATTTCAAAAAAAAAACAGGATTTCAGCGTAGTATGCCCTTAAAACCCTAAAATGAAAAAATTTCATTTGTGTTTAATCGCAAGAAGCGCCATCGAGCACAGCGCGTGCGGAGTATTTTATTCACGATGAATACCAACAGTGTATTATACGGGTGCCGTCAGACAGCTGATGTGTTGTACAATTTTGTTATACACGAGGGCAGGCCGCCCTCGCCTCGAATACCTAGTATTATAGTAGTATACGTAGAAGAGGTAAAGACAGTGTCGGCCTGGCCATGGCCGCTGGGCCGCGAATGCGGCCGGGGCCCCTCCGTTTTTTTTTTTTTAGAGTCGTCAATTTTGTTCTTATTGGGTTTATAAGGAATAGGGACCCCCCCCCCCCTAATGTATTTATCGAAATATTCAGCTGTTATGGGAGCAGTTTTTCTTTAGGGGCCCAGGAAATTGAAAATTTATTCAATAATAATTTGCTTTCCCATAGGTTAGGTTAGGCTTTGTACAAGTTAGAGGAGGTTTTTTTGGATTAATTGCGCTACTGCAAGTTAAGTTAGGTTTTATCTTTATTTTGGACGAGACCACTAGGACCCCGCTTGCCCGACCCTGCAGCCTGCGGGGGCCCCGGTGCCCCACTGTTGGATTCAGCAATCATACAAATATTGCATAGAAAAAATGTATTATGTATTAATTTACAAAACCTACTATACGTCTATAATATCTGTATAATATATGAATATATAATAATGATGAAGGTATGACATTTACTTATGAAAGTAACTTAGACAATATTATTCTTATATAGCTTATGGATATGTCTCCTAAGTTTAAATATTTTATAATAAAAATATAATTTTAGTTTTCGTAATATACCACAAATACCTAAATATACTACCGATTATGATTCAGAAAATAAGTTACTTTTAAGAAATGAAGATGCGAGTGATGAAGATAATGATAAAATATCAAAATCAAACAAATGTATTCACTGCGCATTTTTAATTTTACGAGAATTATCATGCCAGTCAAATTTATTTTCAAATTTATTTGTCATATATAAGTTTGCTTTGTTGTTGCCATCAACACAAACAACTTGTGAAAGAGTATTTTCAAAGCTTAAATGCATAAAAACAAAACTTCGCTCAACGTTACACCAAAATCACCTTACTCCATTAATGTTGATGGCTATAGAAAAAAATATAGCCATTGATACTCAACAATTGATAGAAACAATAGCTTATTCTTCTCATGAATTAAAAAAATTACTTATTTAAAAATTGTGTTTTATTATTAAAATATTCTTACTAGGTAGGTATTTCAAAAATAATTAGTTGTAAAATTGCTTTTATATTTAAGTTAATTCATGAATCATGATCATGGTATATAGGTATTATATATTATGATCCATATTGGTGAAAATCGAAAATGTAAAGTACCTATATTTAAAGAAGTATCTTAAAATAATGTTTCAACAAAATACAGTGTACATTTTTTGGGGGCCCCTTAAAAAACTGATCCATGGGTCTTTGGTATGCCAGGCCGACACTGGGTAAAGAGTGACGGGAGGAGAGGTTGTTTTTGTCTTCAGTTCCCGTCGACGCGTCGGAGCATATGTCGGACAAAAATGCAACGCTCAAAGTCGGCGACGTTGCCGAAATCACGCCACCGCCGGTCCGTCGGTTCGTGGGTCGCGGCGCCTATAGGTGTGCGGCGTTGCCGGGTCGTGGCGTGGTGGGGTTGGGTGAAGGTTGTCGAGCGTGTCCCAGCACTGACGCCGAATAAAAACGCGTCCAACTCAACCGTAATAAATAATAAATAATAAATCGTAATAAATAACCACCTCGAACAACGAACATGATTTTTATATACCTCCGGCAACCAGACTACCGGTGGCGGACCCCGCAGGCGTGATTGGGGGGGGATGTCACCAGACCGGCTTTTCACAAACATTACGTGAACATTTATTACTAATAACTTGAATTTTGAAAATATTTTCTATTTTCTTTCAGATATAAATGAATAATTTCAAAAATAAGTTTTCAACAGATTATCCTTCATTAAACACGAACTGAGAAGAATATTGTAAGCAACCAAATGGAATCAAGCAAACAAATGGAAAATGTGGAAACTCAAAATCTCAGTAATATAATATAATGCAAACTAAGAATAACGAAATACCCGGCTTACCTATGAACACTATATTAGACTTAAATGCATTCAATCAGAAATTATCTGAAGACAAAATAATGTTCTGTAATAATATGGTGAGTAATAATAACAGTATACCTAAATAGGACATAATATGTGTTTGGAATGTTTGGAAAATACATAATTTACGGTATGTTAATGACTGAGGTCATTTTACACTATGAAAAGTGTATTTTTTTTTTTTTGTAGGTATAATAACTGATAAAAATAATATAATAATTGATATTTTTTTACATCTAATCTTTACAATGTAGAGTTAAAAAGAGTTTAGTAAAAATCACGATATTTTGCAGCTATTTTTTATTAGTAAATTCATAAAAAATGTTCGATTCAAATATAAGATTTGAAAATTGAACTTAAAATAAATTTAAACTGATATTATATGCATGGTTTTTTATTTGTCTTATATTAACAATCAATGATGGTCTCTATATGAATTAAATTGAAAGGTTAATATATTATATTAGGTATTATTTAATAAAGATTAATTTTCAAAGAAGTATTTTGCATTAATTATTTTTGATCCAACTTGAATAAAATGAATATTTATTTAATATTATATTATTTATAATATTAATATTTATTTAATCAATTAATATGATTTAATAATACTAAATATCCAATGTTTATTAAATATTTTAATTCAATGGTTGTATACAAATTTATTTTAAATTGGTATTTAACATTTAATTGTAGTTCAACTGTTCAACTAATGTACCTGCAACTTAAAATAAATATAAATTAATATCTTATAATATTTAAAAACTAATAAATCAATCGACAATATTAAATGTATTGTTTAATAAACATTTAAATTTAATGGTTGTGTAATATTTTACTTTCAATTATAATATGACATTTCAATTTGGACACGAATCCAACAAGTTAAAAATAGGTAATCAAAATCGGTCCAGCATAACTATAAATGGTGTAACTGACCCGACTTTTTTTTACTGCCACTTATATATTAAAATTATATTTTTCATATATTTTACAATACTATTATAGAATATTATGGGTAACATTGTTGAGTGCAAAATAGTTTTTATGCACTTTGTTGCCGATTAAAAAAATTAATAATGCCAACTCTACACGAATAATATGTTTTATTTTATAAAATAACGGTTAAAATATACTAAGTAATATCGTTACACCAATATTCAATTTTGAATTTAGTCCCGCCCGGTGTTGCTTGAGCCAAATATTATGTTAAGATTAACCTGAAGTGCATTTACATGCATTTAAACCACCTAGGTAGGCAATCATCACTGCATTAGGACAATATGCAAGCGCCGAGCAGTATATTATCAGGTAGGCGATCCACCTGCGATGGATTGCGGACCCCACAAAGTGTGTAAGTGAGTGAAATCAGAATTAGGTATAACATGAAAAATATTGCAACGGTTGCCCGTGCCAAAATCATGTTTTTTTTCTATAAATTTGTTTGCCAAAATGTATATGATATATATGTAACAACTGCTGGTAATACGTTGCGTAGTTTTTGAGATATACAGCGATCAGTGATTCAGTGGTATTTGGATTTTATATATACCTAATATGGATTATAAAAATTATATAAAATATCGTATTTCCTGAATTACATTTAATTAAAATGATATTAAAATTTGACTTTAAAAAAATTGAAAAAAAATGAAAAAAATGTATGTAAATGTAAAAATATAAAAAATCATACATCGGGTAAATTGTTTAGGCACAATTTCTTTATATTATACTCCACGCGTGTTAATACGTTTCATGAAAATTCGCCGGTATATTGACCTCAAATCGGTTAGGTTAGGTAACGTCAGAAGTTTGGGAATTTACCTTTTCGTAAAAGTTTTTTAAACAGGAGCTGTTTATGGAATATTCAAATAATGGATGGGAGCCGTTTGGGATGCACCGCGCTGCGTACCCGCTTTTCACCCACAGCTGTAGACACACGCCTCGAAACACTCGTCACACACAAACACACACCCAAGCACGCAAACAAACACACGCACACACACACGGCTAGACCGTCCGCCGTCACACGGGTAGAACACGATTCCGTACGTTTTGTACTCAATATTTCAGTTCAATGTTGCCAGATTTCCATAAGGTTACGTAGGTTTTTGAACAATTTTTGACTCGTAGGTCATAGCGTTTTACGTACGTTTTGAGTACGTAACTCGAGTGAAACGAATATGTATTACATTTTTTATATATATTTTTATACGTTTTTAATTATTCTAACGATAGCTATTGATTCCAAATGTATGTTTAACTTGTATTTATAAACCTATTTTTTGTTTATAATACATAATATTATGTTTTTATTAAATTATATTTATGATTTTTTTCTAAAATATTTTTATTTCTTTATTTTATTTATATGCATTTATTATTGTAAGAAAATTATTATATATTATTATTATTAATATTTTTCAGTATTGCATTTATATTTTAATTTTAATAAAATCAAATTAAAAGATTTTTCTTAAACTATAATAATTAATTAGCTATTAGTTAGGTTAATAGTTATAGTTATACATAGTTAATAGTTTGTAACTGTGTCTAAAACTAAAAATCAATCGTTTGACAACAAAAAAAAATAATAATTTAGCAACGTTTAACGTAAATTCAATATAATTGAATATTATTAATTATTATTAATATTCATAATATTGGTTTTTTCGGGTCGGGGTAAGTTCTTTGTTAATTTTAAGTGTTTTCAATGGTTCGGTCAAAAAGGTGTAATACGTTCTCGGTCGTTCGATTGCATTTCGTACTGTACGCTACTCTGCGGCGGACGCGTTATATTCACCCCCCCTCGCCCCCCCCACCACCCACCACTCATCGGCCTGTCAACAAAATATAATGCGCATCGGTGCGGTATACGCTATGGCGGCCGTGTGTCGGGCCCGTTTCCCGATAAAATAATACAACAATATTATGCACAGGCGAATGTGTAAAGAGAGAGAGAGAGAGTGAGAGAAAGCGAGAGTGAGCTAGAGCGATGGCCGCAGCCGGCGAAGGTCAAAAATATAATATATATCGCATACAATATACCTAGTCTATTATAGAGGGTATAGATACTTACAGTAGAATATTATATTATTATTTCGAAACTCAGGCCGGACGCCTTTTGTTCGCCCCAAAACCGGAGAAATATAATAATCGTTTATAAGACGTAGTAGTATAATAATTTGTTGCACGACATTTCATAACTATTTTGATTAGTAAACAAAATCTATTATAATAATCGTTCCGCCTGTTAGACATATGTCTGATGCCGAACTATAGTCTCGTTTCATCGCTTGCTCCGTGTATTGTCGCTGACCGGTCATTGGTAAAGTAAAATAATTTATATTACATTTATTTTATTTTTAAATATACGTTTAACTGTACTCGGTATAACTAAGTGTCTTGTCTAACGTCCAAATCCTCTCGCATCAAATAAACACATCCAATACGGCAATATTGTAGTTGACTATTCATTATTCAATGATGAGGTGTAGGTACACTCGACAGTCGACACCTACTACCTTGACGGCAGAGCGAGTTCAACGGTTTTTTTTATTGAATAAAATTCTCTAAACGTCTATATCAACAAAGATAATGGTCATTAGTGTTGTGCTCGAATAATTTATATTATTTACTAAAAAATCAGGAAATATATGTTATAAAAATAAGCGTTTGTGACTTTATCAATAACGATTAAATGTGAGATAAAATATATGCTCGTAAAAAACACGTTTTAAAAAAATATTATTACCATTTTGATTTTAAATAATTATAAAAAAGGTTACATACACAATTAAGTTACATATTATGTTTATTTATTCATTATAATATATTTTAGATTAGATTGCCTGTCTTTAATAAAAACTTTATTTCTATTACTCAAAATAATTTAGGGTAGGTAAGTAAAGTGTTTACTTTTAAGTTACAAAATAGTGCTACATACCACAAAAAGACTAAATTACTAGGGCCTAGGTTTATATGGATTTATACGGTTTTTTTTAACAGTTCAAAAAGTAGCTAAATAAGCTACAAGTTAGAAAAGTAGAAAAATGCTTACACGTATAACTTCGAGTTTCGACCTAACCTAACACGCCAACGATCTAATACGAATAACAAGCATATTATTACCTATTTATGGAAATATTCGTGTATCTAATCCAACATAATATTATAATATTGTGTTCTTTGGATTTTAGATTACAAAACCGAGTATTGTTGTACTTATGTTATTTAATATAACAAAATATACTGTATGACTCATTGACTCGTGAGATCAGGCAATGTAATACCAGTTACAATCAGTTTCATTAATTAGGAGTATTATACTGCAGTGTGGCTTGGCATGGTTCGTTCCGTGACTGGGAGTAATATCAACACCCGCAACTACTAGCTTCCGGATTTGTGACCATCCGGGTGTTGTAGTTGTTAAAATCTTACCACACACATACACACGCGTGTTCAAATATACAGTATCCTCGACTACATAGTTCCACAGGCTAATGACATAAGTTGTCAAAGCCTTAAACCCTAATAAAAAAAATAAAAAATAAAAACTGCAGTATTATAGACATGTCTTGATAAGTAAACCAAAAGTCAGAGTTAAATTTAAAAAAAAAATTATTTTATTTTCAATTAAGTATTTGTAGAAATACAAGATTATCTATCGTATGATTCGGTTTTATGTCTTTGGTAATAAAATGAATCATCATAATATAATAATAATCGCATCTAACGGAATGATAATTATATTGTATAATGCGTTGCATAATGATTAGGTACTCGATGACGCGTATATGATGTGCAGTAATTATAATAATAACAAAACTATAATTAATACATAATTACAACTAGGTAATTAGTAATTACAATAGATATAAACCAAACGTTGAAATCTTTGTAGCATAATAATTTATTATAATATATTTTTATCATTTTCCATATTGTACGCCGTACGCTCATGATAAAATTATCGATTGCCTTCAATTACACAAATTCAATAATTATAATCTACCAATAATTATTATTTGATATTGTAGATTATTATTATTAATCATATTATTAGTAAAGTTAAGACGACTCACCTCTTTGGGTATAATACTCTAATTCCGTAAGAAAAATCATAGGAAATAAACTTTTGTGTTGGTTATTGTTATTACCTATAATAATAGGTTTCTAATCATGCCATATACTTAGAAGTGGGGCCCAGAACTTGATGACCTAAAAATATTTAAAAAATGCACACAAAAAAAAATGTTAAAATGACTCCAAAATAGTAACAAAAATGACTAAAATGACTATGAAAAAGTCAATTCCTAAAAATGTACGGTTTTTACTTTTTAATAATGAACTCATGTGTCAGAAATCATAATTCATAAATATTTTTATTAATTATATTTTTTGATAATTTATTTATTATTTTATTAATATGAATTTAAATTTAAATTACCCAAATTTTTGTGTACATTAAATATGTTTTTATTACTTAAACAATTTAAATTAAAGTTATACATATTATACTAAAAACAAATGTGTAATATTGTTTAAATACTTTAAAACAATAAATGTGTTGTACTGTTGTACTGAACTATTAAAGTGTGTTTAATATTTTAAAATAAAAAAGATTGTCGATTGTTCGATAGTAAAGTCTAAATACAGTCTATAAATCTATTCTGGGTAAACCAATCAAATCGAAATTAGAGTAACACAAGGGTTTCTCATTTCAAAATAACTCACGTCTGCACTGGGACTAAAAAAATTTGAAACAAAAATACTAATTAGTGTCAATACGTAAATAATTGTAGGATTCAGCAGCTATACAATATATGTTAGTTTTTTTAAATATTTAATTTTATCAAAATAATTATGGAATAAAACATGTTCTTTCAGCAAGAAAAATGCAAATATAGGTACCTACAAAAGTAGAAAAATCCAAAATCCAATTTGTACCATTAAATTCTGCATGTCACAAGTCAAATATCTATAAAGATGGGCCTCGAATACAAGCATAATTAGATAAAAAGATGTAAATGCATCAAGTTCCGGGCCCTACTTATAATAAGTTATAAGTGTATTGTGTATGTACGAGTACAACAAATTCGATCGCATTTCAAATGTATAAAAACTGAAAATCGTATGTATATAATATTATGTACTATATATTTATAATTATTTAATAATATCTAACAATATCTAATATGTAATAGGAAAATCAGGTAGCAAAATAAAGTTAATAATTAATTAAAAATGTTATTCATTTTATTCCCGCTTTGCATATAAGATTCAATCGGTTATAAGACTCGTTTTGTGCTGGTTTCAATGTGAGTCTTATAAGCAGCGTCTACTGTATTAAAATGTCCAAAGAAGGTACTTTTTTACTTGCCTTCCAGGGGCGCTTTTAGGGGGGCCTTGGGGGCCATGAGCCCCCCTCCCCCAAGACGAGACATATTATTCTTTTTTTCAAATATTTTTATTGATTTACTCGTAATTATGTACATTTTGTACAATTTGGATAATATTAATATTATTCTGTGATAATATTTTGATCTAAATGAATTATCATCTGATAACGAAATTATGAAAATTGATAACGTGATAGGAAATATCATAGACCTTATACTCAGTATAAGGTCTATGGGAAATATAGTCAGAGCCACAGACTGAAAGACGTTAGATAAAACCATAGTATACATGTATTCTGTATAATCACAGAAGAAGTGCTTATCTGTTGTCATTTAAGAATTTGTAAAATGTTATCTCGTTGTACAAACTAAAATGTAAATTTTGAATTACATCAATACATTCTGTTTTGTTTTGCAAGTTTCATCAGCGTTTTATTTTCTAGCGCACATACTTTTATGATTTTCAACTCTTCGCAGGTATAGTATCATAGTGATATAAGCTTATAGTTAAATTATAATTTTACATTAATAATTATTTTTCTCTACTAAATTCCATACTTCTATTCATGCATATTAGATAACAACTGAATGCATATAGAAATTTCAATAGAAATTTGATTTTATATTATAAATAACAACAGTGGCGGCTCGTGGGTTTTTAATGCACGTCCAAAAAAAATATAACCAATATAATACCGTCAGAAGTCTTGTATGAGCGCGAATTTAAAACTAGAAAAGTAATATTACAATTATTCATAATCATATGATTTCAGGATTTGAACTTTCCAAAAATGTATGGTCAGTGGTCAAGGTTATATATATATTTTATTTCATCAATATCATATTATATAAATACACTGTTCATTTTTTCTCTAAATAATAACTTAATACACTAATTTTTGGTATATTATATAAACACATGCCGACTAATTTTATTATATAATATTATAGTTATTATATTAGTTATATTATCATATTATAGTTTAAACATATTATACATACCAAAAAATATCGGTCGGTATATGCTGGTCGGTCGTCTAAAAAATCCCATAAATAAGTCTACGGCTGACGGCAACACTTTGAGATCCAATAGCCAAACCAAAATGATCCCGGCGACCCGGCTTAGTAGAAAAATGACAAGAATATTATAAACACGCAATTGCCCCGTGATCCCGAATGGATAGGCAACCATACGTGTTTGTTTGAGCCCGCGATAGACCATGTTGACGCGACGACGGCGGTGGTGCGCAATACAATATTGAGGTCATAGGAAAATGGAATCAGATTATGCAATCGACAAAAAATGATCGTAGCTTGAACCCTTCAAAAAAAAATAAAATTTGGTACCGAATTGGTTTCTGGTTCTTAAAATTACAGAACAAAGATTTCGGTATTGGTCTAGTTGTGCCTGCGGTAGTAATATTATTTAGTATTATTTAGTCAATGATAACATTATTCTATATATGATTTTATTATTTATATGTAACTATATGTCCAATACGCAGGTGAACTAGTTATACTACTTTAAAAACTAATAGAAATCGTATATTTAATTATTTTAATAGAAAATAAAAATATCGAATTCATATTTTAATCAATTTTCAGTTACTGATTTTATTGGTGTTACTGTGTTACACTTCGCTCTTTAGTACTCAGATATTACGCCACTGAAAAGTATGTGCCCCCCCCCCCCCCGGATAACGAATTCCTACGAAGAAATAATATTGATATTTTGATGTACCTACCTATAAATATTTTAGTATGCCAGCCTTAATGTGACACATAAATTGACATATTAAACTAATATATTTGATACACATGACACATATGGTGTGCAGGTATATTTAAACACGAATTTGTTTTTATACTTGATGAGCAAAGTATTTAAAAAACAGGAATTTATAGATAAATCAATAAACAATTTAAAAAATACAATTCTAACCCCTTTACAATACCTTAAAACTATTTCACTTAAAAACCCTTTTTTTAAATGACGTATTCACTGACTAGAAATTTATTATTTATTCCTATATGTATATTTGGACTTATTTTTATTGGTATTTGTATTATTAATATTTTATGACATTGGCTAGAAATATATTATTTAAATTATTTAATAATTACAAGCTATTTACTAATTAGTAATTATGACTATTCATTTTCCAATGTATCAATCCTAATTCCTAGAACTATGAATGTATTCAATAGTCATTACTAAAAATTAAAATCATATTAAAATAGTGTAATTTAAATAATTTAATGCTTATATAATATTATACAATAGAACGTAATCGGAACTAAGCCCCCTGCCAGATAGGTACATGATAATACAATTAGAGATGTTGTCAATAACTTGTCATGACTGACTCACTGACAGATAATCAACATAAACCATAATATTTAGACTGTATACTTATACAAAAACATTCATTATGAATAAATAACTGAATAACTTTATTTTAATATTGTATTGTGGTATATGATAAATAACAATTGATAAAAAAAAAAACTTGATATGTTAACTAATACAAAATACTTCTTCATAATATCTAGAATTAAAATACATTCTTCTACATTTTTTTTGCAAATTCTTCATAGTTATAATAATTGAAGCAACTTAATAATAATAATAAAAATTCAATTATAATAGAATAATTTCATTAAAAAAGTTCATAAAAAAAACAAATTAGTTTTAACTTTAACAACTAAATAGATTATTTCACTCTAAATATACTAATGTTTAATATTTGTAAAATTAAACTAAAACAACTTTATAATATAATTATTGCAATTTAACTTGCTCAAATTTTAAATCTGGTTATAAATAAAGTATGATATTTACGATACAATAATTGAGAAACTAATACAGGTTGTCTCTGAAAAATTAACTGAACTAGAGATTAGAGATTAAACATAATATAACATGGCTTCAAAATAAATATTTAATTTCTCATTCAGTTAATATTTTTATGACACCTATATACAGGCACATATCTGAAGAACTATAAAGATTGTCTACCCAAAATATTGATTAAACATAATTTTTTGAATATCTTAAACTATTATGGACGATAATAAAAGTATATAATAGAAAGAAATATTAGGCTGTACATTTTGGCTCCCTTCCTATAAAAATTATTTTGATCTGTGCCTGTATCCATATCAAATCAACATACTTATCGATATCTTATTCGTTAAAATACAATATGTAAAATACAATAAGTCTATTATTAAAAATGTTGTAAAAATATTTTTTAAATAGATACGTGTTGTACAACAAACGGTGCTATCATTCCAAAGAGTATCCCACTACAAATGCCAGTGAGCAGCATAGCAGCTCCAAACATACCTGCAATGCCACTGTACATTGGTTCAACACAGCTAAAAGTAACCATATTTTATTAGAATATAATTGTTATACATGTAGTGCAAATAATTGAACTTTTGATAGGAGGTGTATTAAAATATAATAAGCCCTTAAAGGTGAGCCCCTATACAGACAGACTAGTTGAAATTTAGTCAATACTTGAAAGCAAATAATGTTTTATTTTAAATGTACCTAGTTAACCCGTTATGAGTATAGCTATATACTGTTACATGATTGGTATCGCGTTAGCGTTGCGCTAACATTATTGTTTTTTCGGTTTTGTGAATTATTTATTGAACTTGGAATAGTGAAACAAAGACAAAAATATTTGTCTAGTTTTATCTTACAATAATTATATTGTTTAATAGCAAATTTCACTCAAACTTTTTATATAAAAAATAAAAAAACATATTATATAAAAATTAAATAAATCAATTTTTTATAACAAAATCTGTTAAAATAAAAACAATTTTACAAATTATAATTCATCATCATTATTTATAACTCATCCATTACTTAAAAGTATAAAAAAAAATAAAATTCAAAAAATTATAACACAGTATCGTGCGAGCGGGATGATAACACAATTGGTTCTGCGTACTTTTACCAGTAATAATATCCACATAAATATGTTTTAGTATTGTTTTTGTTGTTATTTTAGTTTATTATTATTTAGATAAGAGGTATGTGGAGTTTCAAAACAATCTATTTTTATTTGAACAAGTGGTTCCTATAATAAGTTTAATGTTAGCGAAACGCTAACACCAATACCGATGACGGGTTAAACTACATAATTAAGCCATTATTTTTACCTTGGAGTATACATCATCGCTACAGAACTGTAATAACCACTAGATAATCCAAGGATTGCTCCTAATGCCCAAAATACATAATCATTCTCTATTAGTACTGGCATTGTTCTTGTAACACCAATTGGGTGGTAATTACAAATCAAAAATAATGGAATAAGAATAACTCTCAGTACCACCGGAATAAAAAGCCATTTTGGCTTTGGCTGAAATTAAATAAACAAATAATACTACATTTAATTAAATTAATTATTTAGCAAGAAAAATGTAATTAATATAACCCATGAAACCAATGTAGAAAGATATGTTCCAATAAGTGCGCATACATTGAATGTCAAAAAACACATTACACTGGTATAATATGTTTCCCCAAAAAGAAAATCTTTACTTGACATTTTAATATCTATAACATAGAAGTAGTTACATTATTAAAAGTTATTATTTACTATGGTTTGTTTAACAAAATAAACTATACCTGAATGAATCGCTGGAAATATTGAAAGAGTAACAAAGAATACAAAAAATACATTAATTAATTGTGGACTGGCTTCTTTGAAAATATGCCAATAGGGAACATCATCATCTTCTCCGCTTTGTTTTGAATCTTGATTTCTAATTTGTAGTTGATAAATGAGTTCATGGTACTTATAAAATCTCTACAAGCATACATACACGTATAAATAAACATATTTTGTTTGAGTAGTCATACCTAAATGTATAAATTACTTACATTTAATGGCAATGCAAAATATGTACCAAAACAGGCAAGCAACACAAATAGTGCAGTGATAAAATAATATATAGCAGCAGTTCGAGCATCTGGAGTAGATAAAATTGATGCAATGTTAGCGATAAATGTAAATGTACCACTTAAATTTGTACCTAGTGCTACAGCACCAATATATTTTGTAGGGAGTTTAGCTGCCATTCCAAAAACAGAATTGTTGTAAATACCATTTGCCATATTTAATAATACTATACTGCCCAGAGTTAACCAGAAAAATAGAGCTGGTATTTGAGAGGTATTAATCATGACCAATGCAACAGTAAAAACAAAACAAAATACCTCAGTAAGAATAGACCATACAATTCGAGTGGTCAATTTCCCCCTGGAAATAAAATTGTTATAAATTTAGTATACATATATAATAAATGTTTAATTTGTTCAAAGTAATTCTGAACTATTTAGAAGTTACATAGTACACATATTTGGTCAATTATTGTAATTTGTTATGTTCAGTTTTATATTAAGTATTTTTAATTATTTTCCATCTAATAAATTACATTTTTATTTTAATATTAAAATTTGTTTGGTGTTTTGCTAACCTAACCTGGTTATTATGTCTATTGAAAATGGTAAACTATGAGTAAACAACATTTTAAGTATGAACGAATAGGTAGGTACATAATGTAATAATATGAATAAAAACATAATTATTTATATTATACATTTATTATACAGTTTAACATTTATCTTAAAAGAGCCAATTAATTGATTTTAGGGTAACCTAGAGGGTAGATCATATACAGTATACACTATAATATATAAAACTTATATCCAAGATAATGTCTATACCTGATAACAGTTTCATCTTCTTTTAATGTTAAGTGGTTACTGTTATTATCAACAAGTAATAATTTTAATTTGTTAAATTACTTCAACAATACATAAGTGTATAGACATTGTAGATATTTTAGTTAAAAGTTACATTTAAAATTTGATTGTATTGTGGATTATTTTATTTTTTATCAGAACCTATGTGTTCTTAAATAATAAAAAATTATAATCTTTTACCATTTTCTGACTACATTACACATAATCATCAATACTACCATGTTTATAATTAATTATATTATGCATTTGGTCCTCTGACATAGCAATATTAATATTTACATTTAATCTTACCCTATTGGACAAAATATGTTTAGCCAATTGAATAGAAGACTAGGTAGCTGTGAGCCAATAGTCAAGTAAGCCATGAAAATGGATGCATAATGCAGATCTTGACCTAAATAATCACTCCCCAACTTAAAATCTACAAAATACTAAAAAAAAAAAATGTACATTAATAATTTAAAATTGTATTAGAAATAAGTTATAAAACTGTATAGGTAAAGAATTTATAAGAATTTTTTTGGATTATTAAAATGTATTAGTAGGGCAGTAGGTATGCATGCGCATTTGTATTAACAATTTAATTAATTATATTTTTAATGCAAACCAGTTTTAGTATTTTAAAATGTTCAGATTAAATTATAAATTTTTTTGCATATAATAACAAATATGCATTGCATTTCCACTTACAGATTTAGCATTTATAAACATATTCCAAGGCATTAATATTCCTATTCCGTGTAGAACTAAGATCAAATACGTAATCTTCAATCTAGAACAATAAATAAGAAATAAACAATATTATTATTATTTATTTAAATTATGGGTAAATCATTATCTAAATTTATAAAAACAGTATCGAAAGGAATTTAATTTAAAAAAATATTTATTTATCACTAGCAATTTAATATCAGTACTAAGCTTGATCAGAATCTAAAATAAAAAGTTTAAAAAGTGTCTATGACGGTTTTTAATGAGTAAGATGATAAGTAGTAAATTACACAATAATAGAGTATAAGTAATTATGCAAGTACCTATTTCACAAATATAAAAAATACTCTAAATATAAAAGAAATATCAATTGTAACTCGCCTGTCTCTTGGAGGGTTCGTCTCAATTACAACATCAACCATTCTGAATGTTTTTTTTATTAAGTTCTTCGTTTGGTAAATTATTTTCTTTCCAAGCAGGATGTACTGGTATTTACTTGCTCAGTTGGTTGCACTAAAAAAAATAATGCACAATTAACATGAGTAAAAATAACAACTTAGATAATTAATTAATAGACATAAAAATACATATTTATTTTTAATTTACTGATTGAAAAAATATTTTATCAACTATATTCTATACATTATACATAATATTATAGGTTAGTTGTACTATAGGTATTAATTTACCTTAATGTCAATAATTTAAAATAAACATAGATAATCAAATATTTACATTAAAGTAGGTATTAAAATATCAAAAGTAATCTCCGAAGTATGTTTATTTTTGTGTGTAGGTGCCTAAATTGTTTGAGTGTTCATTCTTTTAAAATAATGTATTCATTTATTTTAGATTTTGAGCGTAGCGATGATTGTATTGATTATACATCGATGTGTATTTACTAGGAAAGTAAATCTATAGTTGGTACTTTAGGAAGTCAAATGTAAAAAATACCCAATAGTTTTCAAATGTGTATTATTATAATTAATGCACTCAATGACAGTGTTTTAAATGCAATGTTTTCTGCAAAAAATAATTCAACCTACTGTATTACTAATAGTAAAATTAATTATTTTAATAGCAATAATATCATAAAATACACTACGTATATAATTTAAATCTAACATATCCGTTACTGTGACAAACTCGACACTCGCTGTACAGCAGAGTGGTACCTACAAACTTTTTTATTTTTGAACGTAATGGACAAGAAATGTCACGTTTAACAACCTATAGGCCATTTTATACTTAAATGTTATGTAATAAATTATGAAGTTAAAATCTATGTTACTAATTCAATTAAGACACAAAAGTTTATAGTACCTAGCTCACTAGCTTATCTGGGATACACTCACAATCTCCAAAAATCAAAATGTATAATTATTATTATTTATTAGGTATGTTGTTTCACACTATGAGTATAACTATTTAAAAAGCGAATTACCTATACAATCATTTGTTTTTATTAGTTTAAACCTATAAAAATCGTTATTAATTGCAACTGTGGACTGAATAGGTGTACGTACCTACTCATGACAATTAATTAATATGTTAATATTGGCGTTAGCGCGGTGTTACTTATTAGTTATTTCAACTGTTAAAATGTGAAACGATTTTAAAATAATATTAGGCATGCTTTGCCAAATCAATAACATTTAAGCTAAATTCATTTTAAAATTCTTAACATAAATCCGTTATTATTTGTTATTAAAAAATAATGTTAATACTTACATTTAAATGGTTCCTTACACTGGATCAAACAAAACGCGACTGACTCTATATGGATATCGTGTTAAACCAGACCTATTATAACCAAACCAAAACTGAGTATTAAGCTATACCTATACATAAGTGGGAGGTCACTATGCCTACTAGAAAGTAATAATTTATTGAGGAGCGATATTGTTTGGAATGTGGAATTCAATTAAAAGTCCATCTGGTTCTCGACTACATACATAGTTTCATAAATACCACAGCGCTTCACGTTCTTAAACACTCGTATTCCAATACGAATAATGATCATTGATCACATTTTACTTTAACGATTTAAAGACGTTCGTTTTATTATTCAAATATTATAATCTGACGAAATGCTAAACTATTATTATTTTAAATGACCAAACAAATTAGAAAAATGTGCGAAATTTAGTTGGCAATTATGTATAATGTATTGATAATGACTATATTTAATTGATGTTATCTACTAACCTAACCTACACAGAATTACAAAACAATTCGGCATTTGATTTGTTTCAAGCTATATTTAAAATCTTAGGATTAACAGGTATTAATACTTTTTCCGTAACATATATGATATATATATATTTCATATGTTCTGTGGTATATATTTTAAATTCAATATTCCTAAGCAGAATATTTTAATTATAATTTTGATTCATATAACGAGCAGTTAAACAGTTAAAACTTTATAAATATTTAAAATTTTGGTGAGCAGAGTAATGGATAACATTGTATCTTTCCACTCCAACTCCACCATATAAATTTTTAATAAAATACATAATATATTATGTATATTTAACTTAATAGTTACTCGTGTGAAGTTCGATATAAATATATGTATAAACATTTTCTGCTTCGAAATATGAAATTAAAAATGTGTATTTGTTATTCAAAAATTTAAAAGATAGAATATTGATATTAGATATATTTTTTTCAAAAATGTTTTATTAAGACTAAATAATTAAAAATTATATTTTCAAAAACGTTGACAGATGATTTCCGTTTACTGTAAACGGATTTATCACCCAGTAGAGTATAAATTGAATACTATTCATAATTAATTCAAAACTTATATAACCTACCCAAGTTTATTTTTATTTTTAACCTAATCTAAGAAATAGTATTAACACTAGTATTAACAAATGGAAAAACTCTAAATTTAAAAATAAATAAATAAAAACTCAACACTATCTGGAACCGAGTCGGATCGAGAACTCGATCGCGATTTTATTGACTAATGCGTAATAGGCGTCATTTATTTGTTAATATAATATAAAACGATGTCTATAGCCAATAGCAAACAATTAATCACTCCTACCAAGACCACATCAAATTTTGTTTGTAATAATTAATAATGTTATCATATTTATTATACTACTTATGTTATATGTATATAATATAATATATACTGTATAAAAGCCAAGAATGTCGTCAGTTCATATAAATAAAAAAAAATATTTAATATTAATACTAACGCAAGCGTCTGTAAGATATAATTTGATTAATTGTCAACCGTCAGTCTTATCTACAAATACGCAACTATTATATTACTAACTTACAAAAATTAAATTATATTATTTATATAATTAGCTAATAATTGATAAATAAATATACGAGTACCTATCAATTTTCATTATTTTTTTATTGTTCTTGAAATCATTATAAATAATTATAATAATAGTTATAATATTATTAATTATTATTATACACACTAAATATAGAATGCAATAATTTTATGAGAAAATTACTATCACGATGAAACTTCTTATTTATATTGCTCGTACAAATAAAGAGTAAAATTATAATATATTTATTTTTGATATTTGAAATTCAGTGGCGCCGAACCATATTCTCAGGAGGGGTGGTTGCCCACTGCTATTATATGTTATTCAGATAGTGTTGGTTAGGATGGTGATCAGGATAGTCTGGTGACATTTCATATTGGTTTAAATCATAAATGAGTAATGTATTGTTGGAATCACTCGTGATGATTTCGTGTGCAAAGGGCATTCCAATCAACACAGATGAAGATTTCAAATGTTTTAATCATATTATATTCCACTAACCAAATTATGCATCATAGGTACAGACGCACAGTTATACAGTTTTTTTTAAAAATACTCAACCACCAGTTTTAACATCCTATTTTTTCGAATAGGTACTACACACAATAGTCAGCAAAATACGAGTATACGACATACATTTATAGGGAAAATGTAAATAAATGCAATGTTAAAAATCGGAAAGAGTAACAGACAAGACAATCAATTGCTGTATGTACCTAAACTGCGGTAAAATTAACCTTTTTCTAAAAGTCGATATGTAAACTGCGGCAAAAAAAAATTAAGATTTTACAATCTGTGGTAAAACCGATAAGATACATTATACGAACGGCGGCAATTTATTTTATGTACCTTCTATAAATTATAGTACCTAAATCATATATTATATAGGTACCTATATAGGTACCTATGATGTGTACCTATAACCTATGCACGTATATCGTTTAATTTGTCTTGCGTACAAATTAGTAAGGTAAGTCTAAATGTATTTTTGAGTTTGAATGAAACATGAAACATAAAGGACAAAAAAGACAAAATGTTAATTAGGTTAGTTTTTAAATTACATTTTTTGCCGATAAACGTGTACATAGTATACAGAGTGTCCCAGGTCTATTTGACTAATGCAATAACTTTTTTTCTATTCAATATTTTTAAGTTTTTTTTGTAATGATTTGTAGTACTCTGCGCTATAATTTTTATATCTTATATTTTATTTTATTTTTTTACAACAAAAATAAATAATTTAAATTTTGTATTTAATATTTTTCTAATAATCCAAGATAGCTGTTTCATAAATAAGTATTTAAAAACCATTTTGGCGTTTAAAACTTTTAATTTGGTTAAGTCGTTAATTTTTAAACAATTTTCAAAGTGCGTTAAAATTCAAAATTATTTCTTGCTAATCACTGTTACTGCTGTAAAAGTTATTGCATTAGTCAAATAAACCTGGGACACCCTGTATATAGAAGGTATATAAAATAAATTGCCGCAGTTTGTATAATATAATGTATCTTATCGGTTTTGTCGTAGATTGTATATAATCCTAATTTTTTTTTGCCGCAGTTTACATATCGACTTTTAGAAAAAGATTAATTTTGCCGCAGTTTACCATATCTTCCCAATCAACTATACCTAGCGATACGTGATAACAACATTTTTAGTTCCGAGGTTTGATTAAGAATACATATATTAGTCCTGTATGTATATGTTTATAATAATATTAAATACGTAAAAAAAACTTCATAAAATGTTTCCAATAAAACCGTTTAATTTTATAAACGATATAATATAATACATTATTACGAACATTTTTAATATAATTATGCATATTTACGAAAAAAAATAGTATTAAGTTATTAATACTAATACTTAACGATATGCCGTACGTAAATCTCGAGAATGTGGAAAGAAAAAAAATCGTGTTTTATGTTAAAAGTTACAACTATTACAATTTACAATAATTACACGTATATTCGCTATAACTGGTTATAATTAGATAAAGTTTGCTTTATAGCTATTGATTTTCGTTCATGACCTTTTATTTAGCTGAGTGAATATTCAAAATGCAACATACAGTACAGTTGAATATATCATACAGAATAGTAAATACAGTTAAATTATTTCAACTAGGCAAATATTACATTTTTAAACTAAATAAATGTACTTAAAATGCATTTTTGCTTACATATTTTTGAATGTTTTAAGTGCATACTGCATATTTGAATGAAAATCAATGCATAAATGCATGCATATTTTGTACATTTTTAGTGCATATAATTCCGGGCACTAGTAATAAGTATAAGTAGTATAACTATATATTTTAATTACGTCAAGAATAAAGTAGGGCTATCAAATAGGCGCGGTGTTACATTTTTACAAATGCCATTATCTTAATCATGCTTAATGGATATCTATTATTTTATATATTAAACTAATTTAATTTAAACTATTTAATTTAATCTAATTTACATTGATCGTCCAATTATTTACATATACCTAAATACGTTATTTTATTATTAAACGAACCGAAGAACATAAGAAATAATAGTTTGGTTGACGAAAAAAAAGAGAGAGTTGGTATGGTTTTCAGTAAAATGTAATTCAGACGGACTATTATGTAGTTATAACCATTGTCAACCTTGATTATGACTGCAGTGGAATGCATGTAATTCTAAATAGCAGAAAGGTAACATAGAGACTTCATTATCAACCCCATGTACCAATATGATTGAATCCTGTTTCTTTTTCTATCTAAATACGAAAAAACATTTATTTTGTATTTTCAACACACGTGTTATTATAAAGTGCGTTCTGCATTATGCGTGTGTACCAACTTCAAAAATAGGTACATGTTATAGCTACAGCCTATAGGCAATAGTGTTTGAATTAACCAAACTAGTTGTCAACAAATATACGAAATCAATTGACTTAAATAGCAGTAAACAGTAAGCCAATACAATTAAACATATTATGATATTATGTCCCGAGGTTATAATATGTAATTGAATTGTTTTAAATATTTCCTGTATTATTGAAAGGGCCTAATACAATAGTTTTGTGCATCGAAACCGTATTGCAAACAAAATTAACCGTCGACTTGGCTCCAAGACCCGGCAAATTATCGTGGTATGCCTTTTTTTTTTACACAGATTTTATCCGAAGAACACTTGCAGTACCTATATAAATATTGAACGAACCGTACAAAAACGAAAAAGCATGATGTATCAATTACCGAAATACACTTAAATTCCATTACGGCATATTATCAGGGATGGGCAACTGGCGGCCCGCGGGCCGCATTCGGCCCTGGAGCCTTTTTTATCTGGCTCGTCCAACATTTCCAAATCACATCATACAATTTTAAAGTTTATCGTCTATACTCTATATTCTATCTTATCGATATAATAATTTATTGTTATCTGGGATTGACAATCGTTAAATGTCTAAATGTTATAATACCTCAAGGTAAAAAACTCACAATTTCTCAAATTATTGAATTTTTAGATGGATTCAGAAAAAAATGGTAGTTTTTAAAATTTTGTAGTTGATAAAAAACTTATACATTTTTCGTGTTGCGTAATTATTTACCGGGTATGTGGTAGAATCCGTACACACTGTTTAATACCTATACCTATTACCTGTAACCTATACATATAGACATATTGTGTAAAGACGTGTAAATTACGTGGCAACAATCTCCTGGAGTTTCGGTTTACACATCTTTACGATTAAGATCAATGTCGTCTATAAAATGTTAGTATTACCTACATTATTTCGGGTTCTTCATCAGCCATCACAATATAATATGGTCTCGAAAATGTGTTATTATAAAATAATATTGATTTTGTATCAATGGACCGTAGCAGTCTTAAATATACTTAAAAGTCCGGCTAAGAAAAGTTCGGTAAATATTTATACTTAAATTATTATTAGGTAATTATTAAATTTACAATACAAACTACTATACAAATTAAAATAAAGGTCGGCAAGTGGGTACCGCTTTGCTGTACAGTAGGTGTCAAGTGGGTCACTTTCGTGGATGTGTTAAATTTGTATTTAATGATATAAATCATTGTATATTTCTATACGAAAAACGATTCAGCCTAGTAAGTGTACCTATTTTAAGATATTATTGCTATTAAAATAATGTATTTTATTATAATTAATAATATAGTAGGTCGAATTCATTTTTTTCAGAAAACATTGCATTTGAAAAATTAATTAGGTGTATAAAATATATAATAATATACGTTAAAAGTTTCAAGCACAAACAAAAAATATTTTTAAATTACAATGAAATAAATAACATCGTCGTTATTCTTCATTTAAATATTTAATTTCGTACAAATTTGAACTTAAAATCTATATAAAAAATTATAATTATAATAATACAAATTAATGAAGTGTATAAAATATAATAATATACTTTAAAAGTTTAAAGAACCCTCAAAAAATGTTTTTAAATTACAAAGAAATAAATAACATCGTTATTCTTCATTTTTAATTAATTTTATAAAATAATTTATAATTTTATGAAATGTCTATAAAAAAATTATTTTTTAAATTTTTTGGTTACCTACCCTATTAAATACTTACGTAAAACCTTGTTTTAAATTTTCAATCCTTAGTTATAAAAACTGAACATTTTATAAAATTTTAATTTCAAAACAATTTGCATATGTTCAAAGATGAATTTCGGTCAACATTTATTAAGTTTAAATACTTATAAAAGAAAATTGGCCCTACGTATTATTATTATTTTTTATCTACATTTTAACAACTTATAAAGAATTTTGTATTACATTTTCAAGAAATTTGACCCAACGACATTTTTTTATCGATATTTAAAGAAAAAAAATTTTAAAAAACTAAAAATTTCTTAGGCTTACAATTAGCTCAAAAATTGTCAAAATATTTTTAAATTTTTTTGGTGTATAGAAATTGGTAATTTGAACATTTGGGGAAATTTTCAAATGTCAACGGTAATTCCTTTTTGAGTTAAGTACATCAAAATAAGAAAATCTTTCCTGGACAAAACGGGTGAATATCCAATGTCTAATTTCAAACGCTCATAAAAAATTAGTTTGAGTTTCCGATTAACTTTTTTTTTTTAGAAAGGTAGAAAAACTAAATATATAAACTGAAATTTTCAATTACAACAAGTTATGAGAATCATTGTATTAAATTTTCAAGTATTTTGACCGAGCAAAAAATTTGTTATCGACAATAATAAAAAAAAAATTTTACTGACATTTTCTTATGTCTATAAATAGCTTAAAAGGAGTCAAAATATACTGACAATTTTATAGTGTACCTATAGAAAATGCTTATGAAGAAAATTGGAGCACTTTTACTACTTGACGACAAACACAAAAAAAAACATACAACATTGTAAATAATTAATTCATTTTTCACTCCACTCAGAATCTAAAATACATCAATATTTATGATTTATATATACATCAGAAGGAAAATATTGTCCATACCTCTTTAGTATAGATATAAATGCTTGGAACATACTGATAAGACAATATTTATCTCTTATGTTACTCAGTTATAATATTATTATACATTAATAACAATTGTGTTTGGATTCATACTCTATTTATCCAGTTCAAACTGTAGACGTATAGTTATTAGTTATTGCTTATTACAGGAACTGAACATTTGAGAGTTGAGACGTTAAAGTCGCTGTTTCAATATATATAGACTATTGGCTATAACAACACTTCAGTTATGACTGATTTAAAAGATCCCTTTCAGTTAACATAGTTATTAGTTACATTAGTTTACAATTTAAAACAATGATAATTTTATGTTAACCTCGTATAAAAAATATACCATATAGGAGGCATAGAAAAGCGTTTTATATAAATTAATACCTACATATTTGTCTAATGTCTATACTTTATTAGCAGGTGTACTTTCATCATCTGGTAACAATATTTATAGTTCACGGAATAAAATTAATTGTATTTTTCTGGTTTAGTTAAATTAAGAAATTGTTTTTGTTATATATTAAAACAGGCAATATTATATTGTGTAACCACAAATTTAGTCTTTAAAGGAGCCTTGTATAGGCAATTTTACAGCAAATCAAATTTTTTTTCATTTTATTTGATCACAAACTTTTGTTAATATGAAAATGTTCTAGTCTTGCAAAATGTATCGGCTTCCCTATGTGTCGTCATTTTTGAACCAAAAATTCGAATTTTAAGTTCAATGCAATTTCGAATAATCAAATAGAAAACGTAATTCTTTCAATATGTATCCTATCTTTGTAAGACCTTCAAGAATCGAATTAGACCCGTCCCTAGATTATTTTCCAGCTCGTTTAAGTGAACCTTGAAGATTCAAGATGATTCGACCAATATTGAAGAAGTTAATATTTTGATTATGACGACTTCGGAAATCTGATGAAAAATCTTAAATCCTTCAATATTGGTCCTCTCTTTATCAAACCTTCGAGGATTGAGTGAGATGTATCTCTGAACAGTTTATTACTTATAAAAAAGATAATAATATTATTCATAATACCAATTATGTCCTGTGCTGTGTAGTTTTTTATCGGAAGATAAAAATACGGATGCAATAAAGAGACACATGGTTTTAATAAAAATCATTCAAGTCCAATACAACATAAGAGTGATTAAAGTTTTACCTTCTCTCCATCAAATGTAGTTGATGATGACTGTTCGAAATCATTATTTTCTGGTTGGTATTAATATAACACATTATATTATAGGGACATAGGGTATAACTGATAAGGTGCTTTTTCTTTGTTATGGCCAACAATATTAACTATAGTTTATGTAAAATGTTACGTATTCACTGTTAAAATTTAAAATTATATATTAGCTAGATTTTTACATGGTTGATCTTTATAGACATTTCAAAAATCAAGTGAATGAAATGAAGATGGTGTCAATAGGGTAGCAAAAATGGTTGGCAGTAAATATCATAGACATAATATAGCTGGACTGCACAATTCCTACCCCCTTGCCATCAATAAATACAGCCATAATAATAAGAACAAGAGAAGGTAAAATAACATGAAAAAAAAACATAATTACTGTTTTTATTTCATGGTATATTTGGATTAAATAAAAGTGATAAGACTTGTAAAATGTAAATATACATTAATACTTAATAAGTATTATATTATTATTTATTTTTTTAAGAATCAAAAATTAAAATATTACATTTTTATTTTTTAACTAACAACTTTGTAGGTATACAATAACAATTTAAAGTTGTATTAAATATTACTATACTATAGCTTTGTGTTTAATTTAAATGATGCAATTGTATTGTCATACCTATAACATTTTAAAGCTAGTCTGATAATTTGTGAAGTTTGATGGTTAAGCGGATATTGGTTTTTGATGTGTTCATTCAGACAGTTAAAGTGATTTGTAATTTGAATATTAGAAATTGATTTTATTGTTAAAAATTCTATGAAATTCTTTTTTTTTTTTGAGTGTCTAATTTAATGTTGGAATGATCTAAAAGAAAATTCTGCATTTGCATATATTTTGCTCGACATATTTTTTGGTTTTGTTAATTCCCCTCTATTTTTTATGTTGATTATCCATCTTTAATGCTGAAACACAAACATGTTTATTCAAAGTGTTTTCGGGTGTGGTAAGCATTTATTAAATTTTGTCTAACATAGTTTTATGTGCTTGATGAATAAGAATTAAAAGTTAATGCAAAAGATCTCAATTCAGGCATGATAAATCTCTGTGTAGTTATATTCAGTTGTCTTAAAATAATTTTTTTTGGACGCCATGAAGGGAATCCTATAAATTACAAATTCATTTATAAACCATAGTTATTACTAACTTAAGATATGACAAGTAATAAAATGAATAAAAAGAATAAACACATAAAAACACAAACGTATCATAGTTATGAACATAAATTTAATTTAAGTACAACATAGTATATGACATTAAGAAATGTATACAAATTTAGAACACACAAGGTACATGCAAAACAACAACTACATTCAATTACAAAAAATGATTAAATATCAATTATAATTAATGTATAAACAAATGTTTTTAGAAGATTATGAAATTAACTATTTTAGTAACCACTGCATCCCTATATCATCTTAGTGTCAAGTTTAATCACATTTACATTTAAAGCACGTACAAAGTACAAGTTAAAAAATGTTGGTTAAAATATAATTTATAAAACTATCAATATGAGTTCAGTAAACATAGAACAACACAATGCATTGCATAAAAAAATGCATACATAACTAAATTACCACATAAGGTAATAATAATCGTGTTTAAGAAATAATACTTTTAACATTGAGTAACATTCATTAGAAATTTTATTAGTTTTCTATAAATGTGAAATTAACTGTTCAACATTTTTGATTTTATTTCTCAGGTACGGATTTTGATTTTCTAAGGTTGTACTTTTAAAATACTTTATATGTTCTCTGTGAGGTGTTCCAATATTTTTTTATTTTTCTGGGAATATCTAAATCATTTTCATTTCAGTCTCCAACAATTGTTTTTCTTTTTCTAAAAAAAAGTTTTAAAACTAAAATGTTTCTTATTAAAATACACGTATTAATATTTTTAAAAGTATTACATTCTGGTAACTAATAAACTTGTAAGCATATTATTTGCCACCCCCAATTCTGAAAAAATATCTAGAAACAAATTAACATATTTATTTTTTATGGTCTAATATTGAACAATATTTCTTAATAAACTGCTTACCGTTATTTGACAGATTATATTTTAAACTAGTACTTGCTTCAGAATATGCAGGTGTATTTGAAATACTGTCTTTCACTTTTGTAGAGACTGAAAATTAATTTAAATATACATTTTTAATATTGGTATTAATTTACTTTTTTTTTTAAAATTTAGGTAGATTAGGTTGGTTTACCATTGATGTTATGTCCATCATTTCGTTAATATTTAGAAACATCAATATTTATGTCCTTGGGTAAATCCTCAAATATTTTCATCAATGACTTTCTGCTGGCTAAATAACAAATAATAGTTTTAAATTATAATTTAATAGTACTATATTATATGAAAGGAAGGTGTACTTAGCCAATTAGGCATTATTTAATATTACTTATTGAAAAAATACTTGAGCATTATCATTTTATCTTATTTGTTTACAGTTCAAGTTGTAATCAGAAGATTCAAAATTAGCACTACAAATCATTATTGTTTTTAAAGGCATGTATAATGGCTATATTTTTTTAATTTTGTTAGTTCATATCATTGCCGCTTGTTCAAATCATATATTAAATAGTAAAAAGTAATAAAAATATAAAAACTATTACAATTTTATAATTTTTTAACTTATACTTATGCATATGAATACTATCCTTGCCAATGTTTCTACAGCTTTTAATTGAACATATTATATTCACCATTTTACCACTGTTTTACAAATCATAACTATAATAAAACTAATGTAATTAATTTATTAGTATTAATTTCAGTCTATCTATATTATGTCTATGGTAAATATGAATAACAAAACTCACATGAGAAATTTCAATTGGACGAAAGTAATGTAGAAAATATAATTCACAAACAAATAAAGGAAAAATCGAGATATAACATATTTTAACGAAAAAATTATAACGCTATATCAATATCAGAACCGTGATTCTGTTGCGCCTTGGTCGACCAACTATACCTCTTCACATACACGTGCCGCACTCCTGTCGCGTATAAGTTTCGAGATACATAATTGGGGGTCTTTTAATCTGAAAACCAATATAATAGTATACTAAAGGTAAAAGATTATACGTATTATTTAATAGACAAGACATGTTAAAAAAAGTATTATCAAAAGTCAAAAAACCGGGGTGTTTGTGTGGATTCTAATAATCAGGAATCCTAGGGCAAAATGTTAGAAAAAACATGTTGTTTCCGCCCACTAACATAATAATATTACTCGGTAGAAACTAAGATTGGAATAGAATAATAGTCCATCACTCCACCGTACGTCATAGCTAGGCTTCATATAAATACAAGTAGAGCACCTAGCATTAGACAAGAAAAATTACCTAAATGTTTGTTATTTAGTGCTAATTTAAAAATATTTTTCGAGAGTGCTTACTGCTTGCAACTTTTAAAGTATATTATTATATTTTAAACGCTCAATTAAATTATCAAATGTAATGTTTTTTGCAAAAACTAATTCAACCTACTGTATTATTAACAAGGCGGGTCATTAACGAGTTAATAAGTGAAAGTTAAGTTACTTTAAACTAAGTAAATTAACGAATTACTTTTTGTTTTTAGTGTAATAGTTACTTTTTAAATGTTTCAAACTTTCTTTCTATTAATCATTAACATATATTAAAATATTATAATTTTATAGTGTTTGTTTACAAATATGTAGTTAAGAATTTAAGATTAAAAAATAATTCACTTGCAAATACTATATACGACAATACGGGACAGCTATAATATTATAGTCAAAACCATTGAACTATATAATAACGCTCACCACGCAGTGTGGCCCGAGTAAGGATGTTAAAAATAGATAGCGTATATATTAGGAGTATCTATCCTTGTTTAACATACGGCGCCAAAGAACGATTTTATTGTATATTGCTATTTATGCGGCTTGAGGCTTGAATCATAATTATTGAACTATGAGATATTTATTTATAATATAAATATACGTATAAATACATATTATACGATACATATTTGGATTAATTAGCATTAAATCTTACCTGCATTCAGAATTTTACTGTCAGCTTGATTAATTGACAACCAATTTATATTTTTTTTTAGCAATAAAACTCTGTTGTTGATATATTTAAATTATTTACTTATTTATTTGTTTAAAAAATGTAATATACAGAAACAGAATAAAACACAATTGTCTAAGACAGGGGTCTCCAAACTTTTTTATTCAAAGGCCACAAAAAATATCAAATACTCTTAGCGGGCCAAAAGTTTATTAACACAATGTTTTTAATAATATTTTTAATAGTTTTTATAAAAAAATGTTAAATGTAATAATTAGTAATATCATATATGTGTACCATAGGTGTTTGGTGGTGAAGAGGGATTATGGTTAAGTTGGGTTTATGATTAAAATCTGAAAATTATAAATTAAATTGTTTAGCATTAATTTATAGATAATGCATGTTGGAAAATAATTTAGGCTCATATATAAAAATGCCAGTCACAACCTCTCCCATAGTTTCCCCTAGTTGATACAAAATCCCCCCAAAATTGTATTCTAATGTTCCACACTGCCTGGAAGGATTTGTATTTTCTTCTGATGTATTTCCTATAACATAAAAAAACAATTTAAATTTGATTGAAACAAAATAACAATTTATTTGTGGAGGATGATCCCTCCAGGTAGTGTACTCCTTTGGCATATAAAATCATAAGCTCGAGGAGAATAAAAATGTAACGTTATGCAAAATTCACGAATTTCATCGGAGTATGACTTGTGGTTTGCTTGATTTTTAACATTTGCAATTTCGTTTTGAAATAATATGAATGGTAGTGAAGAATTATCATATTTATCTTCTACAATGTCTTCAATTAAATTATTTTTTCTTAATAAAAGTATCATTTTCCCCATATTACTTACTCGATTATTTCTTCTGATAAGTTTTTGTTGAATGATTTTCTTTTCTCTACGTAAATCCTGTATTGTCTTATCTAACTCTTCACCAGTTAGTTTTGTTTGGACCCCAACATCAACAAACATACTTTTTGTACCATCTGAAACATTTGTGCTACTTTGAACTGGTTCTAATTCATCCTATACAAATATTTATCAATATAATATTATATATTATGAAAATACATTTTAGTAAATATATTTATAGCAACAAAAATTATATTATTTATAAATTTAAAAAAATATGTTCATTTTTTTTTTATTTGGAATTTTAAATATTATTATTTTGTGTTTATTACTTGAAGGTCTAAATCACCCCTAGAATCATTATACAATAATATTTATTATTTATGAAGAATGTATAAAGAGATTTTATAATATCAATGCAATTAGTTTTATATTGTTTATATTATTTAATAGTTATTATTATGTATTGTTTTTTATTATTCAATAAAAAATTATTATTATTTAATAAATTATTATCATATTAAGTAAATTAAAAACAATTCTTACTTGAATTCCCACCAATCGCTGCAGAATTCGCCTTTCTTTCACCTTTTGCATTAAATGATCTGGGAATTCAAAGATAGTTAACACAGCATATTTTTTAAAATAAACTTCCCACTTACAACTGCTTTATTATAGTCATTCTCAGTAAAATGTAGACTGCATAAAAATGAACTACTGTTTGCTTTGAAATTGGTCCGTCTGACAGCATGTATCCATTTTTTTAATTTTTCACTATCATTAAGTGGAAACCTTGGACAATAAATAAACAAAGTTAAATAAATTATATAATTATATAGGGACCTATAACTTAAATTAATAGTACAATAAATATAATTACTAAATAATCAACTACAATTAACATTAATACTAACTTGTGAAATATTAATTCATTTTTAACATCACTTGAACTGGAACAGTTAAAAGCACAACAAAAATGTACCATTGTTTAATATTGTACCTATAGACTAGAATATAAAATATTAATGAACACGTAATTTCAATCAAAAATAACAAAACTGAAATTGACGGACGTCGGTCACAATATTCACAATTTTTATGCCGGTAAACATTGAAAATGACTACGGTACGGCGTATTATCAATAAAGACAGAGACAGAAATACCTAAAGTATTCGCTATCTCCTTCTAACACACTCGCTCGGTTTTATTTACATTAGTCATATGGGCGGTGAGCGTTCCAGTTATAATATAATTCAATGGTCAAAACTGGCGTCCAGTTATTATCAGTTTCCTCCGAGATTGTAGTTGTGGTTGCCGTTATTTTACCCCTTAAAAATAAATATAATATTATTTTTTAAAAAAGTGTGCATTACTTTCAATATTTCATATTTATTTTTCTTTTGTTTGAACTGGGAACCAAAGATGGAACAATAATAATAATAATATTTTTATTGATATTTAAAAATGTTGGGAATTCTCATCATATTTTAAGGAGTAAAATTAAGCAATTTGATAGCAATCACGGTGGGAAATGATAAGACCGGTCGCCAGGTTTTACAGTACTAGTAAGACAGTTAGTGTCCCGTGTAAAGGTAGTATTTTGGTACTTGTGAAGTGTTTAATTGATATTATTACTGGCCGTTTTGTGACAAATACAACAAGATAATACCATATTTAGAATTTATTATCAACAAAAAATATTATAGTTTTGATTCTGTAGTAATTTTATAACATGATAATTCTAGAATCTAGATTAAATAAATCATACATCAACTACTATCAAATTCAAATACCGTACATACGTAATTTTATATAGGTACTATGTTATCATATTATACTACAATAATTTAAGAAAACTGCATCAATTTGTCATCAGCGTACGACCACGAAAATAAAGTGGCCTCAATTTGCGAAGTCCTATCTATGTTTTTATTATCCATGCATAGACCTTATGACGTATCCGTATTCCGTGATTCGTTTACGCCATGTGGTTGATACGATACCACAATATTACACTAAATATTTGAAAATTTTCAACTATTAAACCGTGGGTTAGGACTAGATTATAGGTTATAAAGAAATCGATAGTCCACGGCTGTGTTAATACATCTGAGGCCTCGGTCTCGGAGGGAAAGTTTAAGGAGAGATAATTGAGGATCGCTTATCACATTATCACGTAATAATTAACCACCAAATAATTTATTATATAAAAATGTAACTTCTTATATATTATTTATTCTGACATTCATAATTTATATTAATTATTAACTACCTATATTGTCTAAAAAATGGTTCTAATAAGTATCGATATATAAAGAGAAAACGCTTGGTCGTGATGTAAACAATTATTGTGGCCTCAAATTCTTATAACTCGGAACGCCGATAGAGATGAATGGCCGGTTCTTTATTACCTAAGGGTTTAGGTTGTTATATGAGTGTTGTTATTAATGACTAGTGAAATTGTTTACCTAAACAATATTTAATTTGGTGAGCACAATTAAGAACACGGACAGACGGTGTACATGGACACACAGAGGCGGTGTAGGACCCAAAGTCTTGCGCCTTTTGCTTGGATTTACGTACCTATTTTTATATTTGCTAATTGATTGTATTTTTTAACTGTTTTGTCGGTGTCGTTATAACACAGTATTGATGAAATCCAAATGTAATTTAATCACGATTAACTTATAATCACGATCACGGTAACCACGGTTATTGCACATCTGGTGAAATCGGCCCCGAGGTTATTAAATAATCCACAAAAAAATGTTGGCTTATGTTTTATCTAGGAAGCAAGATCACAACAGATAGAAAGAGCACCCGGGCAATCAACCAACGCATAGAATACTATAAGTAAATACTATTTCGTAATTATGCGCATGACTAACAATGGCGACAGAGAATAACACACTTACTGGCTCGTCCGGTACACGATAAACGAAAACGACGAAACGCAAGTGTTGAAAACAATAGCGCCGTGCAGGCCGTGGTGCTGTTGAAAACGAAACGCTGTAAGACGCACGACAGTGGCGTCAGCAAATATATATATTTTTTTGGAAGTATCATTTTCGGTTTTTTATTTTCTAATAAAGAACAGAGTCTGATAACAGATAATTGATGGCGAAGTCGTGATCTCGTTGGGATTAGAGCCAATCGTAGACAAGCATTTTCATTGGGTTCATTGACACCCTACACTATGCTTATAGGGTCGGAGGCAGTCCGAAAAATGATAAGGAAGTTTATACCACGAATTATACCATCATATACCAACGATAAATCAGTGACGCCAAACTCGAAATTATTTACAGTCATGCCCGCTCAGTGATGCCCACGTTGCCACTCGCTCGCTGTGCTGCGCTCGGACAAAAAAATCAAAAATATCCTTCGACTTGCTATGCAACACCACCTCAAGTTGGTCACAGGGTAACCACACTCTTATCATTTTATCATTTTTCGGACAAGTGCTTATAACTCATGCTTATAATATGCGGGCCTGGGGCAGTTCAGCCTCGTGATAACAGACCAGACATAATCTCATGGAATAAACGATGAAATCGGGGCCAAACGAAACGAGTACAAGTAGATCCCCATGATAAGTGATAAGAGTGGTTATACTGTGGTTACCCTGTGACCAACTTGAGGTGGTGTTGCATAGCAAGTCGAGGGATATTTTCGTTTTTTTTATCCGAGCGCAGCGGAGCGAGCGAGTGGCAACGTGAGCATCACTGTAAATAATTTTTAAGTTTGGCGTCACTGATGGATTGTTGGTATATGGTGGTATAAGATAAAAATGGGGGTCTTGTTGGGCGGGGATCTAGGTGACGCGTCACCGAACGATTTGAGGTTAGAGTTCTAACTCAGGATTACGCTTATCATCTATAATTCTTATCACGGGGCCGAACTGCCCCGTCATCATAATATGCTTCCCGGTGGCGTCGGCTTCCAGGGTGCCGGTTCTGCCTTCTTTTTGACTAGCTCGTCTCGTTCGACTGCTCGGCAGCTGACGCCATTGTCTTGGACGCGTTTCATTTTGAACGGCGCGACGACCTGCACGACGCCATTGTTTTTAACACTCGCGTTTCGTCGTTTTCGTCTATCGTGTACCGGACGTGCCAGTAAGTGTGTTATTCTCTGTCGCCATAATACGAAACCGTATTTACTAATAAGTGTTCTATGCGTTGGTCGATTGCCCGGGTGCTCTTTTTACTTGCCCAAGTAAACATAAGCCACCATTTTTTTGTTGACTGTTTAATAACCTCAGGGCCGATTTCACCAAATACGCAATAACCGCTGTTAAAGTGATCATGATTAAATTACATTTGGATTTCATCATACTGTGTTATAACGACACCGACAAGACAGTTAAAAAACACAATCAATACTCCGGAAACTAACCACGGTTAACAACCATAGATAATATAAGAAAGAATTGTCATATTATCTATATGTTAATGTGGTGATAAGGTGCGTTATCACAAACATCCGACCGACAGCAACTAGTGTACTTGTCTGTGACAGCAACGCGAAATTACCGAACACGATTTATTTTGTATTCGTCCTAATGTGATTTATTTTCTATTAGTATTTTTTTCTATTTGTTGTATGCGACCGCTGGAAATTATATTATGCGAACTTTTCCCTCCCAGCTCGTCCCGTGTTCCGGGCACGTATGACATCGCCATTCGCCGCTGGACTGGTTCGCTCTCTTTGACTCTTTCGTCCCGGCCTTACGCCGAATAAGTCGTGGTCGCGTGTATCGTCCCGATCGATATTTGTACGCGTTAGTCCGCGAATTATTAACTTTTTATCAATAACAAATATTTATACTAGTACGACGCTCACAGTGTAGTTACCTATTAATTAAACTTGCTTTTCCTAAAACCTTCCGATACGAAACTCCGATACAATCTCATTAAGCCGTGCCGTGCAAGACCGCACTTACCATATTGGTAACGCCACGACCTACCAAATAAACAACGCTAATATTAACAATGGCCGAAATTGGACGATTAAGTTCTTAGCCACGATTACGCTTGGTGAAATCTAAAATCTCTGGTTATCAATGTTAATCGCGATTAACTGAGTTGGTTAAATCGGGCCTTAGTTAATACATTTTATTCAAAATAATACATTTTTTTTTCCCTAGAAAAATGATTGTCTGTACAATTTGCAATGATGGATATTGTGGAATCAACCACTCCTCTCCTTATGCAACACCCTGTGGCCATATCTTTCATTTGCCATGTATAATTAAATGGATGGAAAGGTGAAATAAAATATTATTTTAATTTTGCTTATAATAATTAATGTATTGCTTAAAATAATATACATTTTTTTGTTACTTTGTGTCTAAAGCTCTACGTCTTGCCCAAATTGTCGTTCAACAATATCTATAGATGGTCTAATCAGATTATTTTTACAAGTTGATCCTAATGCTCGAATATTGTGGGATCAAAAAACTGACGAAGAAATAAAATCACTTAAGTAAATATTTTTAATAGTTTAGATTTGAACTCCCGTATAAAGAATATTGAATGATAAAAGAAGTATATTTTATCATCCTTAAATTTTAAGTTAATTTGGAATAAAATAAAACATAAGTAATTAATACTGTCGTATTGTATTAAACTAATAATTTTGTCCATTAAATCTTTTTTCTTACATTTATAAGTTAGCAAAATATAAAAGAAAAATAATGGATTTGTTTAGTAAATCAAAGTCTTTTCATGTTAATGGTTTTGAATTTTTGTTTTTGTATTAAATATGTCATGACATAAATCGAATTTTCCAAACTTGGGTACTCAATATCCAGTATTGATCCAAATGAAAAGTTTATAAAAAAATAATATTGTGTCTCAATCATTACTTAAATACAAAACTTTTTAATATAATTTTAACACTTAAATTTAATAATTTTACAGTACCTATAGTTATTCAAGTTTTACTTATTTGTACAGATATCTAACAAATTAATAGAACTGAGAAAATTTAAATAATTTATGATCTATATGTATTATGTATTACTATTAAGTACCAACGGTTTATTGTAAAGTAATTTATATTTATACTTCAATTCAATTTTTAGTTCTGAAAATTTAATTCATTTCTTGTATAATAAGTATAGACTTTTAAAATTTTTTAGGGAGAAAATAATTAGTATAAAAAAGAATGATACCTTGTATATTTCTCTTAAAACTCAAATAGACAGTGGAAAGAGAGATTTAGACGTTTGCAGGGACTCTATTATTGTGTGTAAGAAACAAACTGAAAATGAAAGAAAGAAATATTCAGAACTTGCTTTTAGTCGAAAATTATTGGATGAGTAAGTGATCTTATAAGATTTTAATATAAAGCAATTTTTTTATTAAAACTTTTAAAAGACTTTATTAAGTTTTTTTAATTTTATTTAATGTTGTTCATTTTGTTTTTAGACAATACAATGCATCTGAAGTTGTGAATTTTGATTTACAAGAAGAAAATCTACTTCTAAAATCAAAAATTAAATTACAAAACCAGGAACTTTATAATTTACAATCATCAAATACATCTACTATTGAGTATGTAAAAATATTTTTATTTAATTTAGACTAGTTAAGTATTGCCTTAATTGTGACTGAACATTTTTACTAATTTTATTTTATTTATCAAATAGTCAATTAAAATTTGAAATAGCTGATTTAAAATCAGAAAAAGCGTATTATCAAAGATGTAATATAAAGAATATTAATATTGAACAACCAAGTACATCAAAGGTAATAAGTATTTTTTATTTGTTAGTTTATTTTTACATTTGTCTTATATAGTGGTTCTCAATATTTTTTTAGTGGTAAAACATACTTAAGAGTGTGCAGGTGCAAGGGCACCACATACCTTTTCTCAAAATAATATTTTTATTTTTTTTAGAACCAAATCATTATTAATTGGTAAATAAGAATATTGGGGTACTATTAAAAAAAAAAAATTTTCTGTACAGAACTATTATATTGTGAATATATTATTGTTCCTAAAGTAAAAACAGTTATGCAATAAGCTCACATCATTATACTAATCGGTGAGCCACACTATGGCAGCACTATAGTGTAAAACTGGTTATGGTTGACAAATAGAGGATTGCAAATACAACACAACTCTTTTAAATAAACGTTATATGCGTTTAATTTCAATGTTTTTCTATTTTATATTCTGATTTCTGTATCAGTGATAGATAATATTTCATAAAAAATGTTTATTTATTATACTGTTTTGTCATAGTGAATTTTTCCTTTTAGGATTTAGCAGAATCAAGTAGTAAATCTTTTGAAATAGAAATTCTCCCTGAGGACGAGGAAAAAATTTAAATTAAAACATCGGGAGACTTGTGCTGGATTTAAATGTAATAAAAATTTCTAGACAATAATATTATGGTAATATATTTGTAATTTTAACATTGATTATTATTCAAAATATAATTGGCTTGGTGGATGTTATCTGAGAGATATAATTATATATGTATTAATTTAAAACATAAAATCATGTTGTTACTTAGTATTTAATGCTTGTCAATTATTATCTTGTATACCACCTACTTTTAACACCACTATTTTACAAATATCTAATTTTAAACATAAACATTGTTATTCTTGTAAAAAGTGATATTATATTTAATTAAAATAGTTTTATAGTAAAATGTTTGAATTTATGAATGTGTCGACATTTTCAGATGAATAATATTAATCACATAAATGCGATATCACTTCAAAATCAAACTAAAATCGAGTATTATGGACATGATCCTCAGTTACAGATATTTAAATAATCATTTCCTGATTAAAATTATTTTCTCTGATAAAAATATAATGTTAATATAAAATAACCAAAATACATATTATTATACTATGAGATGAAACGTAGATAACCCAACAATTAAAAAAAAAAAACATTTCAGCCTACTGTAGTAAAATGTACATTATTAATAGTAATAAAGTCAGTACTCGTATAATATACAGTAAAACCTGTATGTATATAACAGACTCTCGCAGCTATTAGTTATATAATATACTAGCTGTCCCACCTATTGTATCGTTGCCTAAGCCAAAAGCTTCTGACTTTTCAATTAATTAACATACTGTATATAGGTTTTCATTAAATCAGGTTTCACTGTATTACAATCAAAAGCTTAACATTTTTGTGAACGATTCCATTTTGTCAACATAAAATGTATTATCAAAATAACGAATATAATAATTATAGTACCTATATAAATTATCCCATCTCTCTCTTATGATAGAAGCACTGTGTTATGTGTATGTGTGTTCAAAACATAGTTCAAGAAAACACTATGATATTATCAATCATAACAAAATACAGTAACAACATCAATCTGAAACTTTTGTGGATCACAAATAATAAAATATATGTTATTATATGTTTTTGGTTTGCTAGTCAAATTATAAAACGATACAATTTGTTAGTATTGCTAACTAAAAGGTAAATAATCAAATTAGTGTATTATTTTTAATGTGGATCTAAAATAGGTATACCTACATTGCAGGCCAATTTACTTAAACTATATCACACATTTTAAATCTGGAATTATAAATACCTTCTATTATTTAAATGACCGAACATAATTAATAATAAACATAAACATTGTTAACAATAGAATAGAAGAATATAAACTTTTAAATTTTACACTTTAACATGTTATTAATACAATTCACTTAACAATTAGACTTAACTGCTTTACCCTTCACGACGCCAAATCCGTGACAAAAATAATTTTGAACTTATGGCTACGGGCATGGAAACAAGGTTCCTCAAAACTAAATGAAATTAAAAATACCATTCACACATGGCCCTCTCCTCCGGACTTCACAAGGAAAATTGAAACATCGATAAATAGAATGCGAATAGGACACACGTCACTAACATACCAGTATTTGATGAAGAAGGAAGACCCACCTATTTGTGCCAGTTACGGTAACACCTCTCTCAATTAAACACATTGTATATGAATGCCTTACATTTGAAGCTGACAAACGGGAAGCAGGTGTTTCAAACATTCTATCAGAAGCCCTTCATCCAGACAACATAAGACACATGATTACCTTTATAATTAAAACCAATCTTATAAATAGCTTATAAATAGTGTATAACCTGTAATTTGTAAATAATTTATGTAAAACTCTTTGATTGCCAAAAGCCATAGACGCAGAGGCTTAAATAAATAAAAAATAGAATTCATTAATTAATTTATAGTAAGCACCGGGCAATTTATATTAGGATGTGTATTTTTATTTGTCAAAGTTTTGCATGAAGATAATAATATATGCAACAATACAACTATGTCCAAGACAAATAATATTAAACATGGTGGATCTGTTGAACAGTTGTATTTAGCTAAGGTTACACATATAATTTGTGTCACCCAAAAACATCATATAGGTAGTTGAACAAGTAAAAACAATACTGATTTTTTTATATAAATAAATAATAATTTATTACTTCATTTGTTCCTTACATTTGTTCCTTCCACTTCCTTACACTTCCATTTGTTCCTTACACTTTTTTTCATAGTATAAAAGATGGTAAAAAATGTGTAACTAATTACTAGATCAATGATATCATTGAAAAGAAAAGTATTAAACCACCTTGGTTAGCTTTTCATTTTCCATTATCATACAGGTAAAAAAAAAATAAGATATTTTATATTAGAACTATCTATCTTGTCCAGCGTTGCCTGAGCCAAATATTAAGTTAAGATTAACCTCAAGTGATTTACTTCCATCTAAACCACCTAGGTAGGCAATCCACTGTATTGGATCGTGGACAATATGCACAAACAGTAAAATATCAGGTAGGCAATCCACCTGCGGTGCTTGAGCTGCACAATACAATTAAATCAGAATTAAATAGGCAGAGTTTAAAAAAAAGAGTTAGTAAACAACAGATACCTCAATCTTGATGTTGATACCAATTTTTACTCTAAACCAAGAACCAATATCAGACATATCAAAATGAAAATGTTTCATTGTATGTACAAAAATTAAATTATGTAAGCATTATAAATGTTTTTGACACACGTTTAGAACTAACTTTTACTGACAAAAAAATATATATAACACTTAAATATTTAGGTAGGCGGACCCCATGAGGTGCGTATTTGAGTGAAATCAGAATTATATAGAACATGAAAACATTGCAATGGTAGACAGTGCCAAAGATTTGTTTTTTTTTAAATTTTATTTCTAAAAAAATGTTTAATATGCCATATTTTTATAAATTATAATAGTAATACAATTTGTAACTTATAGCAACCCTATAAATAAACAGAGATTATACATAAATCCTATCGAAAAAAGCATTTTCAGTTTTTCCAAAATTAAAATTAATAGATAGAAGGCGCAACACTAGTAAAACATATAAAAATATTTGTGGTGAGCCACCCTTTACACCCAGGGGTACGAAAAATAGTTTACATCACTCTCTGAGACCTACTTAATATACACACAAAATTTCATGAAAATCAGTCCAGCCGTTCCGGAGGAGGAGGAGTTTGGTAACAAACATTTTCCATTGTGACACGACATTTTTATAAAATGTTGCAGTCAAATCTTAAAAGTTAAGCTCAGTTTAATCTGAAATTTTATTAGTTGAAACGAAGTGTGTTTGTAAGAATTTTCAGTTTTATTGTGTTTTAATTTTCAATAGAGTGTACTAAAAACTATTTTCTATTAACAAACTTACAAAACTTATTTTAAAAGTTGTTATAACTTTATCATTTTTATTTAAAAATAAAACTAGAAATAGTTACTTAAGTTTGTAATTTTTTGTCATATATTTAACAATACATTTAAATAGAAAACTCAATGTTCTTGCATTCAAGTATTTTAATTTATCATTATTTTATTTGTTAATCGTTATTTTTACATTGATTAGTTCTTACTTCTTAATCATTAAGACTTAATGTTAATTAATTTATATTTTGCAGTAAATTAAAAGAAAAACTTTAAATGTTAAAATAATCTCTAATTATGGTAGATTATTTTATCATAGTATATTAAAAATAAAATTGTTTTGATTTCATTAATTATTCTCCCAAAATTCTGATCTAAGATAGTCTGTTAACCAATGTTAATAGTGATGGGTTGCATGAAAAATAAATAAATTTAATGGTTCAATAAAATTTCATAGACCAATCATGGGCCACTTATCGTGTTAAAGGGACCAATAGCTCATTATTGATGCAATACATTTTTAATGATAAATTTTAATTATCTGCTGTTATTTGTTTTTGAATTACAACAAAATATGAAAATCATTAATTTTTACTAGAAAATTCATATAACTAAATGGTATTTATTATTATTTTTTAGTATTGACAGTTTGCCATGTCAACATTTAAAATTTTCAATTGATAATTTTGATAAAAATGAAGGTGTTATGATTAAAGCAATGATCGAACTAGTTGGTGGTCAATATGTTAAAGAAGTTACGTCCAGTACTGATATTATAGTTAGCCTGAAGTAAGACATTATTATTAAATAATAATATACTTGATGAAATATAATTTTTTTTTTTTGTCCCATCAAATGTTATTTAAAATATACACGAATACATTTACATGGTGTAATTTAATGTACTTATATTTTTAACTTCAGATTAGAAGGTGAAATTGTAGAAAAAGCTCTAGCCATTAATAAACCTGTGGTTAATGTCCAATGGTTAAATGATGTATTTTTTGGGGCACTACTTGGTCTTAAAGAACCTGCAAATTCAAAATACCAACAAGGTGTATATAATGTGTTTCTAGTGAACTATAACATGGTATCACACTTAATGGGTATGTTATCAATTAATTATATTTGTTTGTATCTTGTACATTGTTTGCCAATAAACTTATAGTTTTAATGTTGTCTACTCAATGTTCAATATTCATAGTTCATAAATATTTTTTAATTGATTAAGATGACTTCATACCAAATTGTGTTGTCTCCTTCTTATGTACAACATAGTGACTTCACTTTCAGTCAAACCAATTTTAAATTGTAAGCTTTAATTTTAGAAAATGTAACAGTGTTTGTGTGTCTGAATTTTTATGATATGCCTATTATGAAAATTTAAAATATTTTAGTTTAAAAATGTTTATAATTCGCTATTCTAACGAATTTAAATGTCGTATCAAACTGACTTACAGACACATAATGTTTTTACTTTAAAGTTTGTTTATTGGTCTAACATATTCATCCAGCAAACATACATAGCCTACGTGATGTCTATGATATGTCTATACGTCTATGTATAAGTGTCTATAACGTCTACAATCTCTTATAATTATACTAATTATAGTATAGAATAGAATAGAATATCTATTTTATTCATATTCATATGTTTTTTGAGGTTTTTTTTTGGTATTCCAAGTATGAGGCTTTAACTGAATAATAAGACAGGGGGAGCTAACTTCACGCAGCCCCCCCCCCCTTTGAGCTACGAATTTCAAAATGCTACTAACATTTTGCAAATAATTATAATAATAATAATAATGTTCTGTGACTGACTTTTTGACGACCGGTGCCGTGTTCTGTGATAGAAACACGAAACCCCAAAGGTGCAATGAACGCATAATGAATGGAAATGAATAATAAGATAAATAATAATAATCAGTAGATAACAATATAAAGGCTTAGAGTCTAAGCTGTAGACAGAATAATAATAATAATAATCATGAGATATAATAAGAATATTATAGGTATCTCATGAGATACTAAACTTAGATGTTACAATAATAATAATATGAAAGCATATAGGTATCTTGAGAGATAAAGGCTTAGATGTAATAATAATAACATAATCACGTATGGCATGCAGCGCAAACAGTTAACGATTTAAACATCTTATTTGGAAGAGCCATTCAACCACAGTCCTTTGAATGAGAGAATCTAAAATTGAATATCCAGTGCTCACTTAGACGGTCATACCATAATACTTAACCAGCTGTTCCTGTATCAGACACTATTGACACTGATATAAAATATTAAGTTTAATAATATTTACTCTAATAACGATGTCAAAAAACGTAAGTACCTACTTTTATTTTTCAAGTATAGATGTAGTAGATAAGTAGAATTCCAGTTTCAAGTTGATTTAAAATATTATTATTAATTTGTTTTATTAAATATTTTTTTGAGTCATTGTTATTATTTTTTAAATATATATTTTTTATTAATTATTCATATAGGTAGGTACATTAATCTTATTAAACATTTTTACGAGACAAATTAAATTTTAGATTCTGAGCGTAGCGATGAATGTATTGATTTTACAATGATGCTTGTGTTTATTTTATTTTATTTTTTGTGTCTGACACTACGTTTAAGGGCAGTAAAAATGTTCCGATTTTCTTCATCACCATCTCTTCTGCTAGGAAAATTAATCTAGTTGCTACTGTAAGGGAGGGAGGGGGGTCAAAAGTAAAAATTTCTCAATAGCTTTTAAACACGTGGTGAAAAAGGAAAAAAAAATTTAGGAAAAACGGAAAGTTTTACGCAAAGCCAATTTTCGACATAATTGGTTTTTATTTTTGGGGTTTTGAATTAGGAAATTTTTAAAAAATGTTCTATTTAAATCTTAGACTTGAAAATTCAACACAAGTTTTTCTAACTTCCTAAAAAAGAAAAAGTTTACCGGAAACTCAAACTATTTTTTTATGAGTGTTTTAAATTAAATAGAATATTTACTTGTTTTCTCCGGGAACGATTTTCTTATTTTGATGTAAATCAAAAAGGAATAACCGTAAACATTTGAAAATCTCTCCAAAAGTTCAGATTACTAATTCATATACACGAAAAAACATTTTGACAAGTGTTTAGGTACAATAAGCTTAAAAAATGTTTAGTTTTTTAAATTTTTTTCTTTAAATATCGATAAAAAAAAATTTCGTTGCGTCAAATTTCTTGAAAATTTAATACAAGATTTTTTATAAGTTGTTTAAATAGTAGATCAAAAAAATAAAAATCATTGATCCAATTTTTTTTTATAAGCATTTAAAGTTTTAAACTTCAAATTTTGACGGAAATTCATCATTGAACATTAAATATTTTGCAAAATGTTTTGTAGTTAAAAATTTAGAAAATGTTCAGTTTTAGATTCTGAGCAAAGGGATTAATGTATTGATTCTACAATGATATGTTTTTTTTTTTTGTATCTGTCACCATGATTAAAGGCAGTAAAATTAGTGTTCCGATTTTCTTCATCGGTGTCTTTTCTGATAGTAAAGTGAATATATATGATACTTTGGGGGGTCAAAAGAAACAATTTCTCAATAGCTTTTAATCGCGCCGTTAAAAACAAAAAAGAAATTAAAGTAAAAACGGGAACGAAGCCAATTTTTACAACATTGATATTTATTTTTGGTGTAACAGAAGAAATAATGACCATAAATACATGAAAATGTTACAAAATGTTTATAATATAAGCAATTTCGTGAGCGTCTGAAATTAAACATCGAATGTTCGCTATTAATAATAAATAATTTAATAATAATTATAATAAGTAACAGCTTAATTACTTTATCACGGATTATATGAAAATTATTATTATTGTCATACCTACTATTATCTGTGTCTTCATCAAAATAGTAGACAGTTTAGGTATTTTACTACTTTAGTGTTAAGTACTTCATTACTTGACATATGTCCTATCGGCATTCAGCACGAACTATGTTTATGCTTATCGGTTGTTATATTTATTATTATAACTTTTAAGGATATTCCCCTATGATTAGGCGTCGCAGTCCACAGATAATAGCGGATGGAAGCTAAATAGCTGTGAACGGATATGATAGTAGTCAACGGTGGTCCAATTAGTAGAACAATAAATATTTATTATAGATACATACTATGGTTATCTTTTAACTTGGACGAATGTACAGATATTTAACTACTGGTCTTTACAAACGAAAAAAGTCAGTTAAAATAAATTGTCAGTTTTTATAACTAAGGATTTAAAATTCAAAACAAGGATTTTCGTAAGTTGTTCTAAATTCAGTTTTAAAAATATTTAAGATACAAATGCACACTTTTTTATAAGCGTTTATAGTTCAAATTTTGACTAAATTCACGAAAATGTGTAAGTGTTTTGTATTTAAAAAATAATAAAAATTTTTCTATTCAAATCTAAGGTTTGAAAATTCCACACTATAGTTTTTACATAAGTTTTGCTTACAAGAACCAATAAAATAATGTTTAAAAATTTAATACAAGGTTCCTCATAAGCTGTTATGTAAAATTTAGTAAACATTTCTCAATAGTTTTTAAAGGGTAGAACACGATTGAGAACGGTACCTTTTTTAATATCACGATTGAGAACGTTTTTATCTATCAACTGTTATGCGACGTTGCCGCAGTAATTAAAAACACAAAATAGAAATAAAATATAAATCGACAATATTTATATTTATATACAAAATATTTTTATTTATTTGTAAGTTAAACATAAAAAATAGAAAATGTTTATATTTATTTCATGAATTATTTGTCAGCTTAAGATTAAAAATAAAAAAATTTATATTTATTTGCCAATTTATATAAAATTTTAATTTTTTTTTCCTAGGTACTTATTTCCAATTAATTTAAGATACTCCATCATAATTAATATTACGTATAATATATGTGACACACTAGTGTGTCGCGACACACCGGTTGAGAACCACGGGTATAAGGTATATACTATGTAATAAATTATTTTTTATTTTATTTTTATCGATATCAATAACAATCAGTTATTTGTTTTACAATTTTTTGTTTTTTATTTTTAAATCTAGAGTTTATACAATCTGTACATAAAAATAAAAGTACAATAAGCATAAATGATGTTTTTTTTTTAAATTATAATATAATATGTAGTAGGTAGCTTGAGTAACTTGACGGAAGAACCAACCAGCAAACGCACTTCGGCGTAAATTTACAATTTATTTAGGATTTTTTTTTTTATTATTATTATTATTATTATCTTATGTTTAATTTATTAGATCTCAAGGCCATTGTCGCTTGAGTCTGCTAGGGGGGTTTCCAGGGATAGAGATGGATAGTAACTTTTTAACATGAGGGTTATTGTGATTCTGAGTTTATAGTAAAATAGCTCGTATACAATTATTTGGATGTTTAATTGTATGTTGATAGATTAAAAAGTTAGGGGCATTGTCGAAGTATTAGGTCAGTAGGGTTCTATAATTGTTGCAGGTTAGATCAGAAATAAATTGATGTCTGCTTACCCCTATGGTATAAATTAGTATTCTTTATAAGTACACTCACAGTTTCTCAAAGTAAAAAATAATTTTGGACCAACTATAAATGCATTAATTTAGAAGTTTGGAAACAAAACATAGTATATATTCTGCAGCTACAACAAAATAAATATGAATATCTAAACTTAAATCCAAATAACAAAACATTCATGCTAATATATTTTATACGTCCCAAATGTTAGAACAAATTCAGAGGGCTGGCCCCCTTAATACTTGTTTCCTGGTAAAGTTGGTTAAAAAAGACGTTGTTAGTTTTTTCAAGTACGTTGCTAAAAGTTGCTACAAAGTTACTAAATATTGGTGAAGGTTTGAAGTTGATACTACAAAGTGGAGGGGGGGCTGCCCCCCCAACTGAAAAACATTTTTCCCGGGAAAAATATGAAGTTCTAAATTCGGAAATCTAGGTTCCAATTAGTTCCAAATAAGTTTCAAAATATTGGTGAAGGTTTGAAGTCGATACGACAACGTGAGGGGGCTGCCCCCCCCCCCAACAGAAATAACACTTTCCCGGGAAAAGTATGAAGTTCCAAATTCGGAAAACTAAGTTCCAATTAGTTCCAAATAAGTTCCAAAATATTGGTAAAGGTTTGAAGTTGATACGACAATGTGGGGGGGCCAACTTCACGCTACTCGTTGTTAATGAGTCGCGACTACACGTGTAATCAACTACACGGGTACCCGTGGTTTTACCTATGACGCGACTGGGTTAAAGCCCGTGTAATAAAAATACCCGTGTATCTAAATAGCCGTGACCTTGAATACACATACATATAATATAGGTACACGGGTAATGATAAATAAATACACGGGTATGCACGGTTATTATTAAATACACGGATAAACACAAGTATTATACACGGGCTTTAATATACTTTTTGCCCGCGTACCCGGGCTCTGTGTACCCGTGTATTCTAATACCCGTGCACGACCACGACCTTTAGTTGTTATTATATATCTACCCGTCGCCGCCGATAAAACACACACAATAGAAAAAAGTTCAGGTTGCAGGTAGCTGGAAACCCTAGCTACTATTATTATTATTATTATTATCATCGTTATAATAAATTATTATAATATTACAATTGAAACCGTTCATAACAAAATAAATAATATTAAATATTATAAAATCACTCTCATGAGTCATGTATGTGTTGAGGAATCCGGGTCTTTCAGTTATGATTTTATTTTGCTTCTGGGCTAGGTAGGGTCCCTCCGTTCATATAGCGCCATAAAAAACTACGTTTCTACCGGGTGTCCCATGACAGCACTCGACTTTTTTTTATAATTTTTGTTTTCAGTATTGAATAGGTACTTATGAGAAACATTGATTTAATTTTGCAGTTCTCAGCTATAAAAATTGAACATTTAATACATTTTTTGATGATACGTTTTTATAAATACTATGGACTAAATTTGAATTGCTAAAAATTAAATTTATTTTAAAATGTATGAGCTTAGGCTTGAGAGATTAGTACAATAGGTTCGTCATAACTCTTATAAGTTGTTTTTATCGTCATGTAAAAATATCCAATAAGTAATACATATTACATACTACATATTAATATGGACATTTTAAGTTCAAATTTGGATTATTTTTATATTATTAGATATTTAAATAAAAAATAACAATGTTATTTATTGCGTCGGAATTTAAAAAAAATGTTGAGGGTTCTTGAAACTTTTAAAGTATACTATTATATTTTATTAAAATAACTTAATTACCTAATGAATTAACACTTGATTAATTTTTCAAATGCAATGTTTTCTCCAAAAATGAATTCAACCTACCATATTATTAATAGTAATAAAATGAATTATTTTAATAGCAATAATATATTAAAATAGGTAGGTACACTTATATTAAACGATACTTTCTGGTTCATTATGAACCTTTCATCATACAGTTCCATAAATTCTAATTCCTCCAAATATCTTCTGCGCTTAGAATATTTTTTAATGGTTGAGTTGTTGAGTAGGTATGCTGTATGCCATAATAAAGTAAAAATGCTTTTTAAAGAATACAATTATAAGTTATAAAGCAATGATTTTCAAATAAAAATAATAGTCAATCAATAGAATTATCCAACAGTTACATCTAACAATCAATATAAGACTTAATAAAATACAAACATAGGTAGGTATTGAAGATGTTTTGTAATAAACTGAATAATCACAACAACAAAAAATTATAATATTTTAATAATACCTACCTACTTATTATTTATGAATAAAACAATTAATTTATATAAATACCAATGTACCTACTATATCTAAAAGCTATAATACAAATTATGGAAAATTAAATAGATACATAATATATATTATATACTATTATACTTGTTTTGTTTAAAGCTTTTGTATATTTTACCCAATAATTTTAGCTGTATGACATAAGCGCCAAAATGTGTAGGACATGAGCGCTAGTATAATATTATATATACCTGTGATACCCAACATAAAGGCCAAAGGTACATATTATATACATCGTTTGATTATTTCGAATTTATAAAAGAATTTTAATATCTGGTATTTAATATCTGTTAGGACCACCTAACCTACCTAGGATTTTGAGGCTTTCGTACGATAAGACTTTTTTTTTCTCATCTCATTTTGGCGCTATTATAGTATTATGTCTTCCACCGATAATTTTAAATGTGTAATACACTAATGTAATTAAAATGCATCATAGGTACCTACAGTATAGTATATTTAAAAATCAAACTGTAGGGAGATATTAAAAAGTACCTACAATACATCATATTATAATAATACAAAACCACGTATAACGTATATGAACTAAGTAACTTACCGTATTTTCGACGACAAAGCCAATGCTAGTAGGTTAAAATATATTTGTCTTATTGACAAGACATAACACGACGAATAACGATTTACGCCGGTGAAACGAAAAAAAAACTTGTTTCTACTGTTTAGGCTGATGACAGGAATACTAAAATACTCCGATATAGAAACAGAAAAGAGCACGCGGACGCGAGTCTCTGAAGTACTCAGACGCCATAGACACACGGTCACGGTCACACTATTGAACTATACTGTAATTCTGTACAGACATTAGACTGCACACACGCAACTGCAGTATAACCAACATTTGAACTTCGAAGTAATTAAATTAATTGAATTTTAATTTAAAATAATAAAAAGATATTTCTTTTTTTCTACAGTCAACACTGCCGGTACGGCTATAATAAAAATAAATTTAAATAAACTCCGGCCCGCGAGAGTCCGACCGTAAAAATTCGTCCGTCGCTCCACATCGGTCCCCCTCCCATATTATTATACCGAACCATACCGTCTACCGATCGGAAGCCGGTAGGTACATTTCCCCAGCCCCCCCAAAACTTGTTTTTTTTTTTTAACCACGCCAATCGTTTCTAGCCGGTTTGTATTGGTTTGTAATCTTATTTTTTTCATTTGTAGAGCTTTAGTTTTTTTTTTAAATCAAAATTTTGGTGGGGGGGCTGGGGAAATGCCTTAAGTTCGAATTTCGAAATTTTTTTTACCAATCGCTTGTAGCTTATGTAAAGATTATAAAGCAAGTTACTTCAAAAATCACCATCATCAATGGATGGTTACTAATTATTTACTTTTTAAATGCTGTTCTATGATGAATTATAAATATATTATGTACCTAATCAAAATAATTAATATTTATTTGTACCCTCATAAAGTTAGCAGCACAACTATGACAGACACTCATGAAACACATCCAACAAACTTGTTGGACATTGTTGGGTCAATCTCAAAATTTGTTGGACATTATTTTCGCCGGTAGAGCTTTCGACACTTTTGTGCTGCCAAATAAACTACAACAGCACAACTTTATGTCAGCAAAATTTCACCCTTATAAAAAATGTCAAGCGTGATTTTTTGGCAATTGTTGAACCAATCTAACAATTTGTTGGACATTATTTTCGCCGGGAGAGCTTTTTCAAAGTTGTGCCACCAACAGCACAACTTTATGTTAGCAAAATTTCACACCTACTTGAAGCTGGCACTACAAGGTTAACACAACAATCTAAAACCGTTCCAACAAACTCTTCTCGGATTTGTAGGACAATTGTTGGAATTTGTTGGAAATATATTAATTGTTTATTTTTGTCCAACATTGTCAGGAATGGTTATAAGATTTTTTTTCATGTGTTCTGAGCTTTTTACTTTAATTTGTAGTGCCACGTGTGAAGTTAGCACTACAAACTTTGAACTTAAATAACTTTTAAAATAGCTTCCAACAAATTCTAACAAATGTCCAACAACGTCCAACAATATTGTTTGAGTATTGTTGGATGGTTTTTAATTTGTTTTTTTGCATATGTAGTGCTGGACATGTAAGTCCAACAAAAAATAAGATTACAAACCAATACAAACCGGCTACAAACGATTGGCGTGGTTAAAAAAAAAAAACAAGTTTTGGGGGGGGGGGGCTGGGGAAATGTACCTGAAGCCGGTCAGCATCGATCGCCGGTCGGCATCGTTGACACACGTGTATTAGTAGCGACAGCAGTAACAATATTTGTTTTTCTAATTAACGTTTACGTTATAACGTATTTTTTACCGGTTTTTTTGTTTTTTGTTATGCAACTTGGACAATGAAGTAACACCCCCAAAAGGAAATCGGCGCGGTAACAGGTAAACATAATATTCATATAATATATTTATTATTAGCTGTGCTCTTGTGAACCGCTGTATACACGTCACCTAGTAGCGGGTTACGGAACCATGGTGGGAGAAAAATCGGCTATGGCGTCTGTATCGATGTGCGGCTTACGGTCAGACTCTCGTGGGCCGGGATAGTTGTCGTGTTAAATAATATATTATATTGAATTAGATTTATTGGAATAAGCTATTTTTATAATATCGTGTTCGAATCTCCGGGAAAACATCAAGCCACCACTATATTATTATAGTGATTAGTGGATGCAAACCGCTGCAGTTTACCCGTATCGGGTCTTTATCGCTATACATTTATAATTATTATTATTTTTTTATGTAACAATAAACATTAATTATCCAGCAAATGTGTGTAATTAAGATAATATCAGACAAAATTCCCTAGTTAGATTTATAATAATAATTTAAATATATTATTAATAAAATATATATAAATACATATATCATTTCTTAACGCAATAGTACATGGCCATCATAGACATAACGGTGTATACCTACATAATGTACTACATAGGATAAAATTATATTATACTGTAACAGTCTTGTGGATTTTAAGTTATAGGATATGGGGACCGACATACTGGAGTACCTATACTTACTATATAACCATTACCAAAAACGTATCTTAAATAGTCCAACAAACATAGAGCCCACTAAATTTATCTCATTACTCGAACGGTTTATTATTAAACGATACTCAGGTTACCTACTCAGGTAGGTACTTTAATAGCTCTATGGAACTTTTTACTTTCGCTTGTAAACATAAAAAACAAATTGTAAGTCATAGAATATAGTGAATATGTGTATATATTTTTTTACAGATGTAACTCCAATTATTTATTTAACTTTAAAAAAAAAAGATTTCCGTCTTCTTATCGTACGACTGTTACATATATATATAATATAGGTACATTATATATTTAACACAAATTAAGTTTTGTTATTTATTTTTAAATAATAAATCATAAAATAAACTTAATCAAGATTAATTATTAATGTTGAATAATAATTGTGTTAGGGCAATATTAAGATTAATATATGTATTGATAAAATGTAACGGTAATTCAATATTAATAATTTAATATTTATTACAATTTTAATAAGTGTTTGAATTTAAATATTAAAAATTAAATTTAAACCAAATATTTACTCAATCAGTATTATTGAAAAATGCTGGGTGGGTGCAGTGACCCACACGACAAGTAAAATGTATATAGTAGATCGGTTCCAACTTGCTCAACTATTGTTTGTGCTTAAGATGATAAATACATCAGAATTTAAATATAACTTCATGTTTTTTTTCGCATTTTAAAAATACTAATAGAAATATTTTTGTTAAATACGTACCGGCTTTAATATAAAGTTACTTGTATAGGTACAACGGCATGTTGGTGACTGCAACGCTGATATTACGGCGTGATGGCCAAAATTACTTGTATACGATTTTAAACATTTAAAAAAAACTAATCTCGAAGATTTCAAGACGATTCGACCAAAATTGAAAAAGTTAGTATTTTGATTATTACGTATTCGTAAATTGGACAAAAATCCTAAATTCTTCAATATTGGTCCTATGTGTATGAAACTTTCAAGAATTGAATGGACAGCGTCTCTTTATTATTTTCAAAACATAAATGTCTGTAACCGAGTTAGTTTGATTTTAAATTAAGTGTTTTAATATTAAATTTGTAAAAAAAAAAATATTAAGGTAAAATGTTGTTTTGTAAATTGTTCGATCCTTTTATCGAAACTTAAATATTTAAAAGTCAAAATTGGATGTTTGGATGTGACTCTATCTAATCTCGAAGATAATTTCAAGACGATTCGACCAGTGGCGTAGCCAGGATTTTAAAATAGGGGGGGGGGGCCAAACCCAAAATACTAAAAAAAACAAAATCAACAATTAACAATAGGTACCAGTTCATATTTTTATTTTTATTTAATTAAATTTATATTTATGTTACTTCATTTTGACCAATCTAATAATAACAAACGTCTATGGGATTTTGAAGAAAAAACTTGTATGACTTCTTCTTCTGTGACTTTTTCAGATTTGTTTATTTTTGCCATAGCTAACCCATTAAGTCTTTCTTCGGTCATTGTGGATCTTAAATAATTTTTTAATAATTTGAGAGTTGAAAATGTGCGTTCCGGTGTCGCTGATGTAACTGGTAAGGTTGCAAATAATTGTAGAAGTAATTTTATATTAGGTAATACATTTGAACAGTAATGTAATGCTGCTATAGCTGACTCTGGTATTTCTGCTGTACTATTTTTCCACTGGTTTCGCCACATAGTTAACTCTGCTTTGAGGTTTATTAAAGCATTTTCGTGCAGATCATTTTCATACAGTGATGCAGCACTTAATATAGAGTTATTATCGTATGCACTAAAATTGGCAGGGATTAACCCTTCAAATGTTATGACTTCTTTCAATTGTTGATTGAATCTAGTTTGTAGTTGTTGTAAAATATTATCAAGGAAAGGAATAAAAATTGATATTCGGTAGTATTCTTCAGGACTTTTTTGTATGTTAACTCTATTTATTTGTCTTCCACATATACGCGGTATTTTTATTTCAACATTTACCTTGGTAGCAATTGAAGTAACTTCATTAAATATATCTTTAAAATGTCTGTCAACATCTCCACGAACAGCTTCTAAACCTCCGTTTACTACAGTGACATCAGCTAAAGCTTTTGATAAATCTTGATTTTTACTCTGCAGAATTTTACTCAAATTTATTGTGTAAGAAAAACAAGTAATCGCCACTTCTAACGCAACTAAAAATTCACTTTTTGTTATAGCACACTCTAACATTGTAGCCAAACTTGATGTTTCCCTGCTTGAATCTCCGCATTTTATTTCTTCTAATGCAGTAACAATATACACATACAATTCTTTAAAAGTCATTAAAGCTGTGTGCCTTTCAACCCATCGGGTTTCACATATAGTTTTAAGTTTTCTTTTTTTAATAGAACTGGATTCATTAGATTCTGAAATTTCACTACTTTCTATAACAGACTTAAGTTTTTCTGTTCTTTTTGCAGAGTTAGAAAAAAAACCAGAAACAGACTGAATAGTTCCCATCATATTTTTTATTGCAGGTACATTACAAGCTTTAGACAAACATAAGTTAAGACAATGACTTAAACAATGTGTGTAAAAAGCCAATGGTTGTTTTTTTTAAATTAATGATTGTACACCATTATTAACGCCCGACATATTGGAAACTCTGTCATAACCTTGCCCACGAAGGTTTTCAAAAATGAGACCTATATTTTCTAATTCATTTTGTATAGCAGTCATTATAGCAATCCCTGTTGTTGATTCCATTTTGATAAAACCTAAGAAGTCGTCACGGATCACACAGTTTAGTACATCTACATACCGAACACATAAAGTAAGTTGCTCTGCTGTACTGATATCTGTGGTCTCATCACAAAGTATAGAATAAAACTTTGCAGTTTTAACCCTTTCAACAATTTTATTTTGAATAACAATCCTAATTGATTCAATAATTTTATTTTGTGTGGTAGGACTAATCATAGTACAATTTTTATTGGAAGTTTCTAAATGAGTTAAAAGATCTGAATCGCCACATTCAATTCTAAAAGATAGTAAGGCACGAAAAATTCCTTGTTCTCCAGTTAAACATTCATCTCTTGTGTCATTATCTTTCATTGACCCTATTTCTCGGTGACCACGTAGAGCTAAATTATTTTGTGCGCAGAATATTATTGTTTTTACTATAGGTATGAGTCGTTTGCGATTATATTCTATTACTTGCTTATTGCGGCTGACAAGAAGTACATTTACAGCTTTTTCATTTCCAGTTTCACGGTTATGCAAAAAATCATTAGCCCTCTGTGCTGAAAGAAGATGATATTCAGTCTTGGCATGATTATTTAAATCAGTCAGAGCATGCTTATATTTGACCATTGGTTCTTTAACTAGTTTACCAAGAGGCTAAAAATTAAAAAAAATATAAAACTTAATAAAAATATATTTTGTATGTATAATGTATGTGTGCTTCATACTACTCAGTACTAATGTGTATATAAAATATTTATTGTAAAACTTATTATACCTGGTTGCCAACTCCTCCACCAGAAGTTGTAAAAATAACACACCATTTACAAAAAGCTCCTTGTTTATCTTTGCTATACGCCAACCAAGGAAACAGTTGTAAATATCTATGTTGAAATTTACGGGTTCGATTGCCTTCTATTTGTACTGGAAAAGCAAAGCTAAGTGGTGGCTCCCAAGTAAATTTCAAGCAAGCAATAATTTCAGAATCTTGTAAAGAGTGGTTTTTTTATAAAAGAAGCAATATCATGCAGATCATTATGGTTTTTTATAGCTGAGATGTTAGGTATTGGAGCAGTCTTTAAAGTATAAATATAAGCAATTAAAATTAAGTAAAAGTAAAATATGTACAAAAAAACCCGCATTACAGCATACCTCAAAATCTTTATCAGAAATTGTATCGTCTTCATACCTTTGACATGAATTATCAACAATGTCGTCCTATTAAATACAAATGTCAAACGTGTTCAAATAGACTAATAACTAATGTTATAATTATTTTACATACCTTTTCAAAACATTTTTGTTTTTTAACAACCAAATTAAACAATGGGAACATCTTTTTTTCGGACGTCATAATGACCTATGTGTACGAAACGTGAAAAATACAAATATCGCAATGTTCACTAATAAATTATGGTACGGTACGTGCTTTCGTTTTGAAGAAGTAAAAAACTAAAAACTATTAAAGAGTAGAATAGTAGAGACTTCACAGTGGTCAGCGCCCAGCGGTTAGGGTAAAAACTGATAAGGCGCACATCGGCATGATACCACAGAACCAATGATGGTACGGAGGTCGAGAAAAACAGACCAGGTTTATTGCCGAGGTGCGGTGATAGCACTGTGAACAGTGTGAACAACTCGTAGATGATACACTCCGGGGAGGAAATATTGTGGTATTGCGGTTGTCCACCAGTCACCACAATAATAATAATACGGCCGATGGGGGGGCCATGGCCCACTGCCCCCCCCCCCCCATGGCTACGCCACTGGATTCGACCAATATTTAAAAAGTTAGTATTTTGATTATAACGTATTCGTAAATTTAACAAAATTCTGAAATCCTTCAATATTGGTCCAATCTTCGTGATATACAGTAGAATCCGCTTAATTGGGACACATTGGGCGGTGGCCTATTTGTCCCCATTATCCGGCTGTCCCGATTAACCGAATAACTAATAAACCGAAACTATTAAAGTGCATCTATGTATACAATATACATACATTGTAACTTTATTTAAAAAATACATACATACATTTAATTCATACTTTATTTAAAAATTAGGTACATAATTCGAAAATATAATATTAAAACTATAAATAATTTTAAAAATATATACGAATATGTTATATTATACGTATATGTTTACATCGAAGAAATTTACTTTAGTTTCGTACATATATATAATTTAAAAAATAAAAATGTAATCTTCGGCTATACGGAGTTGTACAAGGTTAGATGTATTTATTCTTAGTATTTTTTAATTAAAAATACTTGGTAAAATATATTTGCGAAGCTACTAAAATTTACTAATATTATCGGATAATCAGATAAAAAGGTGCAGAACAAATTAATAATTTAATGTTTCGAATTAATTAACAAGAAGATCTAAAAAAAAATACTACTCATTTCGGAAAACTGGTTTTAGACAAATAATTACGTTTTTATTAAAATAAAACACTTGATGATATTTCTAAAAGACGCAGCCAGTATATTTTTTAAAGTCTACAAAATAAATGAAACAACTGGACGTAGGACAATTTAAAAAGGGAATTTTTAAACTAGTCATCAAGCGATTGGTTATTTAATACTTTTAATAAATTAACTAGAAAATCGGAAACAGAAAAACTTAGAACGTACTTAGAACGATGACCTACATATAGGAAATTTAAAATGTATTCCATATCTCGCCAGCCCGCCCAAGGGTAGTTTTGAAAATTAAGGGTTGAATTTAGTCATACAAATTCATACAAATTGCGTACAATTGAACGGTATAGCGAAATTTTAATTTCGAGGGGTGGGCGGGCTGGGGTGACATCTCGAGATCCCGCCCCTTCTATTTTGATCATAACTCGATTGCCAGTGGCATACAAATGTTGGGGATGGTCATACAAAAGCATACATATGTCATACTAAAGGTTACATACAAGAAAACAGCAAATTTTGAAATGGGTTGGGCTGGTGCACTATTGTCATACTGTTAATTATCACATTTTCATGATTGGCCGGTATTCTTACTCTTATTATAGCTAATAAAATAATATATTGTCGGCGGTCCGCACCCGAACCCCGCGGACTAGGTAGCGGTAACAGTGTATGCGTTCGCCGATGTAAACCGATGCCGGTTGTTTTCTTCTGGTCGTGGGAGAGACGCCCGCGAGACGGAGAACGTTATCACAATTTAATTATTGAATTTTTTGACCGTTGCAAACTAATGCATATTTTTTCAAAGTGTTTTCCACAAATTTGATACGCTTTCCTAATTATATCTTTTGTAAGACAATACAGGAGAGGATTAGCAGCTCTTTCTATACCCATATCGAAAAATCCAAGTCATTGTTGGGGAATAAATATTTTCTTTTATCTGAATTTAAACAGCCTTTAACCACGCATTTCTTAGAAACCATTCTGAAAATTAAACATAATACATGTTTATTTTTTACCATAGTAGTTAAGTCATATCTTAAGAACTTATACATTTATCGATTAAAAATTAAGTCACTAACATTCTGTTTAAGATACCTGTTGGTGGCTGGTCGCTGGTGGCCGGTGCTATTTCTTAATTCTTACATAAATATAAAAATTAAAAATATAAAATAAAACAGCGAAACTCTAATATTCGAATTCATAGACAAAGACAATTCTCTACGGTTAGGTTAAAAAAAATTTAATTTGGCTCTAATTAATAATTTACTGTCTATACTAATGATGGATCACTTTTTGTTCCACATAATATTTGTTCCTATGGACTTTATTTCCATAAATCATTTGTACCAACAAACTTTGTCCCGTGAATATTTGTTCCAAAAAACACTTGTTCCAAATGTGAAAGTTTATACCACGAGTTATACCATCATATACCAACGATCCATCAGTGATGCCGAACTTGAAATGATTTACAGTGATGCCCATGTGGCCGCTCGCTCGCTGTGCTGCGCTCGGACAAAGAAAATATCCCTCGACTTTCTATGTAACACCACCTCAAGTTGGTCACAGTGTAACCACCGTATAACCATAGAACAATATAGAATAGACACTCGATCAGCTGATCAAGCCACTGTATCCCTAGGGTATGAAGTATTGGACTCTAAAAATGAAACCGTATCCGTAATCTGCTAGAATGTTGGCAACGTGTATCCCTCTTTTGTTACGAAATTATAAAAATGGATACAATCCAGTGATCGCGGGAGACGGCTGTATCTGTTTATTTCTTTATTCGAGTTAACATTAGCATTAACATTAAATCTTGGTAAAATGAATAAGTATTGTATTAATTTTAATAATTAATGTAAGTTTTTTTACAAGTATTCTGTCAAATGATTTATACTAAATATACTGATATGATTTGAATATACTGATAATGTATGCCACGCCGAGACCGTTTTCAAGGCCGTAGTCACTCGATTTGGCCAATTCACGCAGTGTCTATAGCCTGGTATAACTACCCTTATCATTTGTCGGACCACTGCTAGCTACTGATATTATACATAACGAATCCAAATTCGCCCCTGTTGCATTTGATATTACAATTTTCAATCAAAAAATCGTAGTGAACAAGTAGTGCAAGCCACGAGGCAATCATAGGTACTAGGTATAGTTATAATTATTTAGTGACTAATTACGCCGACTTGTCTATTCGTATTTTGTGTCGTATCCGTTAGTTGTATTGTGTATAGCGTATACGTTTTAGCTGAAAGCTACAGAATGGTACCAAATTTATATTTTGTTTTTACATTGTTCGCTTTTATCAAATAAGAAATATATTAATATATTTTCCAAATTTTTTTTTTTACATTAGCACACCATACTCATGATTCAACCTGGTAGCAGACCCGAAACAAAAACATATGCCGATTTTGAGTCTGTTAACGATTGCATGGAAGGTAAAGTAATGTCTGCTTTAGTGCTTTCATAGTTTTGTGAATAAACATTTAATGTCTTATTGTTTTAGGGGTTTGTAAGATCTACGAAGAACATCTGAAGAAATTAAAACCAAGGTCTGTGTCTATTACATATGATATAACTCAACTGTTTGAATTTGTTGACCATTTAATAGATATTTCATGTCTTGTGTATGTTTATAATATTACATTACCTATACATTTCCATTTAAGAACTTTAATTTTTATGAATTATAAATTATGTTTAGGTTCCAAAAAAGTACCAAGACGTATGCCCCATACAACAAAGACTGGATTAAAGAAAAGATATATGAACTACTCAGATGCCAAATTAATCAACGTCAATAAACAGAATGAATTTAATGGAATGTTTTATTATTATATTATTGTCAGAATGTTTTTTTTCTTGTTTACCATTTAGTAAGTAGGTATAAATACACCACCTATGATGTAATAATGTAGGTTGACCAAATTATTTATCAGAACTTCCTTTACTTGATAAAAGTTGATAATTATGAATACAAATAATATTTAATTTAATTTTTATTATTTGTGACTCTTTGTATTTACTAACTTTGTTTAATGTTGTTATACTTCAATCTCATTTTAATGACAGTTTATTGATATACCGAAAAATGTTCATATGTACCTACTGTGTACCTAAGTTGCAACAAATTTTTTTTTATTAAACATGAGAATACTACAAAATATTTGTATAATTGGATTTTCATGAAAATTATTTTTTCCCTCTTTTAAGACATTGTATTTAATATTTTATAGACAGTAGTCGCTGTTTGGTTTTGTTATTTTATGACAAATTAATGGTTAGGTCATAATTATGGATATAAACAATGGCATCTTCGTGTCTACATCAGACATCAGTATGATATAGTTATAAGCAGTGATCGGTATAGGTAGGTACTATTAGTTTTTTGTAAAGGGCTAACGCTACAGCTACTCCCTCAAAAAAAGTAGTTCGCTATCGCTACTTTTTTTTTAAATGTATTGCACTACTTCTTACGCTACTGTTTAATTGTACCTCGTTATTTTTTCGTCACATTTTTATTTAAATTACTTTTTTTTTCTTTTTGTTATTTGGTACTTGGTAGTTTGTAGTTTTCACTGATTTTGCATTTGGTGACCGGATGGGATTTAAGTAAGTGAGTTAACCGTGGGTTGAATTGGAAAAATGTACCAATACACTCATCCTGACTTGCTATGCAACACTTCTTATCATTCTCGGACAAGTGCATATCACTGCAAATAGTAGCTAAAAAAAAAATGTTGATCCAGGTTCATTAAGAATTAAGATTAACAAAATACCTAGTTGTTCCAAGAGATTTTGTTGCACATAATATTTGTCCCGAAAGACTTTAGTTCCGAAAAACGCGTGTTCCAATTGACTTTTGTTCCACTAAATCTTGTTCGTTTGGTACACTTGTTTTGCGGAGCAATATATGCAATGTCCCGCTAATGATTGGCGGTCGCTTATTGCTCATGGGGTAATAAAGAATAAAATAGTGAAATAATTCAATGGAATAAAAAATAAAAATTGACTACTCGCGGTTTGTGTTTATCTCCACAACTGCTAATAACAACGGTTTTCAATAGCCGCTAAGTTCATGCCCCCTGGTAGTGTTTCGATTTTTCATCGTCCACTCGTCCAGTATCTATTACAGTATTATATGTTTTGCTGTCATATTTGTTTTTAATTTATTGAAATCTGTTGTTCGGTATTTTTTTCCCCAATCGGATTCGAAATGGCGGAGCGGATTAACTTTCAAAAATATACCGAGTAAGTGCATCATTATAAGATTATATACCGTGTACATAAAAGTACTTGTTGGCTGTAAATGTCCAAATGAAAAAATAATAAATTATACGGCTTTGGTCAAAAGACTTGTATATCATATTATATTCTTACCCGTCTGTTATTTATGTTATTCTTTAATATATTGTAATATGTGTATAATTATTATAGTCTGTTATTTAATAACGATGGATCAAAAAATAATGCAAATTCAACACCGATATACGGACCTTTTGAAAAACTACACATCAGTGATTGGGGTCAATCCGACATACATCATGAGATTGTACAGGTACCTATAGTTTATACATTTATCTTTTTTTGTTGGGCTTAATTAGACATTATTTTTATTTTATTTCTAAGTTACAGTTAATGTAATTAATTTACAATTTATGCGTTTTGAATCAAATTACAATGTTATTTATTTAAGGTACCACCTACTATAACTTATTTTTATCTGTAAATAATTCATTTTTAGAAAAGTTTAACTTTCAACTAGAGTTATCTTATATCTACTTAATTGTCTATACCTACTTATATTGTATTTAACAGCATTTATAATATCTAATGCTTTGCATAATAATTAGCATACCAATACTTTATTTATCTTTTAGGCCTTCCATACGATGAATATAAAACGAATGAAACCCATACAACAGAATTCATTTTTATATTTGATGAAACACTATAATACGGCAATGATTGGTTTTTCAAAAGGAAAATCAATTTCTTACTTAGCAAGTATTTGTTCTTCGATTATGAGCAATAGTAATGATAAAATGGTACGTTATAACAAATTATGAGTTAATTTATGTTAAAAATTATTTGTATTAAATTACTAATAGGTACTTAAGTATTATCATTTAGTTTTTTTTGTAAACTTTGGAAAAAAATAATTGAAATATTCCTACTTATTTACAGAAAAGTTTTGTCATTGGGCCCAAAGCAATTATACTAAGTAGTTCTTTAGGATCATGCTCTACATTGGAAGATTTATCAAATAAACTTTTCTCTTCAATTAAAAAAAAGTATAATATTGTTGTAGCTTATGAATCTATTTCAGTCCAACACACAGTAGTAAGTGATACACTTGATAGAACGCCACACTCCTACGATTAAAGGGGTTTATACGGGTAATTTTAATGAAATGTTGAGAAAATTACATCATCAGTACCTTCAATTATTGGTCGTTCTGCGGTTACAAGATTATATAGAAAAATAGTTTTGAGCTAAAATAATCACTCAGGGTAGAGTGAAACAATTTATAAACAATACAGATGACAATATTTTCTGTGGGGAATTGTTATAATTTTTTGATATCATAAATCCATAATTATTATTTAAATTTGTTAAGTATGAAAATAATGAATTTTAAACCACAAAAAGTTATGAAAAATTGCTACTACACTGCAAATATTTCCTTTTGTATCTAATATAAATTTGGTTTCTAAACTATGATTGTTTCTTGAGTGGTTCTGTTTTGCACATAACCCTTTTTTCATCATTGAGTCCTTACAAACAATTTATGAGTGTGGCATGCTATTAAAAAGTTGAAATTTATTTTTAAAAAAAATTGAACTACATCCCAAATTTTAGAGTGGTTAATTTAAACTATATTTATTTCATTTTTCTAGGCAGCTTTATGTAATGGGTGTGATATTTTAATCGCTACTCCAAATGGCCTCCATAATTTACTTACCCAAACAAAAATATTTAGTTATTCAAATCTAAAACATTTTGTTTTTGATAATATAGATCTACTTCTGGAAAACTATAAAGATCGAGTAATTACCTATACATATTATGTTGACACAATTTTGAATAAAAATATTTTTAATTAAAAAAAAATTTTAGATGGCTAATTTTTTACAAATTTTAACAAAACTTAAAGAAAAAGGAGGATGCAGTATACAATTGATATCGGCCTCAGTCAAATGGAATAAAGATGTGGATACATTTTTAAATAAGTTGTTTATAAAATGGCAGTTTATTTTTGGATCTCCCTTAGAAGCTGCTCGTTATATGAAAATAGGATTTAATGTCGTACAAGTCAAGGATGATAAATTAGACAAAATATTGCGTAAAAAAAATATTCTTATAAAGACTATGATATTATGATATGTTTATTATTTTATTTTAAAATTTCAGAGTTATTAAAAAACAATGTTGAGTACTGTCAGAATGTGTTGATAACATCTAATGCTGATGAACTAGGCATAATTTCTAGTTATATTCAGCAACATGATTCTAGTATAGTGGTATTGCTACCAGATCAAATGAGAATGATTAATGGTAATTCAATAAATAATAATATAGGTAACATCAAATTACTTTTACTTTTACATACAGTGTTTTATTTATGTTTAGTTTATACATTGCAACAATGGAGGAATAAACCATCACAAAAAAAACAATGTGTATTAATTTGTACTGATGATATGATGATTGATTTTTATGTTGTTGATGCTGATTGTTTAATTCATTATGATATTCCTGCTGAAAAACACAAATTTTCAATGAGATTCAGTGTTTTACAATGCTCTAGCAATGTTATTATAGTGAGTGTTTTAGAATAAATTGTTTTATATTATTTTTATTTACAAAAAAAAATAATGCATTATTTTTGTATTGCATAAATTATAGTTATGTTTGTAATCTTAATGGTTCATAGACTATCAAAAGTTTAAGTAGATAGACATTACTTCATCCTTTCTTAAATTGATGTACCAATCAAGTCTTCAAGTTCTTTACCAAAACTTAGTTTTAATTTTTTGTTTTGTTTATAGAATAAAGAGCGTAGTACTTATATATTTTTAAGTAACAAACCTAAAGACATGTTGCAGTTGCCAAAAGTAGTTGAAATCATGAAAAATTTTGGTAAAGGTGAAGTGGATCCAATTTTGCTGAAACATGCCAAGGTTTCAAAAACTTAAAATTCATCTGGATTATAGATAATATTGATGTTAACAATTATAGGACGTCACATAAAAGTTTGCTATCGGTTGTGGGATATAGAAACCATAAGTTAACAAATATTTGTCATAAATAATTGGAAAATCAATTTTTTTTTACTCAAACATATTGTATTATATTCATAAAAATAATTTTTCAAAATCATCTAATAATATTTTCTATAATTTATTTAACACATTTTGTTCTAAAATAATTTGTGACAAATATTAGTAATTTTTTTTTATATTCCAAGTGCAAAAGACAGACAAATCTTGATGTGATGTACTTTTGACATAAATAGTGCATCAAAACTAATTCAGTTTTAAATATTTTTTAGAATATAAATGACTCTCTAGAAAAAGAAAAGAAAAACTGTTTTTTCTGCAGCGAAATAAAACAATTTGGTTATTGTTCTAAATCTATAACATGCCAGAGTCGCCACATTTTATTCAAGCAACTTGATGAACCCAGTGTCAATATTCCTAGGTTCATTTGTATAACTCTAAATAGTCTTTTAATAATTAGTTTATAGTTATAATATATAACTATAAAATATTGAAGTATTGATTAATATTAAATATTAATTCAATTAAATAATGTACTATAACCATATGGTGTTTAATAATGATAACATTTTATTTTTTAGATCTGGATTAGCTATTATAAAAATTTTAAATGTCTATGATGCATCTCACATGTCTGCTAAACTTTTAAAAGTGAATTTTACAAATAATCTTAATGATGAAGAACATTGGTCAAATGTAGTGGACCATTCTGATACCATTAATCATAAGCTCAGTTCATACTTTTCAAAAAAGGATTCGGAGTAAATGTTTAATGAGCTTATATTACCTACCTAAATAAAATAACATTTCAATATATTTTCAAATCTTTTTAGAGTTCTTCATGAAAACCCTAACTCTGGAGATATAGTTGCTGTAAAGATAGAATCTAATGGTAGAAAAATAATGGACACTTCATATTTCAGGGCTATTGTTATTAATGTAGTTGACACAAAAACAACAAACTCTAAAGTGAAAGTTAAACTAATTGATGAAGGATATATTGAAATTATATCGGTATATAACATTTATTAATATTAAATCATTTTTTATCTTATATATTTTTGATATATGTTTAGAAATGGAATGTGTTTGTGTTACCTGATATGTTAAAAAGTATACATACAACTACTGTAGATATGTTTTTGGCGTCCGTTAAACCATTTGGCTTTGATAAAACATGGTGTACCCTAGCTAACCATCGTGTTATACAACTTTTGAAAGATGTTAATATTTGCAATAATCTAATTATTGTAAAGGTATGATATTTAGTACCTATTTATTATATGATTCGTGTGTTCAAATATAATTTTTCCAGATTAAAATGGCACTAGGGACTACTATATGGATAAAAACAATGTATGAAAAATATTGGGATTCATATTTAAAGAAATATGATTTCAGGGATATTTTACCTGAGATTTTGTTCAATATTGGCTATGCAGATTTAAATTTTAAACACATTGCAAATTTAACAGAACTCAGTATTTCAGCTGGTATTACTGAGCCATTAGAATTTAAAAATAATGTTGAGGATAATAGTAAGTTTAATGAATGATGTTATTTTTCATAATTTTTTTTTATTCAACGTCCATGTTATTTTAGAAGAACTCAGCATAGAAGAATTTATGTCAATATACAAATTGCCTCAACCCCAATGGGCTCATCTAGACCAAAGTGTCACATTGGTTTCTGTAGAGTGTATTATTAGTCCTAAACTGTTGTTTGTTCAACATACCAAGTACTGTGATAGGTAAATTATTATATTTGTTTGTATACACGTTAAACTATGGAAAGATTACATTTTTACATTTGAAGTGTTTGGTCTTTGGTGATAGCCTTATTGTTCTAGAATGATTTGGTTTTTAAAATAATTTCAAGTCAAGTCACTAACAGCTATATAATATATAATATACTAGCTTTATATTATATAAATATTGAAAAAAGTTAGTTCAACCTACCGTATTACTTATAGTTATATAAATATGTATAATGGAATAATCTTAGAAATATATGACTGAAAAGGATTTAAAAATATTAATTTTAGAAACTTTTTGAAGTAAGTAAGCAAATTATGATTAGGGTGATAACTGCCCGTTATATGCTAGATTTTTATCAAAAAAAAAAATCTTAACTGATCTATAAATTAATATGAAGTATTAAAATATAATGTATGTTCTAGACTTAATGATCTTCAACTAATGATTGATAAATATGTTGAAGAAAAACAGTTAGCAAAATTAAAACATTTTATTAATGGAGCAATTTGTTTAGCTAAACATCCACAAACTAATATGTAAGAATTTTTTAATGGTATAAATATTGTTTAGTTATTAAAACAATTTTGTGGCATAGGTATAACCGAGCTAAAATTATTGAAAAATGTGGTAGTGGAATTGTTGAAGTTTTGTTTGTGGACAAAGCTGAATTTGTTTACATTAAAATACACGTATTGCTTACAATACATCCAGACCTAATCACTTACTTACCATTCCAAGTAAATATCAATAATTTAGTTTAATTATATATAATAAATAATAATACATACTTATATTTATTATTATTTCATTTTAATTGTTAGGCGATTGAATGCAGTTTAAGTGGTATCAAAGATACATTACCTACTAGCAATGAACTGGATGAACTAGTTGACTATTTATTTAATATAACTCAACATCCGTTATATTTTAAAGTTAGTAAATAATGTTTTTTTAATTAATTGATTTTAAAAATTAATTCTCTGAATTTTAGGTTACTGACACTATTTCATCAACAAAGTTTACTGGTGGTAGTCACTATGAAGTGATTTTATATGATGCAGATTTTACTGTTAATTTAGAGTTTCAGGCAAAATTCAGTCAATATTGTGACAATATCCAAATGTCTGAATTGTTAAATTTAATAAACACTGAATGTAATGAAGATATTTGTTTAGAAAATACTGAAGATTTTCCTCCATATGTTTTTGATGAAAACAAATTTGAAATTGAAGATATGAATTTAGATGAGTTGAAAATAGAACAACAATTTTTTGATGAGTTTTCAACTGCTGTTTTTGGAGAAGTAATCAATAATTCATAGAATTTAAAATTATCAATATTTAAGAAGATGTCTTAAAAGTGCATTACATAGCAAGCTTGAACTGCTGATACTTATCTCCTCAATGGAGCACAGTAGATTTTTCACAAGGGTGTCGAAAATATATATCTCAAGGTACCCACCCACCGCACCAGTCATATCTGAGTTTAGGCATAGTTAACTCTTATTTTTAAGTGTTTTTGGTTACTGATACCCTGATACTATTAATATTAAACAAATATTTATTAAAATAACATCCAAATTCACCCAGAACCAGTCACCCTTACCCACCAATTCTCTAAGGGGTATCCGTCCCTGACCATCCCAGTGTGTGCCACTGAATTCTCCTTGAGTATTATTAGAATGAATTGACCACATTGTGGTTTGTTGGAGGTGTTTTATTTTTATATTTAAATGTTGAAGTGAGTTATGAATATTTTCAAATTTTTATATTTTACAAAATATACGTGCTTTAAACTTAAATATCAAAAAAAACTTTTACAAACCCATGTACAATGTTCTTACATAATGATTTGATAGAAAGTAAATTCATTCTAATATTGAAACTAACAAAGGTAAACGTAGACTGCTGAGTATAGATTTTCCATATTATACACAAGTAACAGAGATAACAAATATGAGTGAGACATCTTCTTAAAATAAGATAAAATGTAATGATTAGATTTAAGTATTCTATTAGCAATACAATATATACTGTTGTTGGTATGATTTAAAGGTTGCTTTTTCTAGGTTGTAAATATAACAATTATAGGTAATAATTTTACCTTTCTTAAAAAAATAATTAACAAACCTGGAAAACAGTAAAAATAATAATGTATTTCTATGTATATATAGGATGTAATTCTATTTTTAATATTTAAAATTAAAGAGTAAACACTTTTTTTAGAATTATGCAAAAATGTTCAAACATACAGACCAAAATATTGAGGATGTTAAAAAAGAAAATTCCATAACAATCACTGATATAACACAATTAACTGAAAGTGAACCTCTTAATGATGGTATTACTGTTGAACCAATTAAAACTAAAGAAATGAATGATGCAGCGATGCTTAAAGATATGTCTGTCCTAAGTAATTGCAAACAGAAACTTAGGGAAAAACCACGAAACATTTGCTTGACATGCAATACTAATATACAGTCAATTGTTCCTAAATGTACTTGGCAACAAGATAGAAATAATGTTTATTTAAAACTCAATATCCTTGAAATAGATGATTTCAATGCTGACTGTACAATAGAGAGTATACAGTTTACGTAAGATTATTTTGTTATGGGCAAAAAAAATATACATTTTTGTATTAAACTAAATGTGTTATTTGCAGATCTCAATTCAAACATTGTTCATACAAGTTTTGCGTTAAGCTTTACGGTTTTATTATTGATGAAAGTATAACGCATAGACATAGTTATGATGGTTTCCATATCAAAGCTGAAAAACTGTACAAAACAGGTAGGTAAATATTTTATTATCAATAGATTAGTGGCGGGTTGAACTTAGTGAATGAATATCAAACCATGCTGTTCAATCAAATTTTATGACCAACTATACCTTGACATAATTACTTTTCATAGAGCTTAATAAAACTTCTGAGTATTGCATTTAACCTAACCCAGCATACCCACCCAAATGTTTTATTAATATTATGAAATATGCTTTATTATAATTTCTATCCTAAATAGTGAGTTAGTAATGTATTTTATTGTTATTAGAATTATTTGAATAAATAACAATTTTGATGCTTTGATTAATACCGTAAGCACTATAATTTGCCTGTTATATTCTACTTAAGTTTGACAAAATGATTAAGTGTGCCATAATTCATAATTAAATTAAGTCTACAACTGAGGTATTGACATTTTTACAGATTACAAATGGCCACAGTTGTTTTTATGTAGTAAGCATCATACATATGTCAAATATGATACAGAACACATTGAAATCAAAGACTTTTCCTTCTGGGCAAAAGGTATTATAATTATCAATAATTTGTATTAGGTATTTTAATATTGATAATTATGTTTAAACTATTATACATTTAATGATTCAGCATGCATATTCACCACCATTTGCTTAATAATACATTTACAGTAAGACCTCCTTGTAATAGACCCTCTATTAGACGAAAATCTCCTCATAACAGAAACTTTCTTATGATGAAAAATAAGTTGGTACCGAGCGATTCTGTTATAAGTTTTACTGTACTCACATTCTGATTTTTGGAATTTTTAAGTATCTTTAAATTACTTTATTTTAATATTCTTAGATTTTGTATACCATTTAAGGAGCGGTCCTGTGGTATTTCCAACTTCTTTTTAACAAATATATGTTTTTGTTATTTACAATAAAAAAGGTTGATTTTCATTTGAAAAAAAAAGTTTGTACAGGACAAATCAGGGCTTGGAACCGAAATTAAAAATACCGGTATTTTGACCGGAACCTTTAGAAAATATTAGAACCGGAACCTTACCGAAACCCTTTTTTGATTTTTTTAAGAACCTAAGCCAGAACCGGAACCGATATTTGTTTCAAGAGAATTTGTAGGTTTTTTTCGGTTCTAGTTTTATTTATTTATTTAATATATTTAGGTAGGTAATAAATATTAAATAATAACAGTTGATTCATAAAATTTGGTTCATGTCGTAAATGTATACGTGTATTTATAATTGTATATTTCTATATATAATAGTAAAATCTAACAATTATTCCAGAAAACGATAAAATATGAGCAGTTACCAAAATAAAAATATATAAATAATAAATATTGTTATTCACCCGTAGGGTTTATAAAATCTGTTGTTATGATTATTTCCTTATATTTTGTGATTTATAAATAGTTTTAGATGACGATGTCTGGTGATGTTGATGAATGATGTCTAATAAAATGATTATTAAAATGATAAAAATACGCGCCTATATACATTGTTATCAGAATAGATTGTGACATGGACTAATAATTAGGTATAGGCGTATAGCTATTTATGAATGCACATGATACATAAACATAATATTAAATATAATTTCTGAAAAGTTTCTTTTGAGTTATAATAATAATAAAATAGTGACTAATTGGCGATAACGAATAGTTTTTAATATCGATTCGATTATTATTATAAGCTATCGAATAAATTGCACGATTGTTATTCATACGTCATTATATTTTTTAACACTAATCAACCCTATTTTTAAAATTTGTTTTGGATGTTTTTAAAAAAAATTGTAAAACTACTAAGTCCTTTAACCCAATAATGCTGCTATAATTTGAGTTTATCATTTTTTATAATATATATGCATTTTATACTTCATTTTTTTTAACGTTTTGAAAAAAAAAATACCTCTAAATACCGGTATTTACCGGTATCAGAACCGAAACCTTTATTCTGTAATTTTAAGAACCGGAACCAAAACCGGAACCAAATTTTTTTTTTTTGAAGAACCGAATTGGAACCGAAACCGAAAAAATCATAAAGGTTCCAAGCCCTGGGACAAATATTAAATATTTTTCATAATCTTTAAATGTAGTAAAATAGCTAAGTATTTGATAACATAGTTCTTAGGTAAACTTAAAAATTCCAAAAATAGGAATTTGAATAAATGTACTTATTATTTAAGGAAAAAATGAAGTAAATCACCCTGAATAGTTTTATAATTTTTGTTATATTTTGTTTTTACAGTCATGAACAGATTTAAACTGACAGCCATAGGTACTCCTCTGAACTCAATGAATAATGAATGTACCAGTAGTGATAGTAGTAGTAACAACAAAACTAATGAAGAACACTTCGATTTTGACGATTATAATGATTTCTAATACATAATTGTATGTATACTTATTAATTTTAATTTATATTATTGTACTTTACCGGTGACAAGTTTCTATGTACAATGTTAACCTCATTTTTTATGAATAAATTCACTAAAAAAATATTGTTCATTAATATTTTTTTGTTTTTGTCAAGATTATAACTAATACACAATAATTTATATAATTATTATTCGCCTCTAATTTTTTTTTTTCTTACCATGCCAAAACTATTATTTCTATCCATAAATTGATAGATAAAAATATTTTATTATCTTACCTTATAAAATCAATTCTTACATGTTATGTAATTTATTAACATTAACATTGTTTGTAAAATGTAGGTAAGTGGTAATCAGAATTAAAACTGATTATTTAACTTAGATGAAGACATAGTGTTGCTTAGTGAAATAGAATTCTTAATTGAAGCCATCTTAAGTGTATCGCTTAGTGTAACTGAAGATTCAGTATCGATGGATCCAACAGAATCTATATTAGCCACAAAATCTTGATTATCCAGATTTCCTTCTAAAATATTTCTAAGTGCAAATAAGCTCCATTCTCGCATTACTGAACAAAATTTAAATGATTCACTTATAATAAAGTATAACTTGTATTCGCTAATAGTAATAAATAATATTGGTATTTATTTATTTATTTAATTAATAAACGGGTGTGAGCCCAATGGTACATATAAGACAATTCAAATTTTACATGACATTATTTTTAAACATTTCAAAAAGTGAAGAAATAAAAATAAAAATATAATAATAATAGTAGTAATAGTAACAATAATAGTAATAGTAAACAACAAACGTCTTGTTTAAAGATGAACATTTTTTTTTTTTACGTATTAAATAAATTAATTAATTCTGTACATTACTTATTATTATAATTTATAACCAAAAGAATTTGTTAAATTTATTCTTGATCGAAACCAGTATAAAATAAAACCACCTTTGATTGCCTGACATTGAGTATAATAGTAATATATGTAACTTGCAGGGATTTTTAGCATCAAATGAACAACACTCCAATATAATAGGAATAATATTATCTGTACGCATTTGTAAAAGTAAGTGTTCAAATGTATTTATATATACTAAGGTTATATGGACTCAAGCTAAAATATGATGTACTTACTAAGTTTTGATGTTCTTGGTGGTAAAATAATGACATTATATAAGATTGAATTTACAATCAAGACGTATTTATGAACAAACCATACATTTAGGATTATTTTTAAGAAGAGGTTCATCAACCACTTGTATTGTTATGTACTTTACGAAAACTATTGGAAACATGTTTCATAAATTAGGCAAATTCGCATATCTACAACCTAATTCATGCTTCGCAGACTCAATAAAACATTTTTTTACCTATGATAGATAAATTAAATTAAATTAAAATCTAACAAGTAATTAGTTAATCATTAATCAAACTTAATTTGTATAGACTCACGTTTACTTGTTAAACCACTAATAAAACCTATTTTAAGGCCGAAATTGAAATCAAGGGAATGTTTTGCAAAGCTTTAACTTATATATAATGTCTAAATACACAATTGACTATTGTTCTACAATAATTGATGCTGTTGATTTTAATACTTAATTTAATTAACTGGCAATAATTATTATATTGTTAAGCAATTATTAGAATATATTTTTTCTAATTTTATCACCAAACCAGACACAGGGCACCCACCAACTTGCTACTTGTGTGATAATCAACAATTATTATGAATTTTAGTTTGAATACTTTTTCTTCTAATGAAATGTTTATGTCATTACTAAATATCAGCTACATTGTTTTCAACCATGACCTATTATAATTTGTATAGTCTTACAATTACACATTCATATGCATAATTTGTGTTGTTTTTTTTCAAATCTATATTCTTTTTGCATTAAAATTATTGTTTATTAGTACAAATTATAGGAAAATACCCATGGTCTAAATCAGTCATGCCCAACCCGCGGGCCACATGTGGCCCGCCAAGGTATTCCATGTGGCCCGTTACAAATTATTAAAATAAAACAAAATTTGGTAATCATCATTGTATTTGCGCTTTTTTCTATCGGACATTTTAAAATAGAAATTTTATGATTTAAAATCGATATCACCCGCGCACTATAAAGAGCGTACTGATCAAGTTAATGCGTACCTACAACGTGTACCTCAATTTGTAATCTGTGCTATAGTCAATAAAAAATATAAGAAAACCGGTCCAACATGTACCTCCATATTATATTGCAACCTACGATTTGTAACTAAATTATATTAAGATTGAGATTATGCGTATACTTTTATATTTGGTGGCCCGCTCGATTACAAATATTGTTTACCAAAGTGGCCCGCCAAAGAAAAAAGGTTGGGCATCACTGGTCTAAATAAAAAAATTATCTATAAATTAGATTTTTCAAATAAATCATAATGATTTGTAATAGTGAGAATCGTTACATATATATGTCAGTAAATTGCTAATGGTATATATGTCATAAAATAATAATATTTTATTATCACAACAATCACTTTATTATACATTTCAAAATTGTATGTATAAAAGAAAAAATACAAAAAATTTAAATATATTATATAAAAAAAATATTGTATATAATATAAAAAATACAGCAAAATACATTTAAAGTTTTGAGCCAACAACTACTGCGCAAGAAATTATTTCACACGATGGCAATGTTTTTGTGGTCCAAGTATTGGTATTGAAGTTGTATAATTTTACAGAATCCAAAAAACCTGAATTGTTTTCTCCTCTCATAACATACAACAAACCGTATAACGACACCTATGTAGAGAATAAAATTCAAAACATAATTAGAAAATGTATCTTCTAAAAAATAATTTCTACACTTACTTGGACAGCTTTGGCTCAAGTGCATATCAGTAATAGAAGACCAAACTCCCGCAATTGGTCTATAGACTCCGACCCTTTTGAAGTCTCCATAGGGCATAGGCCCTAACATTGATGGCGTACATAACACCATTTAAGACTCCTACCGAAAAACCAATTCGGGCTACTGACATTTCTGCAACTGGGGTCCATGTGTCAAGACTGGTATCATAACATTCAGCGGATTTTAAAAGCACTACTTCATTACCAATCTGACCTATAAAAACTTATAAAAACAAAATATTGTGTATAATATAAAAATAAAAAAAAAAAAATACAATATAATACATTTAAAGTTAAACCAATACTACTGTCGTTTTATGCAATAGGTTAATTCACAACATTCAGTTGATTTGTCTTTTCCATCATCTATTATCAGCTTATTGTTGGCCTCTGTCGACGTTGATGACGACGAGGCGAAAATTTTACTGTCAACACCCAGTTGATTTATCAATTCCTTATTGTATTTTCTTATTATTGGGCTTTGTTGATGTTGATGAATTCGACTTCTGAATATTATCTAAAAATCATTATAGTATTAGTTTATATTATGATGTATCAATACAATCTGAAAACTGAACTATACTTTATGTCTAGGAGTATTTTGAATTGTTTCTGGAATAGTAATGTGAGGGTTAAGATACCTATATTTGAAATTCAACTACAAAAATGTTTAGATATATATTTTTTTTAAATAAAATATTGTGTTTGTTCTAAAAAAAAATAATCAGGAGCTACATAAACATGGATAACGTTAGTGCAATTCACGATGTAGAAAATATGTTTCTAGCTCACACTATAGTATTTCCCTTAGTGATGAGCAACAATATCGATAATTCGATACTAAATATCGTGAAAAAATTTCAATATTGAAATTATATCCTATATCGGGAATTATTTGTAGCCTACAATTAAGATACAAATTGTAGGTCCTAGCTAATAAACTATGATAAATAATAGTACTATAACATATTTCAAAGGACCAAAAGCAAAATTTCTCTTAACCTCTAATTCAATATTTATAATGATTTATCTTAATAGTAATATTTGAAATAGTTTTAAAATATTTTCGATATGATATCAATATGGTACAACTCACGATAGGATTCAGTTTTTTTTGTAAAAAGTCAACACATGTTTCTTTTACAAAAATCTAACTGTAAGAAATTTGCAGTTGGTAACAACATCGTGAGGAAAAAACTACAATAATTAATTTATACAATTTTGATGCAAATAGCAAATTAACATGCAAACCTCCATTAACTTTATTATGCAAACTATGCAAAACTGATGACAAGGCGAACATTTTACTATCGAATAATAGATAAGAAACAAATATTTTTAACCAAGGATTTTCAAATCTCGTTGGAAACACGTTTACCTTCATTTTTTATTTAATACTTCATAAGAACTACTTTACCTTGTTATTTATCTTGTTGATGGTCAGCTTCAAAATGTTGTTTAAATCTGTAATCATTAATTTTAATGAATCTATAGACTTGCTTTTTAAAATTTTATCACTGTCATTAAAAATACAATTACTTTCAGTTGATCTGTTGTTTCTATCATGTATTTTCTTATTGTTGGGCTTTGTTGATGTTGATGAATTCATTTTCTGAATATTATCTAAAAATCATTATAGTACTATAGTATTAGTTAATAGTTTATATAATGATGTATCAATAAAATCTGAAAACTGAACTATACCTTATATGTCTCTGCAGTCTATGAGTATTTTGAATTATTTCTGGAATAGTAATATGAGGGTTTAGATGCCTATATTAGAAATTCAACCAAATAAATGTTTAGATACATTTTTTTTTTTAAAATAAAAATATATTGGGTTTGCTTAAAAAAAATAATCAGGAGCTACACAAACATCGATAACATTATTGCAATTCACGATGTAGAGAATATAATAAAATTAAAAATAAATTCAGTATATTATTTATTTAACAAATTAAAAATTTAGTTTTCTCTTAAAGTACCTGTATTTATACGATTTGCCTCATCACTCGTTACAACGTGTAGGTTTCTCCATCCACATAAGCGTTATAGAAATCGAAATTTTTAATTTCAAAAATTGAAAAGTAATAAAGTATAATAAAAATAATACATTGAATACTAAATAACAAATAACAATATCAATATAAATATTAAATAGGTAAAAGTAGAAATAATAACTGACAACTGGACTTTTATTTATATTATCTTTTGTGGTCTGTGATAAACTCCTGATAAGATATTATAAACGCTGCGCTACCTAGGTATTTCCATACATTATAATATGAAAACCACGGTTGTAGATATAACCGTACATATAACCGAACGTTATATCTACAACCGTGTCCGGAACGCACCCAAAAAATATCTTATCCACAGTCATCGAGATGTATATACTATACAGATTTTTAGTCTGTACTCTTTAGTGTCTGTCATAACGTTTTGAAGCAGTAAATATTATGAGATTTTCAACTTCACCCCTAACTTCCGGTAGCAAATCGCATCTAGTTGGTACTAGTTTTTATGATAATGATGAGTGTATTGGTAAATTTTTCAGATTCAACACACGTAGTTAAATCCTATCCAGTCCTCAAATTCAAAATCAGTAAAAACTACAAACTACCTGCACGTACCAAATAACAAAAAGAAAACGGTTAAATTTTTAAAAAAATGTGACGAAAAATTAACGAGGTACAATTAAACAATAGCGTAAGAAGTGGTGCAATACATTTAAAAAAAAGTAGCAATAGCAAACTACATTTTTTGAGGGAGTAGCTGTAGCGTTAGCACCTTACAAAAAACTAATAGTATACCGATCACTGCTTAACTATATCATACTGATGTCTGATATAGTCATGAAGATGCCATTGTTTATCCATAATTATGACCTTAACAATAATTTGTCATAAAATAACAAATATCAAACAGCGACTACTGTCTAAAAAATATTAAATACGATGTCTTTAAAGGGGAAAAAAATAATTTTCAAGAAAATCCAACTATACAAATATTTTGTAATATTCTAGTGTTAAATAAAAAAAACTTGTTGCAATTTAGAAAGTTCTGATAAATAACTTGTATACCTACTGCTTATGGTCAACCAACATTATTACATCATAGTTGGTGTATTTATACCTACTAAATGGTAAACAAGAAATGAACATCCTTACAATAATATTATAATAAAACATTCCATTAAATTCATTCTGTTTATTGACGTTGATTAATTTGGCATCTGAGTAGTTCATATATCTTTTCTTTAATCCAGTCTTTGTTGTGTGGGGCATACGTCTTGGTACTTTTTTGGAACCTAAACATAATTTATAATTCATAAAAATCAAAGTACTTAAATGGAAATGTATAATGTAATATTATAAACATACACAAGACATGAAAGATCTGATAAATGGTCAACAAATTCAAACAGCTGAGTTATGTCATATGTAATAGACACAGACCTTGGTTTAAATCTCCTCAGATGTTCTTCGTAGATCTTACAAACCCCTAAAACAATAAGACATTAAAATAATGTTTATTCACGAAACTACGAGAGCACTGAGCAGACATTTCTTTACCTTCCATGCAATCGTTAACAGACTCAAAATCGGCATATGTTCTTGTTTCGGGCCAGCTACCAGGTTGGATCATGAGTATGGTGTGCGACTGTAAAAAAAAAAAATTTGGAAACTATATTAATATATTTCTCATTTGATAAAAGCGAACAATGTAAAAACAAAATATAAATTCGGTACCATTCTGCTGTACCTTTCAGCTAAAACGTATACGGTATACACAATACAACTATAACGGATACGACACAAAATACAAATAGACAAGTCGGCGTAATTGTCACTAAATAATTATAACTATAGACTATAGTAACTATATGATTGCCTCGTGGCTTGCACCAACTAGTTAAATAATAAAATGTAAAAAACAAACATTGTATTAAAATTGAAGGTCCATTATTTATAATATTATAGGCACCGTTTTCCTATTTACATTCGTAGATTGTCGATTGCTAATTGCTATTGTTTACTTGAACGTTGAACGTCCGTTTTAAAAGACGTTCAGAAAACAAATCTAAAGTCTAATTCAATATATTAAAATATTATATTATATTGCAGGTACCTAACCTAATATTATCTATATTGTATAAATATTTTAGACGGAAGAAAGGCGATAACAAAATATAAATTTTATTATTTGTGCGTCCTATTTACATTTTCTAGAAATAAATACGATGTTCATGATTTTGGCTTAATAATAATGAATTTATGGCTAGGACTTCTAGGAGTTTGCATGTTTTTCAATAATCATTCAAAACATGTAAATGATATAATATATAAAGGTTATTTAAGTAGGTATTATAAATATTTTATAAAAAAAACATAGTTTTAAATAGATTTCTTGGATATCGAAGATCGGAAGATAATATTATAATGTCGATTGTTTTATTTGTATAAAATTAGTGTTTATGTTATCTTCACCGATCACTCGCATCGTTACTTATCGGTACATCACAAACGTGATTCCCGATAATTAAAAACAATTATTTAATACAAGTTATAATTATTTAAATATTATCTAGATTATAAATATTATCTACAATGTTGTGTTGTTTTTTTAAATTTTTTTTTTAGTGTCTGTCATAACGTTTTGAAGCAGTAAAAATTATGAGATTTTCAACTTCACCCCTAACTTCCGGTAGCAAATCGCATCTAGTTGGTACTTTGGGGGGGTCCAAAATTTAAAAATTCAAAGTAGTTTTCATATGAGTCAGGAAAAACTAACCAAAAATTAGGGGAAAAAGTGAATTTTTAAGCAAAACCACTTTTTGACAAAACCAATTTTTTTATTTTGCTATTACTCGAAAACTAAAAACTTTAGGAATTTGAAATTTTAACTAAATATCAATATAGAGATTATCTACAAATAGTATAAATTCAAAATATTTTGACGATTTTTCGAGAAATTTATAGAAAATGGAAATTTTTGATTTTTTTATGTTTATTTTTATAAGCGTTTAAACTTCAAATTTTGACCGAAATTAATCATCGAAGATTTGTAAATTGTGTTGTAGTTAAAAATGTATAAAATTTAATTTAAAAAAAATTAATGTCAAAAAGATATATTATAATTATAATTTATTATAGACATTTTAAGTCAAAATTAGGTCATCAGAATATCAAACATTTGCAAATTGTTTTGTGGTTAAAAAGTCATAAGAATTTTTCTATTTATATTTAAGGTTAAAAAATCCAACACTAGATTCTAAATAAGTTTTTCTTACAACAACCGTAAAAAAAAATTCGATAGAAAACCACTTAAAAAAATGTATAAGCGTTTAAAGTTAAAATTCCTACAAAATCAAGAAAATATACAAACTATTTTGTAGTGAAAAATGTATAACATTTTGCAAATTTATACCTGCAAAAACTACTTCATGTGATGTTAAAAGTACAGTTATAGAATAGAATAGTATAGTATAGTGTAGTATAGTATAGTATAGTATAGTCTTGGGTTAGAAAGTATAAAAACACACTATAAAATCTGAAGGAAAGTCTTTTATTTTTAAAAATTTTAAGCACCACATCATTGTTTCATGTAATACTTAAATAACAATAATAGTTAATAGTAACATTTTTAATATTTTAGAATTTAAAAATTTAGTTTTTGTATTTTGTGTCAAATATAATTACAGATTTTCTTTGTTGCATGTTTTTGCATATTTTTAATAAATCAAATGCATATTTTACCATTTTTTACATTTGTATATAAATCCTAGCCCTAGTTATCAAGTTTAATAAATAGGTAATTTAATAAATAAAACAAGCAAAATGACTTTAATACCTCTTAAATTCAAACCAGTTATATTCAACCAACTAAATAGGTAGTAAATAGTATATTCTACTATAATCTTACATCTTCTGAATAAATTAATTTGCAATTAATAATTTCTTTAAAGTACAATTTATTAAGTATTTCCTTAGGTTTTGTAAATTGTTTCGCAAAATATTCCTTTAGTCATTTTTTCACGACTATATTCCCTTTTCCAGCAGTATCATGCATACGGATTATAAAAGGTTAGGTAAGGTAGGTATTGTTGTAATAAATGCTTACATTTTTTGATTTTGGTTTTTACATTTTAAGGAGATATCATTATATAAATTTAGTTTATAATTATACCTACCTATTATATAGTAGGTACCTAATTGTTTATTTTATGCATTTTTTTTTTAGATTTTCAATAAATTCAATAAATTATAGTTTTTTAAACAATTTAAATGGATTAGTAGATGTACGTATGTGTTAAACCAATTCAACTTAACCTGTAGTTATTTCAATGCAAGTAATAGTACTAAATTTTAAATAAATACATTTTAACATTTATGATAAAATGTGTCATAAAAATATTAACTTTATGAAAAAACAAATAGATAATTATTATTACTATTGATATTACATTAATATGCTTAAGGTTTAACAAAGTGATAATAGTATTTTTTTATTGTTTGGTAAAATTATATGAAGGTACCTAACATAAATGTTTAAAATGTATAAATAATGTATGTAAATAAACTAAATATTGTTATGATGATATTATATTTTATCTGGTTATGTTGTACATGATAATATACGCATATATGTTCTTATTATAACATATTTCATATACCATAATTATTACCGTTATCAATTGAATTTAAATAGGTACTTTTTAGAAATTGGGCACATCCTGTATGTTTCTAAAATAAATAAATAAAAAAGAAGATACTGACTGCTGATATTCGTTAATCAATATAACAGTTCAATAGTAATCAATAGTAACATTCAAATTTCAATAGAAGAATTATGCATCTTAAATTTATAACAAATAATTATTAAGAAAGTTAGTTAAACCTAGAAAATTATTACTAAATGAAATAAAAAATTTCTTGCAAATTGTGTATTTTTAAAAATCAATTTAGGTTCCAGTTTGTATTGTTACTTTTTATTTAATTGTTTTTTTAAAAAACAAATTTTTGCTCTTTTCCTAGTTAAAAGTTTTTTTTGTTTTTCATTCTTTTCTAATAATAATTGCTCGTACTGCTTTGGATTATATTTATTAGAACTCTTATTATTAGGACTTCGAAGCTGTATAATTTGAGATACATAAGGAACTAAATCACCTGGTGACACAGAATACATAGGTTGGCCAAAATAATTTTCATAAATATCACATGTACTTACAATATTACATTCATTGGTTCTGTAGCATATTTTTTTTTTGGTATTAATAATAATAATTCTTTAGGTGAAAAATCATTAATTAGTTTACTATCGAATAGACTCTTTTCATTAGTGATTGAACTTATACTCTTATTTTCTACTGTACAAAAATAAAATATAATTATAATAATTATAAAACCAATCACTTAGGTATTATTTATTTTTTTAAGATACAATAGTATTTTCAAATATTTTTATTCTCTAACCAAGGTGTATATTATATATAAATTGCTAACTTAAGAATTTTTGGTACAAAAATGGTGGTTTTGGGAGTGATGCCAAAAATAGGATTAGATTTGGATAGATGAAGTAGAGAGAAGCGTTTAGTATTTTTGTGACAAGAGGATGTCGTTGATATTAAAAAGTACCTAGATTTTATCAAATAGCTATGAGGTCAGTCAATTTTATATAGATTGTTATGGGTAGTAGTCAATAAAACAGAAAAAAGTGTTAAGTAGCAATCCAAAAATAGCGGTTTTAAGTTAAGGAGTGGTGGGCAGGGGACGGGCAGAACCCTATGAAGATCTATACAAGGGTGTTTTATCCTATTTGTTGGAAGGGGTGGGCAAAGAAGATGTATAGATGGTTTTAATTGAAAATAAAATACTTTTTATGGAATTTCATACCTTCATCAAACAACAGTTTTCTTTTTAAACTTTAAGTATGTTTTTCAGTTTGTGTCGTATCTCATTCATTGTTATTTTCAAATTTATCTGACAATAATATATTTATTTTCTATTAACTTAAATGTAAAATATATCAGATATTTAATATTGTAACATTTTTATTCTAAACAATGTTGTAATTGGATTGGCATAGGCATATAAAAGACATTTTGTCATAAAATTACTCACGAGTCACCAGTATGGCATGATTTTGCAATAGCTAAAGGTATAAGGTGCTGTTTTTTTATACTCATGTACATGTCATTACCAAAATGAACTTCACATATACATTTTTTCCTTAACATTTTAGGGCTAAATGAATCCAATTTAATGTTTCCTTAAACATAAAAATATAACATTAGGTAATCTTTATATTTTAAAATCTCTAACATAATTATGCATTTTGGTTCATGATATATTTACCTGAATTAAAACTCCACTTTTTACTTAATATATCCTAATTTTTTGGAAAACTATGAAACTGAATCTCACTATTTTGTCTTTTATTATTCCCACAGCTTAAATAAACACATACATTTCCATACATGTTTTTATACTTAATAAAGGTCAAAGAAAAATGATACTTAAATAAGTTATGAATCTCGAAAAAAATGTTGCAATTTTCAATGACTATAGTTATTTAAATTGTTATGCTATAGAGTATAGAGTTAAAACTATTATACAACATAGAGTTATTTTTTTTTACAGATTTTTAAATAATAGTTCCATAGTTAAATTAATTAATTTATATATTTTAAATAATATAATTATACAAAAAAATATGTCCAAATATTATTTATTATTATGATATAATGTTAAATGTGTATAACTCGGAGGAAAGTAGGTAACCACTCTGCGTGCTGTAGAGTTGGTGTCAAGTGTATCTCATCATTGTGGAGTAAGTCACTGTAATGTATGTGTTAGATTTGAATTAAATACTAAGTATATTATATGATATTACTGCTATAAAATATTTTTTTTTCTATTAATAATAGAGTAGGTTGAATTAATTTTTGCTAAAATCATTGCATTTAAAAATGTCTGTGTGTGTTTGGTATAATAATATACTTTAAAAGTTTCAAGTATCCAAAGATAATATTTTTAAATTAGAACAAAATAACCAAAATTGTGCTTCATTATTTAAATATCTAATTTTGTAATAGCACCTTATAATCTTGTACTTTTGGTAGCTACCTAGGGTACATTCTTTTTAAATTAAAACATTTGGTCACTTAACTTTACCACAACTGAACATTTATTTTACATATGTTTTTAATAAAATATAACATTTATGGTAATTATTAATTAAACTAAACCATTATATTATATAAGTACCTGATAAACCTAATGGCTAATGCGCATTTGTTATTTTGTCTTATTTATACAATTTTGTTTTAATTTTTAAAAGAAATATTATGTAAATGTCTTAATTTAATTGGTAATTTTAAATTCAAATTATTGCAAATAATTTAAAAATTGTATTTAATAAGTAGGCACTTATTAGCTTATAAAATATTACAGTTAGGTATATATTTTAATATTTTTATGTATTATGTATTATTTGTGTACACTGTACAGTATTCTTAAAATTCAGAACAGTTCAAATGATTATTTCCAAAAAAGTGTAAACTTTGTTTTCAAGTAAACTTCACGACGGATTCAAATATGGTTTTGAAATTTGTATCCGATTACTGAAACAGTCGGTACAGTTGGCAAAAGATACGTCTAATTCAGTCGAAAACACAGCCGGGTCGAATCCCCTGCTATTATGACTTGTTTAATACTTTAATCACGCATTTGTGTAATTGTGTAACGTGATGTACGTCCGTGGTCCTGCCAACGGCCAACCGATGCCATTCAGCCATTGTGCATTGTGCTTAGTGCTGAGAACTTAAGAACTTTAACCAGTTTAGCCGGCGCAACCGCAACAACAACTTACGAGACAACTACACTAGTGCTCATCTAACGGCAGTATCTGGAACTATTTTGACAGCTAGCGCCAACCTAACAGACATATTCATAACTAGCAAACTTCTAGCGCTCCATTAAAGCGGAGCGCGAAATGCCGGCGCCCGGCCGTCGGGCCGTCTATAATACTATTATTTTATAATCAATGGTATTACATACCGATGCTTGTTTGATAAATACATTGGTCGTCATTTGACCAAATACCAATGACAGAACAGGAAAGCTTGACCCACGAATAGCCGAGCAAATAACACCGATAGACATAAGAACCACAGCACCTTTGCTAAGCGCATCGAAATTAAAACATTAACTCGAATTAGGTAAGTTATAAGTTAATAGACAATAGTTAACAAACGATATTTTAAAATTTAAAAGTTTAAAGTTAATACCGTGCTCGTAAAGAAATATTATCTATAAGTCTCGCGGGTAACATACAACATCGATGCTTATAAATATATAATATTATGTTAGGCGTAAACCCAGAGCCATAGCTAGGGCTTGGCGAAACTGGCACAGGCCAGTAGCGCAACGACGAAGGGGCGCAAAATCCAAAATAAAATATACCATAATATATTGATATAGTAATATATATATATATATATGGTGTTAATTATTATTGGTATTATTAATAATACACATTTTACTAATAATATGATCATAAATAGTTTTACTACTATAGATACACTATAATGACCAGTGAGAGACTATAATATTACTTTATAGTGTATACAAAAATTACAATTATTTACAAGACGTGTTTAAAAATAATATGTCGTTACTCGTTATAAGTTATAAATTATGTATATTACGCTGGGTGCCGGGAGGATATTTTAAGAACTGTTAGTAGCCGATAATATTGTGTTTGTATTTGTATTGGTGGTAACTATTAACTATACACCACCACCTCAGCACGCACGTAGATTATCAACGTAGTAGTTTTGAAAATTGATTATTGTTATTAAATATTAGCTGCATATTCAAGTTAAAATTAAGATTCTAAATTAATTATATTTTAAAGACTTCCGTCATATTTATAGGTAGATCGTACATAGACGGTAGACCTGTACCTACTCCTACTACAATATTTAGTCATTTTGTCCAAGTCCACGAAAGGAACTAGGAAGAACTTCCCAGTAATTCTACGGTGAGTTCCTAATTATTATAAATTATAATTATACAAAATTAAATTCATTTACATAATTGTAGTTAATTTAATCATATTATATTAATATACCTAAGTAGTAAGTTGTAACCTAGGTTTTGTACAAAATAATTATCTATAAGAATGTAAATATCTAGTAAATATACAAGAAGTCACTATTACCATTTGTTGTTTCTTATCAATCAAATTTGAATTTAAATAATGTAAATACATTTACATAGTTTGTTCACACATTAAAAAAAAATAATAACACATTTATTCACTTAATTATTAAATTGATTCAAAATCATCTAAATCTTATTTGGAGTTAAGTAAATTAAATTATATAAGTCTAACTGTCTAAATTATCTTCACACCAAGTATCTATTTTATTTTATTTATTTTAATTCTACGGACTGTCTGATAATCAAAGGCCAGATATTTATCACTAGAGTATTACAATTTGTACAAGTGGCTTGACAGAGATGTCAATAAAAAAATATCTTTAATTCGGTTATTAATATTTAAACATAAATTGAATCAAAAAAATTTTAGTATATTGAAAATATAAATTTATTTCTTAAATTACATTTTAAACTTTTTAAATTTTTTTTAGTATTAGCTGGTAAATCTGGATAGCTACAGATCCCTTTATTTTCTCTATCTTAAACATGTACGACATAGCAAATATTCGTTCACTAGTTTAAATAGTGTGCTGTGCGTTTTTATATTAGAGTGAATTGACCTTATATTGACCTATTCTTTAAAAGATGTTTATCCTAATAGGGATTGGGGGGGGGGTTGTATTTTTAACACTTTATAAGGGCGCAAATATGTTGAATGGCCAGGAGCGCTAATGGACATTGCTACGGCTCTGCGTACACCACATAGATAATACATAATCTATGGTCGTACACCAAATAAGTTACAATTATCATATTATTACATAATATTACACAATATTTATTTAATAAAAATAATAAAATTTAATGTTCTCTGTAGATAATAATAATAACCAAATGTAATGTTTATAATAATAATAATAAATAAATAATAATTGAAACAAAATTAAATATGTATAATATTTACCTATATAATAAAAATAACAAAATTTAAATATCAATAAAAATAATATTAAATAATTAACAAATTTTTAATACTTAAATTAATAGTCATGTTTTTTTCCTTAAACTTTTTAATATTAATTAAAAAATATTTATTGGTAAGTAATAAGTTATAGAAGTAATGTACATTATATATCAAGAGTAATGTTTTTTTTCTCCAACTTTTGTTTTTTTCAGCGATATTGAATTTCAATGTTTCTAATTCAAGTGTATTTTTAGCTTTAAGTAAAACTATTTTATCATCTAACATTTCTTCTTTGAGCAAAATTGTTTTTGTAGTTCAACCAATTCTAATTTTTTTTTTGCTAATAAAGAAAATTTTTCACTAACTGAAGCCTGACAGTTGGTTTTTCTTTTTAAAGCTTTGTTTGCTAAAAATTAAAATTCTCTAATTTTATACATTTTTTTTTTAGTTATGTAAAATAATTAAATGCATTATTTTTATTTGTTTTTACAGTTTTATGATTTTTTCCATACAGTTTATGTTGCTCCTTATGTTTAAAAAATGTTACAAATTATTTGATATAAATTGTGTTAATATCAAAGTAAACCCGGATTGACATAAAATGATATATTTTTTAATTCTATTTTGAACCTGATACCAAAATCATTACTTCATTGATAGGTACTATATACAAGAGGCCTATTTAAAATATTTATACATCACTTATAATTTATTGTATACTAATTAAATTGAAATAAACACCATACTAAAGTTATTTAAAATAAAAATACCTTCATTATCAGCATCTTTGTTAAGAACAATAATATTGTTACTGGTAAAATCACTGGTACTTGTTTCATATCGTTCTATATTTTCACTATCTGCTCCAACTTAAAAAAAAAAAACACATCATTGTAAAACTAATACATTCATCGCTCTGCTCAGAATCTAAAATTTACCGTCATTATCAAAAACACTAGGCAATCCTTTCACTGACAGTTGTATATTATCAAAAAGTTGTTTTTCATATTCACTAGAAGCAGTATAAGCATTTTTTTGCGGACCACCTCCAGTTTGAAATAATTTACTCTTCGTTCCTCTTAATAATTTTTTTATTCCTTCATACTTCATGCGTAAACTTGGAGCATCTCTGTACTGAATCACAAGAAATATAACATTTTTATTTTTAAAACCTACACAATTTTTATTTTTTATTAAATAAAAAATAAGGATTTACTTACATAGCTTGTTGAAGTAGAATTATAATGTTCAGCAATTTTAGACCAACAATTGTTTTTTTCTTTCCACAATACCGAATTAAATTCCTATTTTTCTAAAATATGCTTTTATTCTATTGTATACTTCAACATAAGTTCTTTTTCGATAAAAGAAAAATTAGTTGCTCTAGATCTTTTTGAGACTTTAGATGCTATGTTTATTAAAAAGAGAAGATAAATGAAAAGACAACAAGACGTTCACATTCAATTATTATATTTAATATTTATTATAAGACCATAAAAATATAAAATTCACATATTATATTAGAAAAATGTTTTATAATTTAAATGTTAAATTTGTTAATCATCAATTATGATAACGTTATTTACGACGTGAGATAATTTATCAATGATATCGACCAATAATATTCAAGTAAAAATGTGCATTTTTTTCCCCAATGTATTGTGTACAAGATGTCTTATTTTACATTGAAAAACCCTTATCATTCTATTCGGAGGTTTATCCTTAGAATAAATATATTCCATGGATTCCATCTCGCGAATAAATATACGATTGAAAAACCAGGCCATGATAATTTATATGAATTCGAATAAATAACAAAAGTTCATACACCAAAAAAGTTATACAAATCACTCAAATATAATCGCGACACGAGGTTTACTATGGATAAGATATCTTCTCTACTTCGTGAATTGCAATAACGTTATCGATGTTTGTGTAGCTCCTGTTTATTTTATTTAGAAAAAAAAACATTATTTTATTTAAAAAAAAAATATACATATACCTATCTAAAGTACTATAATGGTTTTTAGATAATATTCAGAAAATGAATTCATCAACATCAACAATAAGAAGGAAAACGACAAATCAACAAAAAGTAATTATTTTTTTAATGGCAGTGATAAAATTCTAAAGAGCAAGTCTATAGATTCATTAAAATTAATGATAACAGATTACAGAAGATTTTGAAGCTGACCATAAACAAGATGAGTAACAAGGTAAAGTAACTATTAAATAAAAAATGAAGGTCAACGTGTTTCCAACAAGATTTGAAATGCTTTGGTTAAAAATATTCGTATTTTATCTATTATTCGATAGGGTGTTGGCAGTAAAATGTTTGCCTTGTCATCAGTTTTGCATAGCTTGCGTAATAAAGCATTTATTTAAGTTGGATTACCTAATGATTAACTAATTACTTTTTAAATTAAAATTTAATTTAATATTTTTGTTCTAGGTATTTGAATGTGTTATTAACTGGGTAAAATATAAATTGGATTGTAGATATAAGAGTTTACCTAAATTAATGAAACACATTCGTTTACCATCAAGAAATGAAAGTATTGTTGAAATTCTTGATTCATCACAATCGCCTGATTGTATACCAATGGATTGCATGGTTGTAGTTGGTCGAACTAATTATAAAATTAGTTTATTATGTAAGTTATCTCAGTATATTACTAATTTTGTGTTATTTAAATGTAAATTTATATCAAATTTTAGGTTGGTGGAATGAAAATTCAAGAATCGGAAGATGGATGGCTGTTATAGTATAACAAATGATGTAGAGGTTTTTGATTTAAGTAATAAACAATGGCGATTGGTGTCTAGAATTTCTACTAGGAGACATGGTCCATCTGTTGGAGTATTCAATAATCTTTTATATGTGTAGCGGCCCACAGGCGTACAACAACCTTTGGATATGATGTTAGGATTTTGAAATAATTTGTAAACTGGTTGAAAATATAGTAAGTGTTTTTTTTCTTAAATGTGAAACAAATTAAATGTTAATACTCTAAATTATTCAGAGTCGAATATTCAAACGATTCAATTTCTAAGTCTTTAGAATATTTTGAGTTTTAGTCAGAAATATTAAGTCCAAAAAATAGTTTAATGAAAAAATGGACGTGAAGGTGCTCGCGGTCTCTGGTAGATCACGTCTGAATATGGGCCGTTTCGGGCTCACTTATATACGGCATCCCCATACTCCTCTAGTGTGGTACAAGACTACAAGAGTCCTTCGGCTCATCCCACGCTTTGTCGGTCCGATGTGTCGATTGACATCAATGTGTGCAAGTGCCGGGTGTTCTTGTGGTCGCGATACTGCGCCTCGATATTTTATAGTGTGATTGTACATAATGACAAAAATAATATATTACAATTCTTAGTATTTTATCCACGACTGTTCTTATTTCTTGATATAGATTAATTTCCATACATGTACTTTAAGGATTTGGTTGTTTAATTTGATGGTCTCTTTTATTACAATAGTAAATGTTTTATATTGTTTTTATATAAAGGCGGGTACACACTGGAGCATTTAGGTGTAATGTAACGCTGTAATGTAACTGTAATGCTCAAATGTGTACGGTGTTACTGTAACATTCGTGCGTGCTCGGCTCGCGACGCGGTCGATCCACCCGAATGTCGGTTTTTTGGCGAACATCAAAGGAATGTTACATTACGACACGACCCTAGTGTGTACGGTAACCAGTTGCTCGCAGCGAATCTCCCTGATCGCTACCACTACAGCCTTCAGGACTGTTTAAAAGTGCAGTTTTATCTTTTATTTGAATAAATTAAATTTAAATTTAAAAAAATGGATTGGAACAACGAAAAAGTGTTGGACCTTATTGAGTGCTACAAAAATAAATCAATACTATGGTCCCCAAAGCACCCAAAACATTATAATAAATTTTCAAAATCCGATGCGTGGGAAGAGTTGGCTACAGAAATGAAAACTACATCAGATGAATGTAAAAAAAAAATGATCAGCCTCAATGCATCATTCCGGCGAGAAAAAGCAAAGATAAAAAAAAGTCAGATAACTGGCTCAGGTAATTATAAAATAATTTTTATTATTTAGATACCCAGTCTTTCTAAGTAGGTATTCGAATACTATTAGATTTTGTTTTAAAATATAAAATTGTTTTGTTCTAAAATATTCTAAAATATTCTTTTATAATGGTTTTAACTTATACATTATAAATTAGGTTTCGTAAAATCAACAGATAACTGAATCTATCTATCTATTTGAGAATAATGTATAAATATTTAAATATCCAATTTATTAAACTAAAAAAAAGTATTCGTTTAAGTATTTTGAATACTTTTAAAAAAAGTATTTAAATTTGTATTCTAAATACAAGATTGTTATTAGCTATAAATAGATACACACGTAAATACGTATAAACTTGGACCTTGTGTTACTATTATTATCATTTTTATAATTTTATTTGGAGGCAATCGGAAAGTTTAATTCGAGTCTATACAAATAGCACATTGTATTATAATATAAATTATTTATATTGAAAATTCCCTTATTTATCTACAACATTATGTCTGGAGGGAATCTTGGATGACTGTTATGTTTCCAAAACAACTTAATATAATATATTTATTATAAGGATTATTTTATATTATTTTATTTTAAGTATATTTTATTTTAACTCATTCACTCTTTAACTGGGAGTCTTAGAATTACATTTATAAAAATACAAATTAATTTATGGCTATTTTCTTTATTAAATAATATGTAAGAATGATTAATAGAACGTTTGTTTAAGGATAATATAATATAATATATTATTATATGCCTCATTTTTTAAATTTAAGTTTATTTCAGGTAATTTTTCTTGTTTTTCTATGTTATAATCTTTTTTCTAGTTAATATTCAAAATGTATTTGTCTCTATCATTATATAATGTAACTCTCTATCTCCATCACAAGCATTCTGCTTAAAGGGGGTAGATACTTTATTGTACAATTTTAATTATTGTAATATGTTTTATTTATGTTTTATTTACAATAAATTATTTTTCAAAAAAAAAAAAATATAAGGAGCGGATGAAGTTTATGTAAGCACATGGTTTGCCTTCAAAAGTTTGGCATTTATTATGAATAAGGACAATCCACGACCTACATTGGACTCTGTAAGTAAAAACTAAAAATATTATAACATTATTTTAAATTCTGAGCTTAACAATACGTTAAGTTCAACTTTTAAGGATTATAAAAAAATTTCTATTTATATTCAAGGTTTGAAAATTCAACACTAGATTCTAAATAAGTTTTTCTTACGACAACCGTAAAATAAAATTCGATAGGAAAACACTTAAAAAAAATTATAAACATTTAAAGTTAAAATTCTTACAAAATCCATCAAAATCAAGAAAATATACAAACTAATTTGTTTTGAAAAATGTATAACATTTTGAGAATTTATACCTAAGGCTTAAAAATGTAATACAAGGTTCCTCATAAGCTGTTATGTAAATGGTAGTTAATAAAAAAGTGAAGTGTATGTCTAATAGTTTTTTATAAGCATTTAAAGTTCAAATTTCGAATAAATACATAAAAATCACGAAATTTTGTAGTTTTTTTTTATTAGTAAATTCATAAAAAATGTTCTATTTAAATCTAAGATTTAAAAATTCAACACAAGATATTCTATAAGTTATTCTATCTTTAAAAAAAAAAATTACCGAAAAGTACAACTAATTTTTTATGAGTGTTTGAAATCATTAATTAATGGCAATATAAATATAATATAAAATACCTATCCTAGGCTGACAGGCCGTCTCCGCTCAGAATAGTTTTTTGTATACAATTATATATCATTGAATACAAATTTAACACCATCCATAACAGTGACCCACTCGACACCTATACTGTACAGCAAAGCGGCACCGACCTTTTTTTTATAATTAAAATTATTAATATTGATGTAATTTGGTAAAATGGACGTAGGTATCTTTATAAAATCAATATTTATATTCAATTAATTTTATGTGGGTCATATATATTTTTTTTATATTTCAGGTCATCGAAGAACAAGTTAATACTGAAAATCAGACTAAAGAACCCGAAGACGATGCATTACAGTCCACTGAAAGCCAAAACGATTCAATTATCAATACTTCATCAACTCGTCCAAAAAAAAGAAAAACAGATGATGATATTATGCTTGACCAGGCATTTTCAATTTTAACTGCTGCAGCAAAACCCGTGGAAGAAACTGAATGTAGTGCGTATGGAAAGTACATAGAAACAAAGCTACAAAGTTTTTCCCCACAAACTAGGAATGCTGTTCAGCATGAATTTGGGAACATTATTTTTAAAGCTTGCCAGGGATTCTATGAATATAACTATCCTAATAACATGAGTCAAATCCATCCTCTTCATATGCCACAATTATTATCACCCAATCCTAACACATCGTTTTCTAACTACAATTCTAGCCCTTCGCCTTCTAGATACAATCCTAGCCCTATACCTTCTACTTACATTCCTAGTCCTTCGGCTTCTACACACAATCCTAGCCCTATAACTTCTACTTACATTCCTAGTCCTTCGTCTTCTACACACAATCATAGTCCTATAACTTCTCCTTACAATAGTAATCCTTCCCCCACTCCTAATGCCTATGATCTTAGTTACAATTAATATTAAAATTAAACACGATTTTAAGCAGTTATATTAAAATGTTATTATTTCTTTTTTTATTATAATAAGTGTTTGCAGTATAATACATTTATTCACATTTGTTATTTATTTATTTTTTTTATTTTATTACTTTTATTATTATAATAATAATTTATAAACAGAAAAAAGTTACTTAAACCATCAATATTATTATTTTTAATATCTTATTAAAATTAAAATTACAATTGTTATTATTTATAAAAAGCTAAGGATAATTAATTATCAATATTATTATTATTTGTTTTAATACTTTATTATTTTACTTACAATTATTATTATTAATACTAATAAGAATTAAACAGGAAAAAGTTATTTATTTTTGATTTGTTTTTATATTATGTTCAAAACTTTATTAAGTGTTAAAATATAATTCAAAATGTTTATATAACATGCATACTTGTATATTTTCTTTTAACGCTTCTACAATTGCTTGGCATACTTCGGGAACAATCTGTCCAATGACTTGTTTTGACATTTTAAAAAGGTACTGCAAACTTTGATACGATTCACCAGTTGCCAAAAACCGTAACGTAACTGCTAATCTTTCTTGCACAGGAATGGCTTTTCGGAAATTCGTATCTTTTTTGGAAACTTTTGCACCGATCAAATTAATTAAATATTCAAAATCAATAGACGACATTCTAATGAAATTTTTGTACTGTCCACTCATTTCCTGTTCCTGAAGACAATTTAATAAATCCGATCCACTACATATGTCCCTAGACTTCATTAAATTTGTTTGCCACCATCTTCTTTCACTTTTTTTATTTTTTAAAATATAATTAATTAAAATAAATGATGCACTAGCGACTTGTAAATTTCTAGCAGAAGACATTGCACACAATGTGAACTAACTGAATAACTGATGGATACTGGATAGACGGGCGAACAACCAAATACACAGTAGCGCTCGACCCTACCGTACACACTGGTCGTGTAACATTGTAACATTGTAACAGTCAAGCGAGCACGAACTTTGTTACATTACGGCGTTACATTACACCTAAATGCTCCAGTGTGTACCCGCCTTAATGTACAATTAGCTTTACTATTCCCTACCAAGGTCATTGTATCGTATACTCTATTGACATTAGTTATATTTTATTTATTATAATTGTGTTTTAAGCTTTAATATATGATACGCCTTGATGCTTACATAGTGGTATTATATGTTATGTACTACCGGTACATAGCATATGTGGTAAATTTTTTTTTTTTTTAATTTAAATTTGTAAAATATCAAATTAAATTTTACTTTATAGGTTGGAGGAATAGGTCAGATTGGTAATGAAGTAGTGCTTTTAAAATCCGCTGAATGTTATGATACCAGTCTTGACACATGGACCCCAGTTGCAGAAATGTCAGTAGCCCGAATTGGTTTTTCTGTAGGAGTCTTAAACGGTGTTATGTACGCCATCAATGTTAGGGCCTATGCCCTATGGAGACTTCAAAAGGGTCGGAGTCTATAGACCAATTGCAGGAGTTTGGTCTTCTATTACTGATATGCACTTGAGCCAAAGCTGTCCAAGTAAGTGTAGAAATTATTTTTTAGAAGATACATTTTCTAATTATGTTTTGAATTTTATTCTCTACATAGGTGGCGTTATACGGTTTGTTGTATGTTATGAGAGGAGAAAACGATTCAGGTTTTTTGGATTCTGTAAAATTATACAACTTCAATACCAATACTTGGACCACAAAAACATTGCCATCGTGTGAAATAATTTCTTGCGCAGTAGTTGTTGGCTCAAAACTTTAAATGTATTTTGCTGTATTTTTTATATTATATACAATATTTTTTTTATATAATATATTTAAATTTTTTGTATTTTTTCTTTTATGCATACTATTTTGACATGTATAATATAATGATTGTTGTGATGATAAAGTATTATTATTTAATGACATTTATGCCATTAACAATTTACTTACCTATAATATATGTTACGATTCTCAATATTACATATTATTATGGTTTATTTGAAAAATCTAATTTATAATTAAATTTTTTATTTGGGCCATGGGTATTTTCCTATCATTTGTACTAATAAACAATAATTTTAATGCAAAAAGAATATAGATTTGAAAAAAAAAACACAAATTATGCACATGAATGTGTAATTGTACAAGCTATACAAATTATAATAGTTAATAAATATTTTATTCGGGTTAGATAAATAGAAAAATATTTCCTTTTTAGAAACGTGTTTATAGGTAAAGTTGTGTAAGTAAGTTTTATTATTACATAATAATTATAACAAAAAAAGAATTATCGACCGTAAATTAATCTGTGAAAATAGACGTCCACCAAAATCCAGGTAATAAAAAAAAGACTGTATCCACCATTTTATTAATAACTTTTTAACCGATTGATTGTTTTTAAGTATAAGTTCATCAATCATCAATGGATAACAATAATTTTGCTTAACTGTACACTTAAATTTGATCCACGTAACATAAGTTTTACTATTAAAAATACAATTTAGAAGGAAAAATTTGGTTTTTTTGCTCTCCTGAAAGTGTTTTTGGCGGATACGGCCGTTTGCCTGTTAGCCGTCGATATTATTATTTAAAAAAATGTTTGTTATTACTAGGGCAGGGAAGTTATAGGATTTGCATGTTTTATTCTGAGCTTCTATTCTATAACAAGCCAATAGATACAAAATATGTCATTAGCCACATAGTTGAAATATTAAATTTTTTTTTGCATATATTTAAGATTTTTTAAAAAATGCATATTTTGTTATTTTGTGCATATTTTTACATATTCAACATATTCACATATTTTTGAGGGAAAAATTACCCAGTTTTTAATAAAACTGTATCGTATTATTATATACTTTATACGGTGTACGCCGCCCGATGTCCGCGTAGACTATCGTATGTACTCACGATAGGGGCATGCATTCGGATAATGTTATCCAAGATAACTTATCTTTATTAATTTATTATTATTATTATTATTTAATATTTATACGTCGTAACAATTGGCATTTAAGTTATTAAAATATTAAGTATCTATATTTATTTTTATATCAACATCATTACCTATGTGTCCCGGTGTCCGGCAGTATACTCACTACCTACTCAGTAATCATGTCAGTATCGTTCGATACGTACCTAACTTCGTGCCATTCGCTGTGTTTTCCGTGCTTACATTTTTCTCTTTAACAGTTCTCATAATGCCAAAAATAAATGGAAATATATTTAACAAGTATGTGAAGCAGTTTGGTGAAGATACATTTGCTACCGATAGTACCATGCTGTATTGTAAGATTTGCGAAGTTAAAGTAAGTGCTAAAATAACTTATTACTTATTATCATATTTCAATATGACTTTAACACTTGAACGTAAAAGATAAGACGCGGAAAATTAATATTAATTTAATCGCTCTGTATTTATTTGATATACCATTATTCATTAATAAGGGTATAAATCTACTTTACCGAACACCCTTTTTTTCAATTTTTTTTTTTTTAAATACGTAGTTTTTTATGCTAAATTCAAAAGTGTTTGAAAAAATTTCCGGAAACTTACCGTTCAAAAGTTGAGGCAATTCAAAGTTGTCGATATTATAAAATATGCTAAATAACTAACTTTCACCTATAAATTATAATAGGTAATAATCGTAGAGAACGAGTGACCACGCTGGCAATAAATGTACTTAGAAGCAATATTGAGGAAAACCGAGTTTCACCTGAGGTGGTTTTACACAACAAGTCGAAGGATATTTCGATTTGCGGAGCGGAGCGTCGGCGCTGAGGAGCGTAGCGACGAGTGCCGATACACGCGTAATCATTGAAACTTTGAATTTCCATAACTTTTGAACGGTAAGTTTCCGGAAATTTTTTCAAACACTTTTGAATTCAGCATAAAAAAACATGTATTTTGAAGAAAAAAAAGGGTGTCCGGTAAAGTAGATTTGTTCCAGGCAAGCAGTGTCTTCAATTATAATCGGTAGTTCATATTTTCATAGGCAGGCACGTATTGGGCCGGCGGGACACCGGGAGTTTTGCTATAGGTATACTCTTTTTTTTCAGAATAAAAGATTTTAATTATACGTTTTTACCATGTGTAGACTGTATTTTTTATCATATTTTATTAATATTGGATTTTATCAATTGTTGTACCTTTTAAACACAGTAACAGTTTGATACACGGCTATATTTTTTTCATAAAAGGCTGACATAGGTACCTACAGATTTCCCGGGACGAATTTATATATCCCAATCCGTCCCTGTTCATAGGTTCGCCCGGGTATTGAAAATATTACGGCGGCATTTGCGTGTTTGAATTTTATGATACGAATTACGAATCGTACTAGACGAACGGTCATAGACAAATAAACGGCGCTCTCGAACGAGCACTCGTCGGCCGGTTTCCGGTACCACGCCTGCTACCAGCGTCATGTGATGCTGGCACCCGCAAATTGATTTTGGGTATAACTCGTGATGGGAGGGTGTACAAATTTTGGAATTGTGGTTACAAAGTCGTACAAATTGTACAACAAATACTGATGTGGTTTTTGAGTTGAATTTCAAACTTGCGGGTGCCAGCGTCATTGCGTCACGCACCTGCTGACAGACCGTCTCCGCTCAGATTCGTTTTTTGTATACAATATGATATTCTATCATTGAATTCAAATTTAATACCATTCATTACAGTGACCCACTCGACAGTGATACCCAATTGCCGACCTTTTTTTTTAATGCTTATTTTAATAGCATATTTAGTGATTCTTTAAGGAGTTTAAGGCATACATACATGCATATTTTAAGGTTTTTTATGGCATAAAGTCCCTATAGCCCTTAACGATTATCGTTTTACTATAAGAAATAAATCATGGCACTTAATTATTTTGAACGTTTTTATTGATTTTCAAATATATTTATTTATTTGTATATAATATATGTCCATTTAATAACCTATTACCTACATAAGTACACGGGATAATTCGGTAAATAAACGAACTAATTATCATTTTTACACAAAAACAGTTGGTAATTTGAATATTTTTCATTGGAAAAAAAGACATACCAAATTTTGCAACATCTACTATTATACGATATTCGTGATTTTATTATTATTATAATTTACCTACCTATTTATATGTTTGATATTTTAATTTGATAGTTTGATAATAATTGACTTATAATTGATATTAATTTATGATTTTTAAGTAAAATACATTTGATGTTTTTTTTTCTTAGATAGGTATACACGTTTACTGCATAATGCATAAACAATAATACTGGGCCCGATTAGCCTGTGCCAAGGTCTAGTTGGCCCAGGCCGTATATAGTTCCGTTTATGCTCGTTATAATTATGTCGCATACTCCGAGCTCAGCGAATTTGTTTAGGTTAACAGCTGAGCACAGGCCACACTGCCACAGTATCGTTGAGTTTGAGCTTATAATATATTATTGGCATATAAGCAGTCGGGTTTGAATCGCGAAGTAAAGACAAGCGTTCTTTCATATTATATTTTATAAAATTACATTATAATTCGATTTACTATAGGTATAATAATTAACCTACCTTATAGTTAAATCACAAATCACAATACTTAAATGATTTCAACTCGTACTCCGGCTATACTCCTGTGGGCTGTGATCTTCAATGTATATGTACTATACCCTCAAGAACAGGCGGGTTACTCAGGTGATGGTGTACTGTATACCTAATATTATTATAGGTACTATTATTTTCAAACATTTAATAAACCTTTGTATACGTTGCTGAATCGACTTCGATTGTGTTACTTTATGAACGCAGGTCATAAGTTTCTATAGGACCTGTACAATTCAACTAGCTATAACCAACTATTTCTTAACTGTATAGGATTAGGTATAAATATCGACAGCCGGCACTTTGTTTTAAATGACTAAGGAGAGGTGTGCTGCATGGGCGTAATTAATCTAGTAATCTGAATCCTATTTTATAGTTCTTTATTATTATTATTATTACTTTCGCTCTCTGTCGATTACTCGATGTATATTATGTTAAGCCCCCGTGTTTTATTGTGCAACTATTTTTTTAGTATTATTTTTCGTATGTTAGTTCATATTAGTTCTAAGAATTGTTATTGTAAGCTAATAGGTTATCTAGTTTTGTGAATACGAGAAACCTTGGCACGCTTCCTGCTCACAAACCACTTTTGCAGCTACGCTTTTTAGCCATGTTTAAAATAGGGACGTAGCTCCGTATAATTGTAGACATGATTTGACTTCACTGTTGAATGGACCTGAAATGAATGATATAATTCGGATACAATACAATACACCTACCATAGTACCATGGTATTATAACAATTCAAATAATTGGTTTTCAACATTGTATCGCTGCATGACTGTTGGCGCATTACGGTCTCGGGTCTGCTCTCATTTTTCGTGTTTCCGTCTTCGGTCTTCCCGACTAAATTAATTTATTCTAAAATATTTTGTTTATATTTTGAGGGAATTTATTTTCTGTGAACTGGTCATTCTTGATATTGATTATGTTATCAACGATCATTTGAACTGTAATTTGTATTTGTATATAGGTATTTAATATTACATATTATTTACTTGTATAAGTATTTTCTGAACCATAATTCATTAATTATTTTATTACTTTGTGAAGTACAAGTCGTTAACTATTATCTTTAGTATTAAGTTTAGTTTTTTTAAACCATTGTTATAAATGGCTATGCAATTTAGGAAGCCTAAACGAAACCAACGTGTCAGGGATTCAGACGGTCTTCTGGACAATGAAAATGAAGAAAAAACGCATGTGGATGCAGTGTTGAAACTGCCAAAACCACAAAAAGAAAAGACAATAAAGAAAGCTAACACTTTGAGCTTTGGTGATGAGTTAAATGAATGTGAGTATTTTTAAATAACTGTTAAATATTATTATAAACCATGATGTAATAATATTGTATTTCTTAAGGTGATGATGGCGAAGAATTCAAAATTAAAAAATCATCATATAGCAAAAAAATAAAAGAGCAAATGAATAAAGAAAAAATAGGTCGACATAAAGTGGAAAATGGCAATAAATCAAAAACTATGGCTGATACAATGAAACCTGTTGTCGACGAAAAACAAACAAATTTTAACGTAATTCATTGTTAAATTATGTCATTTAATAATTTTGTCTTATATTTTTAATATACACACATATATATATATATAAATTATTTAAATATATATATTTAATATGTTTAGTTTGAACCTGTTGAAAAGGAAATAATGCTTACAGGCCGAGCTGCTGAAATGGCCGGTTATGTATCATCAGATGAAGAACCTGATTCATATAGTTATTCATCTCATCGATTTTCTAATCCTGACCAAGTTAAAATAATATTAAAAAGTAAGAATTTGCATATAGGTGTATCAAAAACTATTTAATTGTAAATTATTACAATTTTTAATCAAAAATATAAGATAAAATTAAATAAATTAAGATAAAAAATAAACTATGGTCATTTTTCTTATGGTATATTTATTGTTAAATGTATAAAAGCATTGTAATTATTAAATTAAAAAAACTTCTTTGTGAATTTGAGTTGAAAGTTAAAAATAACATTTATTGAGATTTTTTCAATATTTTTTGCAGGTTGTCTTTACTTTTTCCTTATGCTTAAAGAAACACCTATGAAAATTAAAAATTACCTCTTCATAATATTGTTTAAACAAATTAGCAAGTAGATTATATCGGAATCTTAAAAAAAGAAGAATAATCAGACCAAATATGTTTAGAAGAAGGCAGCAATTTAGTTTAAAATTGTATTATATTCCTAATGAGTAATTTAATAATTTTACTTCCAGAGGGACAAATTCCTGATGCAGCATTAATTCATGCTGCTCGAAAACGAAGACAACAAGCACGCGATTTGGGAGAAGATTTTATTCCAATATCATTACAGTCTCATAGGTATTTTTTTCAATACTGATAATCAAATAATATTAACTAAAAATAATACATTTTTAAGTGAATCGAAAGTGGACAATGAACAAATTACTGGTCGTCGTTTAACACGAGAAGAAGATGAATTAGAAGATAGTGATGATGATGGTATTATTGTTATGTCAGGAATTGTTAGTCAAGCTGAGGATCGGAAAAAAAGTTTACATACTACAATGGCTGGTAATTAAAATATTGGAACAAATGTAGTTAATTCCCTTTCGCCATTTAACATTTTTTGTTATGCCAAAATGCATGTTGTTTAACATGTTTTTTTTGGTTTTTGAAAATATGTTTGCTAAAACTTACTTAGAAGATTATTGCAAAAGAACCGCCAAATTTTGGATTTATCAAAAAATGAAGTTTTTAAGACAAAATGTCAAACATTAATATTTTAATAATATTTTTTCTTTTTTTTTACAATTAAAATTTAAAAAGTGCAATCAGAGTTTATGTATCACAATAATTTTAGAGTAAAATTATTATAAAAAAAATTACCCAAAAATAGGTAGGTAGGTAATTACAGAGGCGTGCCCAGAATCAAAATGTAGGACGGGCCCAGTTATAATTATTTTAATTTATATAGGTACACATTATTTTTTAGAAACTTTTTATAACTTTTTTAAATTTAATTAGAAAAAATGATCATATAATATAATATAACACAATTTATTCCTCCTGTTTGACTTGTTAATAATATTTAAAGATATAAAAAAGTGAAAACAAATGAAATAATAGTTTTTTAATTATGAGTACATAAAATATAATTATTTAGTTAGAATTAAAGTCTTCGATTTTTCAATTTAGCAAACTCGTCTACAATGTTTGTAGGATCCTGAATTAACTCGAAGCTGAACTCCCTCTCAATTGAAATAAACTCAAATTTTACAAACCCCAATTCTGATTGCACTCTCATCTTCAGTGTCAAAAAGTACATATAATCAATATAAAAAATTGGATTTATACCCTGTTTTCTATGACACATTTATGTACAGACGTACAATACGTAATAAATGGTATATCTGTGAAATTCAATTGCTATTACTTCAAAACTAAGTACAAGCAAAAAATACTAACATAACCATCACTCTCGACAAGTTCTGTAAGTTTGAATAGAAAAAATTCAAACTGGCAAGGGGGTTAAACTGCATTTATATTAAAATATTTAATTATACTAGTACTACAATAGTACATTTTAAATGGTTTAAAATTATAAATTGATCTTAGATCATACTAACAACACTCAGTTTGAAGACCCTGATGAACTTGACGAAGATAATGATTGGGAAACTCAACAAATAAGGAAAGCAGTGACAGCATCACAGTTAGCTGCTACACAACAGGAATCTGCTGGCATGGCTGCCCTGTACAACAATTATATGGTTATACAGGAGCAAGCTATGATGCCATTATTAATGAATCAAAAACCTCGATTCTCTGATTCGTACGCTCCACAAGGGTTGATGGCTACAATGAACATAGATGACATCATAAATATAACTAGAGAAATGTATATCATAATATAAAATAAGTTCATAGTTTTTATGTTTTATCTTTATTTTTTTTTCAGAAAAAGTGAGATGAACGAATATCAGAATCCAAATCAGAAGTATTTTGAAGAAATGATAAATGAAATACCAGAGATTAAAAGTAGAGTTGAAATGCTAAAAATTAATGTTCCAGAGTTGGATGATTGTTTTCAGTTTTATCAAGATTTGCGTGGGTACGTCAATGATCTGGTAGAATGTCTTGATGAAAAGGTAGGTGTGTTCTCTAATTTTAGTGAAGTTATTCAATAGACAGACTACTGTAAAAGAAATAATTGGATCATTTTTGCTCTAACAATAAAATATAATGTTAACATTCTAAAAATGTTTTAAAATACAATATTAATAACTTTATTTTAGTGAATACTTAATATTATGTAGATGTGGATTTACAATACACATTATTTAATATCTTCTAATAAAAATACAAATACTGCAAACATTTTAATAATTTTACTTTTTTTGTATTTTGTATGATATAAGAATTTTTTAAGTGTAAAATAATACAAATAATAATAATACTAATGAATATATTTTTAGCGTATAAAAAAAAAAATAATCAATTATTGATTTTAATATTATTTAACTGTCTGAATAAGCCAAATGATTCATGAAGTTAACCAATAACTTTTTATTATTTTCATATTTGGTTATTCTTGTTTATAATTTTATGAATTCTTAGATAAATAACATTACTCGTTAATGTCTTAATTACTTGTATTTTTTGTACTATATTCTTTTACCAATGGAGTTAAATGATTTTTTTTTATAGATTCCTATTCTTGTGGGTTTGGAACAACGCATATCTAAGATGTATGAAAAAAGACGTACAGATTTGTTAGCCAGGCGTAGACAAGATGTTCGAGATCAAGCAAAAGAATCTTCAACTAATAGTAATAACTGATTAATATTATTTATTAAAAAGATGTAAATTTAAACCTTTATAGAATTAGGAACTTCGACTACACATTCAAGATCTGAAGAACAGCAAAGAAGATCTGCAGCGCGTGAGGGCCGTCGTATCAGACGTATGAGAATGAGAGAAATAAAAGCAATAAGTAAACATGCAGATGGAATGTCTAGTGATGAAGAAGTTCCTGAAACAGATGCGTCAGCATTTATAAATCAATTAGGTATAAATAATTTTATAAATTCTACTTGACTATTTAATTGTAACAAATATTAATTACATTTAAAGATATTTGAACTTAGTATGTAATTTTTTTTTTTGTATAGAGGTTATTAAAAGTGACTCAAACCTGTTATTGGACGATGTTCTTGAGGAATTTGCATCAGTTGATTTAGTGTTAAAACATATGCTAGAATGGAAAAACAAGTACTTGGAAAGCTACATTGAAGCTTATGTTAATGTGTGTTTACCAAAATTAGTGGGACCTTTTGTTCGTATAGAAATGCTTACATGGAATCCATTAGAGGTATATCTTTTAAGAGTAAAATACATCAACTTCAATGTTTAATTTTAAAACCAATTGCAATCATTCAGTAAAATTATTTATATCAAATATTCACATTACTTTCCCATAAACAAATGTGGCATAAACATTTTTAAACAAGATGGGTCATCTATTTAAGCCATAATGTGGAAGAAAAATTTGAGAACAATATTACATTTTGCATACATTTTTTATTTCTATTTAACTGTTCTAATTGATTGAATTCTTTTATAATATAATAACATATATTATTTACTTTTACTTGATGAAATTCCGTATAATATTGGTTTTACTCAATCATCTTTATAGTCAAAAATATAATATTTATTGATTTTAGAATGATTGTATACATTTTGTTTTGAAATTAAGCCATTTTATTTAAATGACTGTTTATAAATAATTTTTATAGGATGATCTGAAGTTAGAAGATATGTTTTGGTATAAAAGTATGCAAAAGTATACGATGAATAGAAATAATAATATTGATCAGTTGACAAAAGACGTTGATTTAGAATTAATTCCCAAAACAATAGAAAAAGTTGTGCTCATTAAAATTGATCGTATGTATGCTTACAAACAAACATTCTTACATTTAAAATAAAAAATATTCCTTTTAAATTTAAAGAAATGGTTATGAGTCAGTGGGATCCATTGTCATCAAAACAGACAAAACATATCTGCAGTATTGTTAAGCATATACTGGACGTGTACCAAACTATTGATCCAGACAGTAAATTATTGATGATGTTGTTGACCAATTTAGTGAACAGAATACGAGATGCTGTTGATTATGATGTTTTTATTCCAATATCTTCTAGACAGTAAGTTAATTCAAACATTTATAAAGCCAATTTTGTAAGACAAATTTTTCTTTCAGAATAATGAATACTGGTATGAATGTATTTTTTCAAAGACAGTTTAACATGGCTGTAAAATTATTGGGCAATATATTGAGTTGGCATCAAATTATTGAAGATGCCGTGTTAATAGATTTAGCCATAAATCAAATACTTAACAGATATTTGTTAACGTCGGTTCGGACATTACAGCCACTAGAAGCTATTTTGAAAATTACAATGGTACATTTTTTTAATGACTGTTTTTAGAAACATTACATTAAAATCATTAAACATTTTTATATATTTTTATAGATTGCTCGTATGTTACCTAGTTCATGGTTATCTTATGGAAACACTACACCTAAAGAATTAACACCATTTTTAAACCAGTCGAAATTAGTTTCAATGGAAATAGATAAATCACATCCACAGGCAAAGTATATTGAAATATTTGAAATTTGCATATCTAATATTTATTATTTATTCTCACTCTTTAAATTCAACAATTTGTTTGTTTTTCTATTAGACTTGCCCTGGATAAACTCAACGAAGTTCTCAAACTATGACATTTCATTTTTATTCACTCCATCTACTTATTCTTAATGTACTAGTGAAATTTAAATACTAAAATTGTCTATATTTCATTTTAGATATATGTAAATTGTGACATGTTTATTTATATTATTAATAAAAATGATTTTCTTCAGTTGAAAAAGGTTGTTTCTCGTGGCAAACTTTGTTCATACCAGCTTTGGTATAGATGGGACATGTATATAGGCACAAATTAAAGGGTGCGTGAGTGAGCTTAGCCAGCGAAGGGCCCCAGGTATGAAATACATGATTTATTGATTGCAATATTATCAAATGAATGGTATGTGCAAAGTGGCATATTAATTTAATCTGTGATCATATAAGAATAAAATAAAATAAAATAAAAAATGAGTCAACTAACTAAAGTGAGTAAATAATCTCATACATAGACAATAGAAATAGTGTTAAACTGTTAACTCCAACATGATATTGTGTCAACTATATACCTACAAGCTTTTATAAAAAAGTTTGAAGAAAAAAAATTTCCCTAAAACCATAATCAGGTGTTGCCCATGCCAAAGAGATTTATTTTCTTTATAAATATATATGTAAAAAAATGTATACCTCACCTATGCCATATTTCTACTAATTATATCATAGTAATACATGTATTATATATTATATACAAGTATGTTGGCATGTGGCAACCATAATTTTTTTGTAATAGCTGAAAAAATATTTACATGTGAGATACCATTTAGCTTCCTATAGGGGTTGAAAAAATAAGCTATATACTAATTTAGAGGTCGTGGTTGTGAACGGGTATTAAAATACACGGGTACACGGAGCCGGGGTATGCTGGCAAACAAGATATTAAATCCCGTGTATTTAATTACCGTCCATACCCGTGTATTTATTTAACATTACCCGTGTACCTATATTGTATATTAATTAGTTTTTAATTAATAATAAAAATTGTATAGCTCTTATAAAGTGGAGCAATTATAAGTCAGAACTTAAAAGTAGTGAAATATGATTTTATTTAAATATATGAGTATTAAAGCTCATGGGTATTTAGATACACGGGTATTAAGATATACGGGTATTTAAATACATGTTTCTACATGGGTATTTTTATTACACGGGCTTTAACCCCGTCATAGCTGTAACCAAAGGCAACCATTTAATCTCAAAATACTAGTGTGAGCACCTCTTTAAAACGTGAATTTAGAAAAATACTTTCTTAGTGCACCCAGCACTCATACGGCCCTACATATTGGTACAAAGGGACCATGAAAAGTTCGATTATATAATTTATAGAATATAGGTACATACTAATTAGGCTGCTTATAGATACATATTAGTGAAAAACGGTTGTTATTTAGATACTTATTTTTGAAAAGAAATTTTCCCTTCCAAGTGCTCCCTCATAATTCTAAAAATCCGAGCATTACTATTATCCCTCGAAACCAGGTCATTCATTATCTCCTTTCTATGGGCTGCAGCCTGCAGGGCATATTATTTGTCATAATTGGCAATGGACACACCTTCTCGCTAGCTGCTAACGTCACCGCCAACCAGGCTTACCCGGGCCCTCTGTGTTGTAACTATACCGATTTAGTCACTCTACATCGCACAGCCATACAGGAGTTATGGAAGCTGGAATGGGATACCCTACCAGAGTCTTATGCTTCTGTTATAGATCATTATTTAAGAACATCCATTTTTAATTATGGTTTTAATCCCTATAGATAAGTCATGCTGTTATAACCAAACACACCAGATCACGCACTGGTCACAGCCTACTACCACACCACTCATTTAAAATGGGACTCAACAGTAGTGCGTATTATCCTCTACTCAAACGTAGAGGGGATTACTGTGACTTCCAACATCTACTCCTAAATTCTCTATTTAGAGAACTCATTAAAATTTCTCTTTTCCACTTTTGATATTAACTTTTCTCTCATTGACGCTCTTTCAACCGATAATGTTAACATAATTATACATACGCTCAATTTTATACTGCAATTTGGCCTCAAAATTTAAAAGTGTGAGCTTTACCAACTCATATTATACATAAGTATTAATGTTATGTTCATAATTGTCGAGATATTATAATGTTTTGTTAAAATCTCATTAATAAAAAAAAAAATATTAGCACTTTTACATTTTTCTCAGGTAGAAATTTGTGTTTTTCTACAAAAAAGTACCATAGTACTATTTATAAAAAATGTATTACTATCTAAATTTGTAATGATGTATGCACATGCCATATCTATTTAAAACTACACATTTAGAAACTTTTAAAAAATCATCTACAAGAAGATACTATACAGTTTTATTGTTGAGAACAATCATAACCAAAATGTGATTTTTATAGATTGAGACTCCAAATAATAATAATATAATAATATTCTGCATCGAAATATAAAATAAAAAATAGATAGTGTCATTCAAAAAAGTTATAACGATAACAAATAGTAAAAATATAATATATTTTTTCAGAAATGTTGTTTTAAAATAACATAAAATTATATAAAAAAAATTAAAAGTTTTTTGTAATAATGATAATATATCCCCGTGCATCGTATTTAAATCAGTTTGTGCCTTCAACGTTTGAAATAATCCTACAATAAAAACTTAATAAATGTTAACGATTATCATAATGTTCTTTAGTCTAACGGTGATAATAATTATTAGCAACGTTAGCACAACCAGCAGGCCAGCGCAGTGAATTTCCAGACAGCTTATTTTTATTTTTTCTATAACATGGCTCATTGTATAGGCAAAATATTCACATGGTCGCATGGGAAGAATTCATTTTTAGGGTACCTATCCAGTACCCATCATTAAAATAAATAATATTGATATAAATAAATAAAAAATAAAGGCATTCTATACTATAGTATTGTATTTATCTGTATCCATACATTTTTATTATTATTATTTTTTTATTTAAATTAATATCGAAAGATTACTGGGCCTCACTGAGGAAAACTCATGTGGAGTTATCTTAGATTACAAATAATTCTTACTGTTTTAAGGTACATGTTACATTTTTAAAACACAAATAAGGAGTTTTTCACACATATTCATATCGTGGCCAGTGGTTAATTTTTTTTTGAATATGGGTAGCGGTAAATTAACTATATCATTGAGCATCAAGTTAAGTATTTGTGTTCCCAAAAAATAGTAAACTTTCGGCAACTAGTTTTTAAGGGCCAATCTAAGGACAATTTATTAGCTGCATATCTGGTGTTGACCCCACGGTTTATAGAATCCAACTGATTATGTTTTTTCAGATACATGGTGATTGTTTTTAGGTATAGAGTTCTATATTGAGGACATTAAAGTCTTCGAATAGTTTTTCGGTTTGATATCTCCAGTTTTTTTTGTTCGCGACCCTGAGTATAGTGTTTTGGCATTTCTGGAGAGGTAGAAGGGCGTTGTTATAGGCACCACCCCATCCGATTATGCCATACGATACTACTGACTCGAATAGTGTTAGGTATATAGTTCTGATGTCTTTGAAAGGCATTATGTATATCATTTTTTTTTAGTTTATTTGTGACGGATGTAATCTGGTTTATCCATTTCATATAGCACATTTCTATGCCTAAATACTTACGGTTTTTGACAATACTAACCGAGTTACAATCACAGCCTTTCAATGTATTACTGTTGGATTCGTGGATTTTTATATAGTGTATGGGTGGTAAAGACATAAAGTTTGTTCAGACAGTGAGTGGACTAGTGGAATAAGATGGTTGATTTATTGAGATTTAGAAATAAACTGTTATCGCTCAACCAATTATGGATAGATTTAAGATCGACTTCAATGATTTGGAATACTTCATTCCAAGAACTACCAATACAGATCAGTACGGAGTCGTCTGCATAACACACTATTTTTCTATTTAACTTAAATAATTTTATATCGTTTAAATGGATGTTAAAGAGAACCGGAGATAGTGTATAGTACCTTGAGGTACTCCGCATTTTATAATATTTTCATTAGAAATAGTACTGTTTATTTTTACCCTCTGTTTTCTGTTTTCTAGATAGGATTTAATGAGAGACAAGGCCGATCCAGTTATGCCTATATTCTGTGTTTTACTTAGAAGTTTATCGTGATCCACTGTATCGAAGGCTTTAGCCAGATCTAAATAAATTGTAGCACATTTTTCTTCTTCATCGAGTGCAGTATAGATAAGTTTTGTGACATTAGCTATGGCTTGGTCCGTGCTTCTATGAGGTCTAAAACCGAATTGATATTCAAAAAGAAAATTGTTTGATTCTAAGAAGAATATAAGTTTTTTTTTATGATTTTTCAAATGTTTTAGCTATGTTTGAGATAACTGATATCGGGTGGAAGTTTTCGAGAGCTGAGATAGGACCTTTCCAAGGGCGGACTGGGCCACTATGCTACTGTGCATTTGCACAGTGGGCCGGTGTCATATTATATTCATCAGGCCGGTGCAAAACAACCCAACGTGTATTGAATTAAAAATATTTTTGAAACAGATAATTGTATTTGTTTATTTGTACACAATTTTGATTCCCCGAGTATTACCATTGATTAAATATACGTATAAATTATAATATATGTATATTTAATCAATGGTATTATGTAATATGCTAGTCTATGTACCTAATACCTATGTCCTATATATTATATGATAAATCGCTGTGCTATCAGCGGTCGACGGCCGCTAGGGAATACCGGAAAACATATTCTTAAAATAGTTTATAGTTATTAGCTTATTACAGTATTGAGTCTATAATAGCCTAGACACTAGACAGTAGACACTATCACTATGATAGTATGAATGCACGATACGAATTGATTTCTTATTCCCACAATTTTGATTGCGTCGTGTACTCGCACATCTAAGCACGTGTATGAAATTATATTTTGTTAATTTTATTCAGTGTTGAATTAAATATTTAAATACTGCAATAATTTAAAACATAATAAATGATGAAAAAAAAACTAAAAGGTGGAGCTGAAAAGCTTCGTTTAAAAAAAATCATCAATTTCAAAGCTGTTGCCAATGACCCAAAACAAAAAAAAATTGCATTTGGACCGGATCGCTCTAACAAAGTATTCGTAGGTAAGTATAAAAAATTTAGTATACTATAGATACTTATTTCAAGGTAATGATTCATTAATTACGTTTGTTATACATTAAATTAAAGATTTTAATATTTTTTAATATTGAATAATTGCAGATTAAATAATATCTCATAATCTATAATATTTACTAATCTGTAAATTAAAATGTTAAACGGGTTAACTGGATTCATTTTTCTTTCAATATAATTTGTATGTAATTACTTTTTAATATTATTTGTATTCTAAATACTTAGATGATTGTTCAACACAGCAAAAACAACAAAGTTGCTCAGTTGAAACTGTAGAAAACAATCCTTTGGTGAGTAAACTTTTTTTAATGATATATTCTCACTAAATAGGTATTCTTATAATCTTGTTAGGTAAGATCTACCTTATACTTATTATGTTGTGTTTAAATTATTATTTATTAGTTAATGTTTTTACTACCTATTTTAATATTAAAAATTTATTATGATTGTTCAGATGAATTCAACTGCTAAAGAACAAACCAAGCAATGTAGTGTATCCTGTTCGTTTTCGTTACCTGAGGTTGAGGAACATATTGCTGCAGAAAAAATATATTCATTTGTGATTCCCAAAAAATTTTCTAATATTTATAATTGTGAAAGAGCATTCAGCAAGCTTAAAATAATTAAAAATCGTTTACGCTCTTCATTAAATCAAGACCATCTTGAAGCATTCATGCTAATGTCTATAGAAAAAGATATATTAGATGCTATTGATTTCAAAGAAATACTAAATATAGTAAAAAATTCTTCATCATTGATGAACCAGATGTTATCGTTGTAAAAACCAAAGTGTAACCATATAATATTATTTATTTTAAAATTTTAAATATTATATCTGTTATAAATTATATGTAAATGTTAGTCGTTAATAAATAGTTATTTTACTATTGTACATTTGTATTTTGTACTATTTATTATAGATGCTACAGATGTATCTTAAGTATGAACATTTAAGTTAAATATAATTTGTTAATTTGTTTAGAAGTAATTTTTTTTTATTTCTATAAACAAAGTTAAAATATATATTATTAAACAGTGATTTAAAAACTCTTATGATAAATTATTTTTGGGAACATCAGTAAAAAAAAATTTTCATTTTTCAATGTATATATATTACATTTTAAAGTAAATTAAACTTAAATTACAATATCCAAATATATAAACATATACTTATTTAATTGAGAAATTTAAAAACTATAAAATATGAAGAGGTAAAAAATTTTTGAACTCTAGGTGTTATGTACGGTAGGGGCCGTTTTTTTTTTTGCAGAACAGTGGGCTGATTGGGTCCCAGTCCGCCCCTGGACCTTTCTTATGTATGAGGGTTATTATAGCTACTTTAAAGGCATCTGGTACTTTATTTTGTGATATGCATAGATTAAAAATATGACTTAATGGTTTACAAAATGTTTAACTATGTTTTTTTAGTAAATCGGAGGATATCTTATCAAGACCGGGTGAAGATCCGTTTTTAATTTAGAAATAGCTTCAACAATTTCAGTATGAGTGATTGGGTCGAATTTATTAAAGCAAACCTTGTTTTGCGAATTATTGTCGAAGTTTGTAGTGCAATATTGTAGATATTTTTCCTGTTTTTTAGTGACGTAATTAAATCGGTAGCTACATTTGTAAAATACTTATTACATTTTTCAGCCAAAACATATTCAGGGTTTTTAATTTTTATACTGTTATTATACTAAATATAATTATACACAGTATATAATATATTATAAAAAATACTATTATTATCATACTTTAGTATTGATAATCAATGGTACCTAATACCTATAATTGTTATATTCTGAGCTATGACTAAATAAATTAATAAATACAACACGTAAGACGTAAAAAATACAATATCAAAATAACGATACCAGGGCGGCAATTGTGTTGATAGTAGGCGTCGCTGAAAATAGTACGATGGTGAACAGCTGCAGCAGCTGTCGCGGCGGCGGCAGCGATGAGAATAAGATTGCACGGAGACAGTGAGACACAAGCCGTTTACAGCGATTGTGACGGCGGGTCAATGACCTCGAGGCAGCGCAAAGGTTTTAAATAACGGCCATAACGGACACGTTTGCAATACCTAAGTCGACGGCATTACGGCAACAACGGCATACAATATAATATATTATATATTATAGAATACCCCTCGTTCGCTAAACACTAAAAGTCAAAAGAGTAAAGACGTACACGCGATATTGTCGCAAATCGCAATAGCGAACATGCGCACCAACACTGTACGGTTTATCCAGTTTGGACACTGCAATCGCGCTGATTTCCGAAAAACTGATATGTGCGTTATTCGAGCTATTCTTAATATACGGTACGTTGAGTTTATTTTTGTCGAATACATTTAAAAATATAATTTAGTGTATAAAGTATAATAACATATACTTTAAAAGTTTAAAGTACCCACGAAAAGTAATTTTAAATTACAGCGAAATAACTAATATACAATTGTTATTTTTCATTTAAATACCTAATTTCGTCCAAATTTAAACTTAAAACATCTATTAAAAAAAAAATTGTGCATATAATAATAAACACATCATTGTTAAATCAATGCATTCTTTGCCCAGCTCAGCATCTAAAAAAAATTAATCAACCAATATTATAAGTCTTATAATATAAGATATGGTTTCTTATTCTAAATTCTATTATGACAAAATTTAACTTGGAAAATCTAAGTCATGTAAATTTAAATGAGCCAATTTGTTTTCTTCATCACATTTGGATATATCTTATATTGATTGAATTTTCAGTGATTCTCCTCCCTCAGTTGTCCTTAAATATACTAGTTTGAATATTAGCCCATACATATTTACAACTGTATTATTTTGATAATTGTTTCGTTAATCAGACTATTTTTTTAAACACAGAGCTCATGTTCGACATAACAACTTTGTATAATAAAATAATACAATTTAAAAACTTTTTTTCAATAATAATTGTATATTTGTATAGTATAGTTTTTTTATTAATATTATTTGTAGGGACTTAAAAATATGAACTTTAAATGAAATAAAAAAAAATGACAGTTATAAATCTATTAAATTTGTGATAGCATATTTTATGCTTAATGATTAGTTATTAATTATTATTATACATACAGAAAAACATATTACGTGTACATCATAACTTATAATATAAACTTTTTTAATATCTTCACCTTGAAGTACAAAAAAAATTGTATTTTGTGGTCACAAAAAACAGAATCATAATATGAAAAGTTTCTCGTATAAAGACACAAATTAATACTAAACATTTAATTCAAATATCTTTAAACTGTTCACTCAAGTAAACTCTAGATGTTCCAGAAATAGGAACCTTAATTAACCTAGTCTCAGTGTCAGGCATCATTATATCTATCAATTTCTCTAGAGCAGAAATTGAAAGTACATCAACTAATTGAAATTCATCATTTTCTCTTATCCTCAATATAGGTAAATTGTTAGTCACTTCTGTGATATTTGATAAATCTAATTTATAACCAATATCATGCAGATTCTGTTGATATTGAGTTATAAACAATTCTGTAGCACTTAGTAACTCATTAGTCAATCCCCAAACCAAGTGTGTTAATGTCTTTGAAAGTTTTTTGAGACAGTCAATCAGGTGACAGTTGGTAGTTGCAGCCTAAAAAAGATAGTATACATTAATATTGGATTAATAATAATGAATACATGTTATAAAATAATTTAATATATAATAAGTATACATACTTGGGCCACATAAGTAGGAATAATCAGTAAAGCTTTAATACTATTACATTTTTCCAATTCACCTTTGACACAATTACTGAATTCTAAGTTTACCAATTCCAAAACATTGAGCTTTTCAAGACCTCTAATGACAGTAAAAACATCCTGTGCATAGCCTACCCATCCATCACAGCAATTTTCTAGTCTCAATGATTTCAAATTGACAAATCTTTTTAATGACACGGCAAAATCCTCAGATAAATTATTGCAATCACCAATTTCCAAAAACTCAATTTTATCAGTAATACTATCCAAACTCTGACCGATGTCATTTGGAAATGATTTAACCGAGGTTAATGACTAAATAATAATAATACAAATAAATATAATAATTTATTTACTTAAATATTTAATTAATAACTAAACTTACAAATTTATTCAAATGTATTAAATTTTCGAATGATGGCAATGATGTCAATTTTATTCCAGTTATACCTTTTAGTCTTAACTCTGTGAGATTTTTCATTTGTCCCAAATAATTTAAGTTTAGGTCCATCAAATCATTGACTTTTCTTAAAATTGGAATTCTAAAAATAAAATGAATTGTTAAAGTTGTTCAGAAAAATAGATTTTATTCTTTTTATTACTTTATTGAAGAAGCATTAAGTACTTCAAGTTGAGGTAATGAGTAAATAATATCTTCAACTACATGGGTAGGACATCTATGCAATTCAATTAATTTTAACTTATGTGCTCTTTTCATTGCTGTAGAAAAACACGACCAAAACCGTATAGATTCTTTTAATGTTGAAGGTATTAACATATCTCTAGTGTCTAATGTATCAGTTCCTTGTTGATTAATATAATCTACAAACTTTTCCCAGTCACGGACCCTCGAATTTCTTAAACTCACATTCTGCCACTAAAAATTAATTTAATAAATTAGCAAAATCAATTAGCAAAGTAAGAAATGTAAAGCTTATACTCACTAAGAACTTATTCCTTGCAATTAAATGCCAAGAGTTACATACTCTAGAAGCTAATAAAAGCTCATGCAATTTCAGATGTTTAAAAATGTGTAGCAATGAATTAACCATGTAATTTAATGATTGCATGGATATGAATGGTGTTGTAATTTCTCTTAATGAACCATTCATTTCAGAGTTCCTGTAAAATTGAATAAAAAAAATAAAATCATTAAGTTTATAATTATTGTATTGTTTTTATCGAAAAAAAGCATTCTTAAATATTTATTTATATTCTTGGCCAAGTACTTATAAAACCACTAGCCTTAACATGAAAACAAAATTAGGCCTCAGAACATGTATGAAACAATAAGTAAATGACAAATAGGAGTTGAAAGGAATATAGGAATGCTGACTTAATAATAATGAAAACTGCAAAAAATTACTTAATATACATCCATAACCAACAATTTTAAAAATAGCATTCAAATTGACACATGCTGGATGATAATGGACCAGACATTGAGCACACGTAAAAGTGGCAGGTTCGTATCCCACTAGGTGTCTGCAGGATGACTTCACCATCTGATGTTGACGATCGATTTTTATCCATTCACATTTGTGGTTTGATAGAGGAAGGATTATGAAGAAGGAAGCATAGGATAACAGCCTTTAATTTTGCATAACATTTGTGAAGCCAATTAATAAACTAATAAGCAAAAATATGTTTAATTATAACAATAAAAATAAAGCCAATATGTTACCGTTTTGTAATGATCGTGTTATTTACATCAATTATCTCAGGATTTGGAGAAGAAACACTAGATTTATTTATTGATTCTGAATTATCTATATGACAAAGTAAAATGTTAGTTCTGTATTTAAATTTCTCAATAAAAAAATTGACTGTAAATTTCTTGGAATATTAAGCAAGAAAAAAATACACAGTGTTTTCCATCAAATAAAAAATTATATTGCATGCAATTTTGAAAAATTTAAATTGTATTTATTTGGATATTTCATAGATTGATTGCTTTAATGACTTATATGTGCATTTTAGAATTGTACCATGAGATACAATATTATTTTAGATATTAAGGTGAGTAACAATTTACAACTGCAAGAGTCAATACAAATTGTTCGAAATAGGTTTATAATTTATAAATATTTGAAATTAATATAATATAACACTAATTTTAATATTTTATTTGGTATACAAAATTAAAATTGATTCCTTATTCATAATTTATAGTTAATAATAAACTATATTAACTCTTACAATCTAGAGGATCGCTTACCATTTTTAAAAACAATTTTTATTTTACCTGAAGACATGTTGTTGTCGTCATCTGACGATTCATAATCAAACCGTAGCCGCTTTACAGGTGGATTATTTTTGGATCTTTTAGGTCCAACAGCAACATTAAAAAATGAGTCTTCCTAAAAATATTAAAATGTATGAAAGAAATAGCAAATTACACAAGTAATATTTATTGATTTTAATTGTTTATAACGCTTGCAAAAAAAATTAGGGATAACCAATTTATTTCATAAACTCACAATTCAATCTTATTCAAAATTTCAAACTATGAAACTTTTAAAAATTACATTAAATATCAATATTTCTAAATAAAATAGAAGTAAAATAAACTTTAAGTTGCGCTTAACTTTTAATTTTTAAATCAAATTAAAAATAAAAATTGAATAAAAAGTAAAGCTGATAATTTCAAATTTGTTTTCTAAATTGTTTTTAGACTAAGAAATAACTTGCTATAATAGAAATAATGGATATTTTCACTTTTGACAAATAAAAATTGTTGTCATTACTTTGGATAATTTATAATTTGCTGCTCTGATCAGCTCTTTTGATTGGTCATTTATGCCAGTTGGTTCTTTTATAAAAGAAAAACTTTCTATAGTTAGAGAAGTTTTATCAGATGAGATGTCCAATTGTTCCTGAATTTTTTGTAATGATCCAAGTTTTAGGTTATTTGGAGAATAATAGTATACATCACCACCAAAATTTGTCGGATTAAGAATAGTAGAATCACATGATTTTCTGTATACTAATTCTCGTTTCCATCCTGAAAAATATCAAACACAAATAATACATGAAAATAGATCATAAAATAAAATTTACTTACCATGCTCAAATGGAAGTTTATAAATAGCATTATTTATATCAACTTTATTTTGTCCACGTGCACCAGAGCCCGATCTTGCGTTAGAAGAGGTAAGGTTGAATGTTGGAGTGCTAAATTCTACAAATATTAAAAATAAATAAATATAATATAATATAAGAACTGTTATGTAAAATATTTCTAATTTAAAACCAATCTTTATTAATTTTTAGTAAACCCTGTACATATTATGAAACTTTTACTGAATATGAAATATAATAGGTAGGCACTATTCATGTTTATAACATAAGAAAATACATTACCGTTACCCTTTAAATCTGAAATTTCAGAAAAATATTATTATAAGTAAATATAGGGTATAAAACCAAACCAATTAAATCTTAATATTTAATATTTCTTACATTAGTTGATACTTTATTATACCAAAATATTGTGGTTGTAGACAACATGTAATGCCACACACTCAGCAACTTAAAAATTTTCACAATATTTGAAGATATTATTAATTGTGCAAATTGTTCATAATTTCAATTAATCAATTGAATAAGTCTAAATAATAAAACAATTTATATGAGAATATTATACAGTAATATCAGTGGCGCATGGTAGATTTTTCACAAGGGTGTTTAAAATATATATCTCGAGGTACCAACCACCCCCACCAGACATATCTGAGTTTAGGCATAGCAAACTCTTATTTTTATGTGTTTTTGGTTACTGATACCCTGATACTATTAATATTAAACAAATATTTATCAAAATAACATCCTAATTCACCCACAAATTCTCTGACCTTCCTAGTGTGCGCCCACTGAGTAATATCTTATATTATGTATTATTAATTATGTTTTCAATTGAACTGTGATTTGCAGAAGGATTCTAATTTAATATCACCTTCTGACCTCCCCTTAAATTGTTTTATGTAATAAATGTGGTGGCATCTATACTCCTATAGGACTAGATCTTAGGTTTAGACTTAAGTTTAAAAAAAAACTAAAATGTTATATAGATATTATATAAATAAATAATTACATAATTTACATATTATTATAATCCTAAATACATATTTTGATATATTTTGTCTACATATATATATTATATTATATAATATGTTTTGATGCATATTTAATTCGATACTTTCCTCGATAATTGTATATTGAATTAAATATATTATTAATATTGCACTTTCATATTTTATCTTAAAATCTTAAATATTATATTTTGAAATTTCTATTGGTCATTATAACATTCAATTAAAATAATAGCTAATACACCTGACATGTCTTTTATATGCATTTCATCATATTGGTGAAGCTAATATTATATAAGAACTACATTTTCTTAAGTACCTAGACATAAGCTAATAACTAAAGTAAACAATTACAATATTGTTATTATATATATCTGAAAACCCTCAGTCTCCCGGAAAAACTGAAATAAAAGTATCCAAATTGTACATGGTTATGTATAGACGTACTACGTACAGTAAAATATACCATTCAAAATCTTTAAAAAACGAAATAGAATTCATGGCAATGAAACGGTAGATCCTACATCAGCAGTTTCTAATTAAAAATCAAACAAACATTTATCATATTAAACAAAGATAATTTAAAAATGATATTTGATGTATATTGTAGTATCTACAATATTAAATTTGATTTTTAGAGGATTGTTAAAACAACTATATTATATAGTTGTCTTATTGATCATATAAGTACCTACTCGAAAAATTACCTCAGTGGGCCCTCTAACTTGAGGTCTATTTGAAATAAAAGATTTAATTAAGTTTAGAGCACTGCCTCTTATGCCACAGAAATCAAGTTTATTTATTAATAACTCGTGATTCACACTATCAAACGATTTTTTAAAATCAAGAAAGATACCCAAAACTTTGAATTTGTTATCCAAATTATTATAAATAAAGTAGGAAGTTTTAACTAATGGGTCCGAGGTTGACATATTTGGACAAAAACCATACTGATTTGTTGAAAAAAATAATAAGTTTTTTTCTTATACATTTTTCAAAAATTTTAGAAATAGTTAACGTTAATGCAATGGGTCTGTAATTACTACTTAGTCTTTTATCACCTGATTTTAAAAGAGGCAGAATAATAGTTTCTTTATATGTATTAGGGTATTTACCAGAGAACATTGAAAAATAAAAAATGATAGATAATGGATTTGAAATTGTGTCGACCATTTTATTAAGAATAAAATTAGACAAATCATTTGTAAAATACGAAGAATTTTCTGAACAAAGTTTGAAATTTCAATAGGGTATATAGGATCAAGATAGATGGAATTTCATTTATATGGCAGTTTTTATTTAATTCATTTAAATTCAATTTCTTATATTTAGTAGTATTTATCTGATCAGAAATACTTTTTTTTAACATTAATATAATAATTAGGTATTGAATTTGTTCAATATTTCAGATTTGTTAGTTAAAGGAATATTTGAAACATTACTGTTCAGGCAGTTTATTGAAGGTTCTTTTTTCTTAATACTATATGAGACTTCATTTATTAATTTCCATATGGTTTTCATATTATTTTTAGATAAAAAGATTAGATTAAATATAATACAAACAACGAGCTTTTTAACAAGTACCTACTACTGTTTAAGCATGGTCATTAAAAATTGTACTCTTCGTGAACTATTATATTATATGTCTAAGAAAGAAATGCTTTGGTATATCCAAAACTTTGTTTATAATTTGTATTATTCTATTTGACTATGCTATAGTAATACTTATAAGTTAACTTCGTAAGTTATGATTAGGTACTTAAATATAAATATATATCAAAGTGTATGATGTATGACCTATTTTCAATTGTTTTTTCTAAAAATTTGCTTTCCTTTTTAAAGTAAATAATAATAGAAATAAATATTTTGTTGCTTACAATTAGAAGAGTTACTATTAATATAATTGTATTAATCAAATTACACTATCATGAGTGTATTGAGCATGGACATAGTAAAAATAACTAAACTGTTACATTGTATTTAAATTTGAAAAAGGTAAGCTTATTGAGTAGGCAGTGGCATAGTCAAAATTTCCAAAAAAAACCATTATAAGAATTTGTATCATCAGAGGTACTGAGTATTGACTTACTCGTACATTAAAATATACTATAACTACTAGAATAATATTCTAAGCATTCATTATTTTTTATAGTCTATGCACGTACTGATATAAAATCAATATTAGAAAAAAAAAAATTACAGTGGTTGTGGGGTGGGTCATGGCCCCTCTGGCCCTCCCCCTGGCTACGCCACTGTAAAAGACACTATAACGTACGATTTGCTTTTATTACTAATTTATGATTAATTTTATTAAAATATTATAATAAACAATAATAGTAATAACTAATAGTTTAAATATTTTATCGCGCCAAATGTTGAACCGACGAGAAAGCAGCCGTATGGGTTTTATTCGATGTGCAGAATCGTAATATTATGCAGCCGGCCATAATGTGTTTGCCTACAACACCATAAACCGTTAGCAATAATTACCGTATCACCATTCGAATCTCGTCCCCTCGACGAAGACCGCCGTGGTTGCAATTTTCGAGTGCTACTCCGCGGTCGTGGGCAGGACGACTTCATGAGGAAATTAATTATTTTAATTATTTTTTGAAGGAATAAAATAAATACTGGGGCCAGTGGCGCTACTAAAAACCGATGCCATGACGACCACTGACGATGTATCGAATACCTATTCTATGTTTTCGGAAAGTCCAAACATTTCGTTGTTCCTTACCCGTCACGACGAGAATACATCGATACGTCGCTTAATTGCATCGATGTATATATGAATAAAAAAAAATTCGATTTGTGATACGAACAATTAATTACGTAACAATTGTTAGACTTCAGAATTTCAGATGTCGTGAAAATAAATATTCTAGTAAAAATGTCCACAGGTACCGATAAGCACGACGATCGAAGTTTTCGATTAATCGATGTATCGTCGTTATCCCTTGGCGAATATAACCTGGCGCACTCGGTGACCGTCCAAACTCCAAAGACGCCTTCGCGGCTCACCAGTCTCGCCGTGAAACGCCTAATAATGTACGGTAACAACCGGATAACCACTCGATGACCACACACGGTTCGACCAATCACGACAGTTCTAGAATATATTTAAAGAAATCACGTTCGAGCGATGGCCGATGATATTAAGATTATAATACGCTAGTGGGCGGCGGTTATCAGTTTATCGCCTTCGTCTAGGGCTTCCTCCACTGATAGCGACGACGGTGGCGGTAGAATTGTACGGAGGCGACAACGTATACGTTTATATATATATATGTGTGTGTGTGTATGTAATCGAAAGAGTTTGCATCAGACGTATTGTATTGAAATTTACCGAATACCGAGTTGTGTCTTGTATTGTCATCGAGCAGTCGCGAACAATAATATTACCATAAGTGAAACGCTTAACCGCCGTAATGATAATGTTTTTCGGCACATTGTCTCGTTCAATATTAATTATTACTTTATTGGGCAGCCGAAGAAGCGACGGTTGACCGCGACCGACCAGTGACATTGTCCGCCATAGTTCCGTCTGTTTAGTAATAGTCAGGGCTCCTCGTAAGTTCATGCGTTTGCATATCAATCTTGCTAAGTTATACTTAATGGTAGATGACATAGAAATCCATTTCAAGGTGCCATGGTTAAACATGTGAAGTCTTATTTTGCCTATTTGGCATGTTTATGCATATTTTTATTTTACCGGGCATACCTATAATACATGATTTTGATATTCCTATTCATATTATTATATCAATATGCATTTTTTTATGGAAATACTATGAAAGAATCAACATTAAACGGAAAAAAAAATGTGATCGTTAATAATTTTTCATTATAATATCAATATATTAAATATTTATATAAAATGTTTGGGAATTCGGTCGCAACATAAAATGATTAAAATTCAATAGCTATGTAGTAGTAGTTACTTCATTCAGTTTATTAGTGTTTCAGTCTAAAGCATTTTTTAAGTGCATAATTTTAAATATTTAGTACATATAAATGCATATTTTTTTTAACTTTTTAAGGCATATTTCCATGCATATTTTGCCTATTTTGAGTGCATAAATGCATGCTTATTTAGGCATTTTTTAGAGCATGAACTTACGAGCCCTGGTAATAGTATTACTGCTTCGGTTGTTATACTTATTTTCATAATATTAAATTACATTTTAGTCATTGTCGTTGTACCTACAGTTCTACAAGTCCTACAGTTCGATGACATTACAAATTTAGATTTTGAAAAAATTGATAACTTTGTTTTGTACATCTCTGCCAAGTGAACACGTCATTTTCTAAACAGATCCACTGGTTGTATGATTCTTTATCCACATTTATATTATGTTTAATGAAAATAAGTATTTTTTTAAACAATACATCAGTGTTAAATTTAAATTATTTTGTGCCGAGTTGCATAAAAAAACCACTTAACATTAAATTATTATAAATTAATAGTGACCTAGTATATGATTTAATGGCCCACGATTAGTGTATTAAATTTTAGTGAACCATTAATTATAAAATCAATAAATTTATCGATTTTTCATGCAACTCATTGGCATTTTATAACATAAATCAATTATTAATTATAAAAAGAGTTAGGTTTAGTATGTACAACTTGAGAAATTAAAAAAACTACCATCACTGTGACACTGTTCATAGATAAACTTAATTATTGAATTCCCATATAATATAATGAACTATCATAAGAGTGACTTAATTATTGAATTCCCATATAATATAATGAACTATCATAAGAGTGACTGCTTTCAAAAGATCCATTTATACCTAGCCATTTTTGGTAAATTGTTGGTATATTTATGGGTATAGTAGGTATATCTATTAAAACATTGAAAACGTATACCTGTATGGGTATATATCACTTAGGCAAATTTTATCTGCAATACCTATTTCCAAATGATTTATCCATGTGTTTGCACTATTTTATTTTCTTTAAAACTAAAATACTCATTAGTTACTTAAAGTACCTATTCTTTGAAAAAATTATTTTTACAATATTTTTACCAAAAGTATAAACCTTTATTATTACTTATTAAAAATAGTATTTGTCATATTTTATAATGCAAATAAAATGTGGTACACCTTATTTTAAAACAATATGTGTAATGTTTATTAATTTATTCATATTTATAGTGTTTCAATATAAAAATCACATTTAGTTTTGGTAGGTAAGTACTCAATTTAATTAATAACAGACATTTTAAATAACTGGTTATGGTTATAATATGTACCTCCATAAATTGCAAAACATAACACCTAGCTACTTGAAGAATAAATAATATTTAGAACATTTTAGTTATATCAATTGGAAACAATTTAATAATAAGAAAAAAAATATATAGGTGTATTATGTACTTAATCAAATTGGTTGAATAATATCCCTCACATACAATAGGTACCTTTTCATTTTTTATTTCAATTAATTTATGTTAAACACCTATTTAACTTGTATTCTTATTAAATTTATTGATTAATTATCTTGAAACCAAAGAACTTAATTTCTCCCAATATCGGATGATCATTTGATAAGACATAATACCAGTACTTTTGAATTACTTTAGATCAAGAATGTCAGTAACACGTTTGGAGTTCAATGTCAAAATTTGACAAATTTAGTTGAATATTATACTAATAGTACTATTACCCTCTCCAATACCTACCAAGAAATAATAAACAAAAGTTAAAAAATGGTCTATACATTTTAATGTACCACAAAATACAAATGTTAATGCATTAATACAACTATTTAAAAGTGATGCAAACATGATATTTTTACCTAAAGATTGTAGAATATTATTACATTCAAGATTATCCACATTACTAAGTATACATGATATGGTGCCGAGTAATTGACATCATTTTGGCTTGGCTTCTGGAATCATAAGATTTTCTTCAACATTTCCTCTATGCAACATTATAAAACTTGCTATTGGTATTGATGATCTACCATTAACTTAAAGTAGTTCAAGTAAATTTTGGCCAATTTTAGCCTATATTTAGCCATACTATAAATATGTTTTCCGAATTGGCTTATATCATGGATATCAAAAACCAAAAGATCATTCAAAATACATAAATTATGCTCGAGAACTTTTAAATTATTTCATAAAATCATTTCAGTAAATATATGGTAAACATTTAATATCCCATAATACTTATGGGTTACAACATTGGTTTGATGATTATGTTAATAACTGTAGTGCAATCCCGTTCGATAATTACATGAAGAATTTAAAGAAAAGTATAAGTAAACATGAAAAACCTCTTCAACAAGTTGTAAACCGTTTAACGAATCTTGTAAATATGGTCTAATAAACAACTATAATAAATTATTATTAATAATACAAATAAACTATCATTTTCTATTGAAGAACCTAACTATTTTGCGTTTAGTGTATATTTTTATTGAGTGCGAATGAATTGGGCGATTTAGTTTGTCTCCAGATTGTTCTTGACATTATAAGGTTCTGGTGTGATACAATAAATTAATCATACAAATAACACATATATAATATATATTATATTTTCACATTCATTTACATGATATAAAATATAAAGAACATAAGCAGGTTTACAGGAATAGTGTAGGTATACTACTTACTATTTGATTCAGATTGCCTCTCTTTTTCAATAACGGATGAACTGTTAGATGGCTTGTCTACTTCCATATGTCCACCTTTTACTCTCTTGATTTCCATCAGAAGACCTAAACATACACAAAAAATAAATTAATGATAACATATTTTAAACTAGGTACCTAACATATTTAATTGTAAGTTAAATACAAAAGCTGTATAAATGTATCATATACAAAAAGCTTACATTTTTTCTTATATTCAAAAATTTCCAATTGGTCATCGTCCATTGGAAAGCCGATAAAACGATCTCCTGGTTCTAAATCGTTATTGTTATCCTAAAAATAAAAATTAAAACTTTTTATTAAAAAAAATAGAGTTAAACTTGCAAACTTTTTATTTTTAATTTATCATAGAAAATATTGTTATAACATACAATTAATATCACAAGAAAAATTGTTTGTTATATTCCAGTCTTGTTAAGATTTTAAGAATACTTTCCCAATGTACTCAGAATATATTTAAATACTTTGTGTAATTTGTATTTGATATATGTTTCAAATACTGTCTTTCAAAACTATTCGAATATAAATATTAAATACAAATACATTTTAAAAGTATTTAAAATACTTCACAAGTACATTTTTTAATATTTTTAATTTTATATGTCGTTTACCTATTATATTTTAATCAGGTCAAGTTAAACTTCAGCTAGGTAGATCTGCTTATTTTATGAAATTTTATAAATTCTTAAAAACATTATAAAACATTATTGTAAGAACAATTTTAAGAATAGTAAAATACGAAACAAAAATATTGATTGTTGAAATACAACCATAAAAAGTTTTTCATCAGATGCGGTCTGAATTTTTTTCAAAATTAACTATAAAAATTACAAATTTTAAGGAATTTATTTAGGTAGTCATTATTAACGCAATCGTGTTCTTTAGTTCATGGTTGGAGTAAAAGAGTAAATAAGAAAACAATTTATTACGAATCTGTGATACGGACAAAAAGAACCAGTTCATTGTTATTAATTATTCTTACCAATATTACCGGCAGTGAGTAATAAAGTTATTATGTGGATAAACGTTATAATTTAAAAATATGTTTTGTACAGTGATAAACTGATAACTGATAATAATCATCCAAACAAAATAAATAATTAATTTAATCTTCTAAAACCTTGATCTTAGATAACAAAATATTTTTTTTTATAACTATGACAACGATACGATAAGAAAAGCGCAAATAAAATATTAATATTGGCGACTGGAATATTTGTCTTCTTGTTTTATATTATAAACATAATAGTAAATAACATAACATAACATTATATAGTATTTTATAATATTAATAATGAAAATATAGTATAAAACAAAGTGTGATATTTTCATTTTTATAGTTACCTATTAAATTCACTGTAATATAATATTAGATTAATTAAATTAGAATAAAATAATTAGCTAATCTAATCAGCATTAGTAGTAATATTACAATTATTACAGTATATATAGTAGTAATATTAATATTATAGATGATATTAATTGATAAATGTGTTATATTAATGATGTACACCTTTTTTTTGTCTCCTCTTTTCCTAGAAAATATTTCTGCGAGCACTAATATCGACAAAACAAGATTTGTGCCCCCTCCTTTTGTCATTAAAATCTGCGCATGCCTATGCTTATTTATAGTATAAAATAAGCTAGTCTGTACACAATTTTAGTCATGGAATGAAGTTGTTTTAATACGAAGAGCAATATATAGAAACGAAGCACATTCTATTAAGTTGAATATTAAGTGGGAGAAGGCTTTTATTATATTATATTATAATATATTCGTTTTATTATATTCGCATAATTATTTTATGAGATTAGAGTAAGGTTCACAAAAGATAACAGCTAGCCGCCGCGGCCGCCGTACCCCGAACCTCACCCACCGCGTACACAGCTGTTCTCGTTCTGTTGTGACCACTTGTTGCGGTCCGAAACGATGGCGCGTACCTATTGAAGCTAGTGTTTCAACATTTCAAAAATGTTTGTCTCACCTGCTGACCACATTACACGCACAATATGGGGTACAGCGGCGGCGGCGGAGGGATAGTGAATGTTTACTGTAGTGAAACTAACCGGTACCCGCCGTTTCAAATGGACGCGTATCGTACATTTCGCGTTTCTATTTACATTGGTTCGCTCTCGTCAATGTAGACCGAAACGCGGAGTACAATTCGAGCCATGAGAAACTGGACTAAAAAGATATGAATAAGAATAAATCTGCACTAAAACACAATACATACTACATTTTTAACATTACGTGTAATAATTTTTAACCTATAATAGAAATGCCTGACAGAATATATAAAACATAATATTAAACTTACCATTTTAGTACTGCTTTCAAAACAATAATTTAAAAATGTCGACAACTAAAATCGATAAAGAAAATCTTTTGATGCACAGCTATGGCAGTACGCGTCGGACCAAGATTCAAAAACACAATGAATCGGCATCGAACAGGCGGGGGAGTTGGCTGGAAGAAGAACATCAAATGTTTCGTCCCTTCTCACCCAGCCATCCCCTCTATCAAATGAATACTCGGTGGACGGTGACCCGAACGCCGTCTAGTGGAACAATTTTTGAAATGTTATTGATGATACGTATTATTATCTTATTAATTTACGTTTGTCATTGTATAAAATGATTTAATTTGATATCAATTTAACATTAATAATTATTTTATCGGCTGTGTCAAATAATATTAACATAATATATTAATATAGATGACGTTAAATCAGTCTTTTTAATGTTACTCCTTCACACGCTTGCGAAGAGAATAATTGTTACGTAGTTTTTAGTTGTAAGAGTTTACACAATTTTTACGGGACTATAAGAAGGTTGCTAAATATTGGCAGCACCAATTTGGTGTCTCTATGTCAAAGCCGGGGGGTCCAACTTCATGTACCTACATTACGGGAACGGCACTCGGCGTCTCGTCAAGCCAAACGTTAGGTTCTTGTCCGGCAGGCGGCTGGTCTCGAAATATCCCGACCGTAGCCTGCTGGTGTCTCTCATTACGTGCAGGTGTATATTTAGTATTACTGTATAATGCGTTAGGTACGTGAAAGGGAAACATTGTCACGGTAAGAGTAGATATTGTAAAAAACATTAAGCATTGATTTTGTATGTAAATATTTTCTAAGTATTTGGATCTCTATTTAAATACAAATTAAAAGTACCTATCTTTTTACAAGATTGGTAGTTAGTACCGATTAGATAAATCAAATTTAATAATGTAACAAGCAAATTGGTTAAGAGGACGTCGCGGTCGTACCCATATAGGCGGAAATCGGTGGGGGGGCTTACGGGGACTTAGCCTTCCCAAAACGGTGTGCTTTTTAGTGGTGTGGGATTGAAGCCCTCCCCCCCACTCACGTTGATGTTAAAAATACTAGCCTTCCCTGGAATTTTACTGAATTTTCGCTTATGGTCGTACCCACATGTGTATAGTTTCCGTCTTACACGCGTACGACATGGCAAATTTTCTTTCACCAGTTTGAATAGCGTGCTGTTTTTGATATTAGAGAGAATTGACCTATTATATATTTTAAAGGTAACATTATTATCTAGGGCCCGGGGTAGGATTTTATTGATATTATTATTTTTAAGTAAGTTATGACCTTTTTGAAACTGTACATTTTAAAATGATCATAATACTTACTTAAAAATACAAATATCAATAAAAACCTAAGTAGGGCTTTAAGTAATTATCTTACCTTTATATTTTGAGTTTACAAGATTTTTTTTAAATTGCAGTAGGAACTTTTTGAGTGGTATAAGAATCATTGATATTGCGCATACTTTACACGACCCGCATAATTTGTTCACTGTCCGCGATGCTTGGTGTCGACAGCGAATGGTTTATAGGCAAAATTGACCGAAAACGATTACAGATTAAACTCACACACACGTCTTATACTCTTCATTTCAACGAGTGCGATTTTGAAGCCACCACTTTTAGGCGCAAGTCAATTTTGACGCAAAACAAAAATAAAATATGTACGACCAATGTATGTCATCCGCCGATTTCAACGTATCTGTAATCTGTACATTGTAGTTTGTTAATACTTAAAATATATGGTCACATATATCTAAATGGTACACATTTTATCATTATTTTTATTACGGTATACCTGTATATAAATACACGTGTGCGTTAGTGTGCTTTATACAGCACAGTGAGTCGTACGCTTTTTTAATTTAAAAATTACCTATACCGCTACATCCGTCGGCGTGCTTTACATAATATTTTAAACTTGTAACTTGAAAGAAATTCTATAACATAACATGCCATCGGAGTTTATAAAAAGTCAATTGGGAAAAGTGCTCCTCGTATATTCATGGTGGATTTATTTATAAAATAGATAGAGAAGGTGAAGGAAAATTATATGGAGTTGCAACGAAATCAAAAATTGTCCAGGACGAGCGGATACAATGCAAGGTATATACAGGTATATTATTTCTTTATGTTTTTATTTTCATTTTTCATATTTGATCCAAAACGAAATTTAATAAATTAGTATAAATGATAGATTATAAATATTCTGTAAAAAAGATTTAGATCTAACAATTTCATTACCGCGTCGAAATGACGCATATTCCGTTAAGAGGGATAATATGTTGGTTGTGGTATAGGCCATAGGGTGAGCGACGTAGGAGCAGATTTATGATTTCTTCGAAATAATTTTTTGTTATACAGGTCGAAGTATTGAATAAAATAGGCGGCGGCGGCCTCCTAAAGCCGGTATGTATGAGACACGGTCGTATTTTATTTTATTTTATTTTGTTCGCTTTTAAGTCTTCGGGAACAGAGACACGATGTCATGATACACGGGACACTTTATGCAGCAGGTTTTACAACGATCGTATATAATATATTTTATTATATTATTATTGTGCACACGATGTTCGCCGATGCCTATAATATTCATGGCAAACGCAGCTGCGGGATATTTTAGCCACCCCGCGCGCCATTCCAAGCGTAGGCGGTCCAAGTCCGGGGGGCATGGAATGCAGTTTTACTTGTTTTCGAATACGAGCATTGTTGCTCCCCGCACACGTTCGCTCTCCGTTGGGTGGATATTTTACCACCCCGCGCCATCGACGGTCAAGGTCTGGGGATGGAATGTGGTTTTGGAATAATATAATATGTAAGTACAGCACTGTACACCGCGGCCCCCGCGGCTTGCCCTTATTCTCCGAAGGCGAGCGCCGAGCAGTGCTGCACACACACTCGGACACGAACTATAATACTGTGTACATATTGTTGACATTATTTATGGGCATGGGTATTATATATTATATTATTGGGCGGTGTATTTTTTCTTGCAATACAGCCTAAGTGAAGAATGTGTATACAGCCGAAGGTATAATGTGTGACTCACTACACCGAGAATCCTTGAAGTCGATTATATAGTACAATGCGCTTGAAAATATTATACCGCTAAAATTGTTATTTTCATTTGAAGCCTGCGTCTACTAAAACATGAAACCGAAAATTTGAGTTGTTTATTAATTAAAATAAACATATAAATTGTATACCTAAGTAATATATTATAATTATTGTGCAGCCCGCGGGTTTCCGGCTACCTGCACCCCGATCTTAAAAGTCCGTCAATCGGCGTGTAGACAATATGAATAATTATTGTTCTGAAAAGTTCATCGATAAGAATAATCTCGGGCATCGCGCATACACAAACAATATTATATTCCTATAATAGCATTTGCTATTTGCTTGTTACGCACCGGTCGCGGTCGTAGATGGACTGCGATTTGGTGTCGGGGCTACTATAATCACAGTTTTTTCTTTCCGTTCATATACATAATATAACATATTGTATAAGCTGTTGTTTTTTATTATGGAAAGAAAACGTAATATTTAAGATTTACATTTACGGGTAAACAGCTGCGTCTTTCTAGATTGTTGGCCCCTAACGACGATGGCGAACAATTTTTATTAGACATCAACGATGATTGCAATATATTTATATATTAGTAGTAATGATATAATTCATCACGACCGCGTGGTGGTGGTGTAATCGTTAATAATCTTATTATCTTAATATAACTTTTGACGATAGTGTTACTTCTGCAAATGATATTAATGATGATAATAATACTAATAATTTTAATTTTGATATTTTTGAAAATGAAGATCTAGATGATTCTGATAGTGAAGAAAACGTTGTTCAACCACTTGCTTCATGGCGCAGCCGATTAATTTTTGCCAGGCCTATAAGCCTGGGTTAAAATAGGAAGGAAAACAAAGCTCATACGGAAGGCTAGGACGCAACTCCTATACTGGCTAGAGAAAATCGTATCATTAATGTCGGGGAAAAACCCTGAGCAACGCCCGGTAAATCAGCTAGTATTATAATATAAATATAAATATTATGTATACCTATAGAGTATAGTGTATACAAGCATTGTAATTTTTAAAATATAACAATTAGTGTAGTGCATCAAATACAAATCAAATCGTTTTAATGTTATTAATATTTGTAAATTAAATCAATAATTAGAAATTAGCAATTACCTTACGACCTTACTTTCTAGTGTTCACGAATACACGTGTGACGACTACAATATTATGTCCATGCCGTCGATAACAAACTGCAAGTTATTACGGCCGAACAAATGCAGACTGCACTGATTACTATAATAGACGGCATACTAATATAATTATATATATTACATCGTTATTGTCGTCGTGACAAAAAATTACCAAAAGTTAAAACCAAGTTATTTATACAAATTGTAATACAAACATTAAAAACACATGATAAAATTAATTAATATTCTTTTTTTCTGTACTTACGTAGCAAGTTATTTATGACTTTTTGACCTTTTTTTCTGGGGGGTCGAGACCCGGGACCCCCCCCCCGTAAATACACCACTGTCTGTAATAATTTATTATTTTCACTTTTTGGTAAAACTAATACTATACCATCGGTAAAACAATTTTATAAATCTTCAGGCTTCAAAAAGGAGAGAGAAAAAAAAATTAATTAAAGGCCTGTGCAGTTTCAAAACGTTTAAGTGGAGTTTTCCAATAGTTAGAAATTAGAATCCGATAAAACAATTATTATTCTCATTTAATTTTTCGTTGTTATTCATAATCTCGATTTTTAGACCGTACCCGATCCGTTAAAAAAAAAAAACATTTCATTAGGTAAAAACCTTATTAGCACACTTCAAAATTACTTTTTTAAATAAAAAATAAAAATCTTGAAGTAAAATGTTTACGGTTAGGAAATTAGAAATCAATGATTAATTTGCTGAAGTAGAAAATCGAATCATTTTTATACTACGCCAAAAGGTGATGGTAGACATAAAAAAAATGTTACAATTAAAAAACACACACATCATTGTAAAATCAATACATTCTCCGCCAAGAATCTAATAAAAACGATAATATGCATACTATTAATATATGAATATTTGTATTTATGAATATTCGTGTATAATTCAATATAATATAATACAATTTTGTTCTTTAGATTTTACATTACAAAAAAAAGTCTTGCCGTACCTGTATTATTATTATAATATGCGCTGTGACTTGTGACTCATGATAAAGGGCAAAGGAAAAATAATATCGGTTACCTATGAACAATTGGATTGTAAGTTGATACTTGATATAAGACAACCGTAAATCATAGTATTTAAAAAAAATCATTTTAATCATTTTAATTATTTGTAAATACAAATAAGATGATTATGGTACATGCATAGTCCTAATCGTTAAGTCGAATACTATTATATTAATAATTTTATCTAACGTGAATGATAATTTTACTATCGTATAATGCATTAACAATTACTTGAAGACGCATGATATGTATTAAAATAAATCAAACGGTGATAATATCTCCGATGCGTAATTATAATCGTTTTGTACATTTTACGGTGTACCCGCTATACAAATACCGATAGCTGTCAATTATACGAATATTCAATAATCTACTAATTATTATTACTATCAATATTTTACTAATGTAACTTATTCATTATCTTATTTTTATGAGTCAGTGAGTCACTACTCACTACCATTGATTTTATAATATAATATGTATATTATAAATTCAATGGTCACTACTATATTAAAATAACTGTAAAATACTGTGTTAATCATATTAGGTAATTGATGTGTAGTGTACCTAATCGAGTTTTTCATTGAAATGGGGGGGGGTCTTAGGTCGATAGGGGGTTGGTCATAAATTATTGAAGTTAACCTATCTATACTTCGTGAAAATGTATTAAAATATTATTCTATAACTTCTTATCGTATTAAATAATTTATTTCATTGATTTTAGTAAGTCGAATAGTGTGGGGGGATTAATATGTTCAGGTATTGCGGTCACAATATATAATAATATCGCGTAGGTACAGTTTGTTTTAAGATGCAAGGCCAGATTACCTAATAATCAACACTCATAAGTCAATCGACTACAGCGACACTGATTCTACTATACAACTTTTCACCGGACTTACAAGAGCCTAAAAAATAGGATATATATTATAATAATTAATAGAATATATTTGTAATTTTATATATTATAGGTTAGGTTAGCGAATTTATTTGCAGGTCCATTTTTTCAGACAAACAGCCCATACATAAGAATTAAGTTAACGTTTTTAAGCTCAAAAACATAATGTAACCTTTGACCTTTGTTGACATCTTGTATTTGTATACAATACTAGTTAGTAGTTACTATACCTTCCCCTCAAATGTAATAAAAATGTAATAGCACCTAATACATATCCTAAATAACATAAATATATATCTATATTATTTTATATTTTATACACAGTACATGATATTATATGCATGGTTCTATATAAATATTGATTTAATTATATAAGTTATATAAAATTTGATTATAAGAACAATATATATTTTTACCTAAATATCACATTAATCTTAATCATTATAAGTGTTGACAAAAATAATTAATTTGTCAAAATATTATTTTCAACAATAATAATTTAAATATTATTTTTATTTACCTGTGTCTAGTTGTTTCACAAAAGGATTTGTTAATAATAAATTGTAATTTTCTGCTTGTTCAACAATTTCATCACTTGTCTCTTTAAAACATAAAAATTAATTAATTAATAAAATATAAACCAAAATCAGATTGTAGAAAAAACAAACCGAATTACTTATTTTAATACATAATACTTTAGTATACATGCGTTGTGCATATTATTTTTAATAATACACAATGCTCATTAGGCAAGGCTAAATATGTTTTGGTTAGTGTAAGGAATACTTCCGGTACTATAGCACTATAGCAGTATAGCAGTATAGAACATATGTATATTTATATCACCATAATTATGGAGATGCGATCCGCAAAAGGTCTTCCCCGGCGGCGTTGTCCGAGGGGAAGAACGTTGATGGAAGATCCACTATTATTAGTATTAGTATTGTATTATTATTTTTCATTATTATAATATTATGAGCAGTGTTCGGGACTTATAGCATTTGCATACATTTTTATTTATTGTAAAACGTAGCAGAGTGCGAAATAAATTCATTTTTCAATACTGTGATACCAGATCTAAAATTTGAATGTGCATATTTTTGCATATTTCATAGATTTTGCAGGAAACTGGAAATGGGGCAGGTCCAACGTGTGATCTACCGATAACAGATACCTATATTTTACACTAAAGTGCCTACTATTCTTTTATAATTATCAATATGATATGGATTTTGTGACTGTATTTTTAAAATATCATTTAAACATTCAGTTACCATTTAGCGTTTGTCCGTGTCATATCGTTTGTTGGTGAATTTTCACGAGTGTGTATAATATTTTTTAATTTAATGTTCTATAGTTTTGTACTGATTTAAAATGAATTCTACTACAACAATGGGATATTTAAATAGAAATATAATTATTGATCCAAATACTAGAGCTCATACTCAAACAATAGTCATTGTGGAAGTTAGTCAAGTCCAAATACAATATAAAAGTCAATGCGGTGCATCTCCACTATTAGACCGCCAACTTAAAGAAGAATGGTGGCGGTCATGCCACCCGATACAAACTCAAATATTTGATGAGAGATTTTTAAAAAACACTTTTGCAGTATAAGAAGCAATCAGTATAGCATTGACCAGCCATTTATCGGTAGATCACACATATTGGACCGGTCCCCAGGAAAGTGCTCATTGGTACGTTATTGTGCTTATTTTGCATATATTGGAAAATTATTCAAAATTTAAACTTTACAAATTTCAACCGATCTAAAAACGAAAATAGTAATGCAATCTTATGTACCTATTTGGTATAATATACCTACTACTCACAACAACTTATAATTTTCGTGATTAGAGAAAATATGATGGCCCGTATTGCCCGTATCGCAACATATAATATTTTATAATATGTTGCGATACGAGCGATACGATAATTATACGATATTATGGGTTTATAAAACTTTCTGTGAAACTATATCTATAGGTATATACTAAACCTATATATACTTATAGGTATACTGAGGTATTCCCGGTAAACATAATTCGGACGGCTGGCAGCCGTTAAGCCGATAATAGTTATTTAATAATTTCGATTCAGTCCGTAACGTTTATCCTTCGCCGTGTATTCGTCCGTGTACTTGTAATCGTGTACATTTTTTCGTAAACATAATTTACTCAAAATGGGGAAAGTAAAACAATCCATTAGTGCGCGTTTGAGATACTATGTGTCTGAATTTGGTTCTGAAATATTATCTACTAATGGGTACATATTATTTTGCCAAGTTTGCGAATTAAAGATTAATTTCGAAAAAAAAGTTTAACGTAAGCCAACACATTCGAACTCCAAAACATGTTAAAAGTGCCAAACGCCAAAAACCGACCACTTCGGTGGACGTCGATAGGTCATTTTCATCGTACAAAACTCTGTTATCCGACAATCGACGAGCATTTACATTTGAAAACTTGCGGAAACATTTAATTATTCAATGTAACAATGGAGGTAAGACACATAAATGTAAAATTATTTATTTATTGATTTGAACAATCAGTTGATTTTTTTTAAAAAATAATAAATATATTAAATGCATATTTTAAATTTTTTTATGCATATTCCAGGGTTTTTAAGTGCATATTTTAGAGTTTATTATTTTGTTTTTATGTGCTATAGTCCCGAACACTGATTATGCTGTTTTTTTTATATACATATTATTAATATTATCACCAGCGATCATTTTCGTGTCTCGTCGTCTCTATATGCAATGAATGTATCTTTCTTCTTTGTTTTTTTCGATTTGCCCGCGAGTTTTACGCCCGTTTAGTTTTCTCGGCACTAAATTAATGTATCAAATATATACAATTTTTTTTCTATTTAATTTATCGTGTCGTGAGTTTTATTATTATTATTTGTTCCCGTGTAATAAAAATTCAAGGCGCTCCGGCCCTTTCGGTTATCGACTTAGTCACTACCGACAGGTGACCACATGACGTTCGACACCCCAGCGCCCGGTCTCGGCGATTTGTCGAACGGCCACATAATTTATATATTATACCCACTGCCGACTTTTTTTTTTTTTTGATAATACATATTTTTAATTTTTTAGTACATATTTTGTTGTCTAATTATATATTTTGGTTTTATATAAATATAATACTCTAGCAATGACTATAATAAGGTAGGTAATAACTTATAAGTAACTGAACAAAATAATATAAATAGGTACCGATCGCCAACCGATTGATTTTTAGATGAATACGAAAGGTAGAGGGTTATTACTTATTATTATTTATAACCCATATAGCAATATTTAAAAACCTAAATAATATTTTATTCGACTGCAAGTAGGAACATTTCATGAAGTATAAACGAAAAGAAACCATTTTTCTAGTCGGATTTCCGTCAGTCATGTGCTGTATTCTATACAGTAGCGGTCGAATGATTTTGTCGTGGGGGGGAAGTGGCTGATTTTTTAACATGTACTTACTACTTAATCATTGAAATATAGTTTATGGTTATGACTTTTAACATCAATTTTTTAAATTAAGATTAATTAGTACTTTATTTATAACAATGTAATATTAACAATATTTGTCTATTTTTTGTTTTTTTTCGCCAATTCGTCTAGTACCTACTTTGTTGGAGGTTATATTTATAACCCGACGACCAACCAAAGCCATTACACGTATAAGCTACTAAATAACAACCTTGTTCGTAGAATGAGCCTAGAATCTAGAAAATAGTAATAAATTATGCTATACAATAATATAGTCGATAAATGGACATATTCCGAGAAAATTTAAAAATTGATTATATTTTGTTTCGAGAAAAAAAATGAAACGAAATTTAATTCATTGGCATTATAGTACATGGATGTAATAATAATTGTTATAAATATTAAAGAAATAAAGGTCCGAGATCGATGGATAAAATATTATTATTATTATTGCCGTTGTTGGCGTCATTCGTCGCAGTCGTGTCGTGTGAAAACATAATATTATATCGGGCTCGGTCGGCGGCAATCGATCAACACGCGTACCGCTCGACGGCAGCTGCTGCGGAACAAAAACGGTGTACGGTGGTGGTACACCTGGTGCGTGTGGTATTGTGACAGCCTGCTAAACACTAACGGCTCGGCGACCGGTTGCGGCGGTGGCAGTGCGGCACCGGCGCCGGAGCAGCGGAAAGAATGGCGCGCCGTGTTCATGGAATGTTGTCCGTCGGGTCGCCGCCCGGTATACGCGATGTTGGTATACCTGGTGCGGCGGTGCGCTCGGGGCCTGCCGACGGCCGCCGGCGGCGACGTTCCGCGTTTCAGCCAGGGACGACGTGGCCCACCGCGCTCTCTCGGCCACGGTCGCCGTCGAGTGCTCCGGATCAAGATCGCAGTGGCAGCCGGCGGCGCTCCCTATAGTCGGCGCCCGGCGGCCGAAAACCCAGTCGATAAATAGAGCCCGGATTTATATGCAATAAAAAGTATCAAAATATGCCATATAATATACAGTAAAAATCATTAAAATATGCAACAAATATGCAATAAAAATCATTAAAATATGCAACAAATATGCAGTACATTCATTAAAATATGCAGTAAAAATTATTAATATATGCAACAAATATCCATTTACAAAATTTAAAGTTTTATTAAGTATATGAAAAAATATAAAATAATAAAATGTAATATAATAATTGTATAAATATAATATAATATAATGTGTTTTTAATTTTTATTCTTTATTGTTAAAATGAATAATTAAATGGTGCTCAAGTTTATCCTCGGTAAAACTATGCCGTCGCCCGTCTATCTGATAGTAAATGTTGATACATAGAAAATGATCGTTCACAATCCACTGACGTTATCGGGGCAAATTTGAAAGAGGTTAAAATATTTGGGTCTTGATAGTTTTCATCTAGTTAACTGCTTCCGTTTCCCCTAATAATACTTTGTTAATTTTACGTAATATTTTTAGGCCCTTGTTTTTGGAGAAAATATCATTTAATTTTGTTCTTAATGTTGCCCCTTTAGGTCCAGGAATAATGTTTATTTTTTCTTCTAATTCACTTTTTAAACAAAAATTTTCAGATAAAAGCATATTTTGTGTTTCTAGTTTATCTAGTTCATTGAAATATGCAACAAATATGCATTTATAGACAAATATGCATTTACGGTAAAATATTCAAAAAAATATGCAAAATAAAAATTTAGCAGTGAATTCCAATTACTATGATTCGTGGAGATTATTAACAAAAATATAAAAAAGTTAAAAGGAAAAAATATGCAAAAACCTACAAATCCGGGCTCTATCCATAAACAATAATATATAAAATCCAAATACCACTGACTCGCTGAGCGCTGTATCGCAAAAACTACTCAACGTACAGACTCGAAATTTGGAATAGTGGTCAATCTAATACTTTCGCCGTGCAATAAGAGAGGATTTAAAAAAATGTCGACTATGAGTGGAATAATTAATAATAATTTTCAAAAAAAAAACTTTAATAATAATAATTTTGATTGCATCGCGGTGTTTAGAAAGAAATAATATGTACAATTAAAAAAAAAAATATTCAAATTTAATAAGATTTTTGTTTTAACTATACCTAAGCTCTAATTTAGCCAATTTTGAGTTTACAACAAAAGTTGATACATCAAAATTACTTGAAAAAATCGATCAATCCGAAAATGATTTTTGAAATGGGAGTTTCCGTTTAAAAAAAATGAAGTTTTGTTGTGAGTGGGCAAAATACATGAGTTAAAAAAATTTCAAGTCATAGGAATTTATAATCCATTAGTCTAGTTTAATGTCCCCTCAAACAGAATTGAAAAATATTTACAGGGTATAATGAGTGATAAAGTGTGCCCTGTTTCTTGGAACATACGGTATAGTATACATATAAACATCACAATTTAAATCTATTACGTATTTTCTAATATTGTCATATAACAATATTTGTCGTTTCGAGAAAATACAACGATAATAATGTTGAAAATAAAAGTATTCGTTTATTACCTAATAATATTGTAAAATAATTTCATTGACTATTGTTTTAGCAAAAACTTACAACTCAACGATTTAACCAAATCAAAATTATTACATATTATAAAACGTGATTATAATTTAATATTATATAATATGATGTCCGCATGTTGACCAAACGACAATATAATATTATTATATGGGCGAATTTAATATATTTTATGTTATATTTTTATAGCAGCTGTATATGGATTTGTTAGAACCTCGAACAATAAGAGTAGTATACTCTACTGACACGTCCGTAATCCGTATTTAGGTTGGTGCAGGATACCCGCTCTATACGCGCCCTAACAACAACAATGAACGCTTTCACATCGGCGCCCGCCTCGCCTCGCCTCACCTTAATAATTGTAAACGCTGCCAACAAATAAAGAATCGTACCGTTTTCGTTTTAAGGTTTCAAAACGAATAAGATTATTTTATAAAATGGCACAGTTGCACGCCAGGACACTTGGCGGTATTATAATTGTATTAAAAAAAAAACAACCATAGGTTTAAACCACATGCGGTCATTATAATATTATATCGTTACGGGGCCGGTCGGTCATAAATAAACTAATAATATAAATAAAATTTCTTGAAATAGATAATAATATGAATAATAAATATAGTAGGTATATCGAATTAGAACGACAATTTTTTTAAACAAGTTATTTAAACCTGATCATCTGCACAGGGTCCGCGTTTTATTGCCGCTTCCAAAAAATATTACAATTGATAGGCGGGCTTGTACACTGCCAGACGTTAGGCAGGTACGGACCGTAAGGGTGCGTACTGATTTTCTTCGCTTTTCCTGAACTAATAAAGTAATAATACATTTAGAGAATATATTGTTTTCCTGAACGAAACGAGCAGATAATATTATAGGATAGTTTGGTTTCGATGTGTATATTTTACATTTATACATAACATGACCATATTTTTTTTTACTCAAAGCGGGACACCTGTAAATTTTAATAGGAAAACCATAATAATTTTTTCGTAAAATCACAACAATAGAAATATAGTATATATAGTATAATATATTATATTACATAATTTATAAATTTTTCGGATCCGCAAATCTTTTTTGGTAGTTTTTGGTAGTGACTTGTGATGAATAAATACGTGCTCTCTTTTAGTGAAATAAAATGAATAAAATATGATAAAAATAAAATTTTTTGAAAGCGGGACAATTTGAGTTCTTTGGGGACAACGGGACATAAAGCTTGAAAGCAGGACGTATGGTCACGTTAGTTATTCAGTATATTATTATTATAATAAATCGTCGCGTATATTACAATAAAAATGTTTCGCTGTGTTCAGACATGTCGAACAACACAATAAATTGTACGTTTCTTTTGCTGTGCAGTTATCGAGCGATAATTTATTTTTCTCGTCCTCGACCCGCGGTTATGGACCCTCGTCAGGTGACCGCGTGTATTTGGGAACAATTCAACGCACCCCCGTCGAACATCTAACCATTTGTTTAGAATTCTGCTCCGCGATGCGTGCGGTAGAATCGGCGCCGCGGGCGTGTTGGTAGTGGCTCCTCGGTGACACCGCCGGCGGCGAACAAACCCTCCGTGCAACGCACCGATCTGTTTGAATAGGTCGCATCGGTTGTACATTTGAATTCCACCCCTAGCTCCCTAAATCGTTATAAATTGTTATAACTCATTAAAACAATAGTATGTATATAAAACATGTTACTATTGAGATTAAATGTTAAAACAATTTAATTTTATGATAACTCATATTTAGATGTTGTTGTTATAACAGCTTAAAATGTATTAGTATTAAGGGGATTCAACGCCGGTTGTTTTTAAAGAGTTGAATATAGGCAATTTTAAAAGTTTGTGCGTGCGTGGCGTGAATTTGTGTGTGTAGTAAACGATGACTAGTGTCAGTGGATAGATTTGATGAAACGGGACACTGTCCGCACGACCGCACGCAATAACGCACGGTCTCGCGCTTGATAAACATGATTTACTATTTTTTTTTCTTTAAAAGTATCAATCTTTTGCCAATTGTACAGACTGTTTCAGTAATCGGATACAAATTTCAAAAACATATTTTAATTAATCATGAAGGTTACTTGAAAACAATTTTCTTACATTTTTAAACTCATGTATTTAGTTCAATATTATTAATATTTTAAAATTCTTAAGATTCAAAATTTTTATTTAATATTTTGAAGAGTTCAAATGATAATTTTCTAAAAAGTGGAAAAGTCGTTTTCAAGTAAACTTTATGTTCAAATATGTTTTTGAAATTTGTATATCCGATTACTGAAACAGTCGGGGTACAGTTGGCAAAAAATTCGTCTATTTCAGTCAAACACGCAGCCGGGTCGAATCCTCTTAAAAAATAAGATTATTTGTACAAATATATTTTATTTAAATTTTAAATGCAACTTACAACTTACAATTATAAGTATTGAGTTATTTTAATTAGGTATGGGTTTTCAGATACTTTCAAATGTTTCAACTTCTTGAAATTCTAAAAAATAATTGATAAACATTTTGTCTAATGTCTGAGACCGACGTCCCCGTGGCGCGTATCGATAATATTTTGTGCAGTGAACAATATCTGTCTTATAAATAAAATTAATAACCGGAAAATAAATGTAATCGGCAACCCGCGAGATGTGTTTCTAGGAAAAACACGTGTGTGGGAACAGACGAACGTCAACAACCATATTAATATGATCAACATTTAAAACAATTTTAAATTCAATATTAGTTTTATTATTATTAGGGCTTCAACTTCTAAGGTCATTGGCCATTTGGTTTTAATGTGTACATCTTGTGCTTGTCGTGAACTCCATTCTTATAATTTATAATTCAAATAATTATCATTAATAAATTCGAGAATATTATTTAGTGTAACTTAACGAATGTCTGATGAAATCACACTGCGATCGTTGTTTTGACGAATAACGATATAGGTACCTATATCCGATAACGGAGTACCTACATCGTACAACATAATAAAACTGATATAAAACTTGTTTGTTTATCTTTCGACGCGATAATATACAAAGCTTTAAAATATATATACTTATAAAAATAACTTTACTACACGTTACAGACATCTTTAAAACAAGAATTAACCAAGTCGTTAATTTAAAATGTTTACGCAGGTAAATTTGGCGCAAATGGGCTGTACTCAAAACGAATTCATTTTTTTTTTGGCGCAAATGGGCGATGCCCCACTCACTTATACGTACCTCGTGGGGTCCACAATCCAATTATCCACCGCAGGTGGATTGCCTACCAGATAATATACTGCTCGCATATTGTCCGTGATCTAATGCAGTGGATAGCACCCTATTTTGGTGGTTTGGATACGTCATGGCAACGTCACTTCAGGGCAATCTTCACTTAATATTTGGCTCAGGCGACGCCGGGCGGGACTAATTTCAAAATTGAATATTGTTGTAATGATATAAGTTAGTATATTTTGGCCGTTATATTATGAAATAAAACACGTTATTCGTATAGAGTGGGCATTATTAATTGTTTTAAACAACAACGAAGTGCTTAAAAACTATTTTGCACTCAACAATGTTATTATCCATATAATATTCTAAAATAATATTGTAAATATGAAAAAAAAATACATGCGGGTGAAGCCGGTTAATTCAGCTAGTAACATTAATATTATAACGGGAGCGTGAAAGCGCTTTAGCCACGAGCGGATTAAGGACACCCACACAGGCGTTTCCGGGGTCGAGGGATTACAATAATAATAATAATAATAATATTATATTACAATGAATTTTTCACTGCGGACACTTCATCGGTGCGTAGTGTGTGTATATAACGAAGACGACGGTCGAAATGTCTTACAACAATTTTACTGCATATATAAAAAAGATTATATTGTTTAGAAAACAAAAAACGTTGGGTCGTCCGGCAAGGGTTTCAATGGGCCCCCCACCGTTTTCCGCCAAAATCGACCTCTCCGTTTCCCGCCAAGTCCGTTTACAGCCAGTACAATGATATATATTTCCTTTTTCCACCACCACAAATTTCAGTTTCTATATTTTGGTAACCCCCTGATTGTAAGAATTCAAATATATTATATTATATACGTACGTATATTTTACGTATTTTTAAAAGGGGGGGATATTTTGATATACATTTGTCAAATCAATAGCATATACCTACCTAACTATAAGAAATAAAAAATATCGTAATTTTTACTTGTTATAACATTGTACAATATTCTATGATTGCAATTATTTTAAGTATCACTCAAATGTGTTTAAATAAAAAAAAAATAGAATTTATTGATTATCTAATTATTTTTGTTATTTTAAAAATCATTGCCAATTATAAATAATTGCACGTGTTTTCACAGGTTACCAAAATATACCAACACGGACATTTGTGGTGGCGAAAAAAGGAATTATATATTATTGTACTCGCAGTAAACGGACTTGGCGGTAAACACAGAAAGGTCGATTTTGGAGAAAAAGTATATCACCTGTTTCAATATATACTGTAAGTACGCTCTACAAGTATTATATTGCATTATATAATATATTGTATTTTAATCTGCACCCCCTCTCTTTCACTATACATACTTGACTCCGCACTCAGGAGTCCGCGGAGTCGCATTCCAAGGGAGCAGTGTAGTGGATTATAATGTTTAATGTTGTTATGTCCAGTGTAAATTGGGGGGTGCCTTCGTTTATTGTTATATTTTATTGTGTATGGCAGTGGATCCCAAACTTTTACGACCAAGGCACCCTTCGGAAATAGTTTGTAATTTGCGGAAACCCCAATGTCTCTAAATCCAACTCAACTCCAATTTTTTGTGAATTTTTTTCCAAGTTTAATATAGAATAATTTTCTCAATATTCACATATATCTGGCGGAGCCCTTGAGATTGTCCCGCGGAACCCTTAGGTTCCGCGGAACACACTTTGGGAATAGCTGGCGTATGGTATATATGTACCTACGTTAATATTATACGCACCGCCGCCGCCCGCACACTCCGAGTACTAACCACTTTGCCCGCAATCAACAATATATTATACGACAATATAAATTATATTTAATCTCATTATAATATTACCGGCTTCCCGCGTATTTCTCCAGCGTGCGACGACCGACTTGCGCCAGCCTGTCCGCTCTGCTCGTTCTTTTTTTCCGTACTATCGTCTACGGAGGTACTAAAGAGGTATAGCACATATAATATTTATATCGCCATAATCGTGGAGTAGTGATCCGCTAAAGTCTTCCCCGGCGACGTCCGCGGGGAGAACGTTTACGGTTAGGATACCCTAGCATACCCTACCCTTTGCATACCCCTCCGTCCGTATAATATGATATTATATGTATGTATTTATTATTATTTTTCATTATTATAGTTATGCGTAACTGGCCGGTACGTATTATTTAATTATATATACCTATCTCTCCCCTTTTAGAAATACGTAAAATATACGTACGTATATGATATAAAATTTGAATTCTTAGAATCGGGGGTTACTAAAATATACAAACTGAAATCTGTGGTGGCTGAAAAAGGAAATATATATTATTGTACTGGTGGTAAACGGAAAGGTCGATTTTGGCGGGAAACAGTGACGCCCGTTGTATCGACAGAGCTCGATATTGTGAATGTGTTGGAGTGTAAATAGTTATTAGTGGTGAGAGAACCCTCTACTACCCGTACGTTCGTGTAAGCACTCGCAACCCGCAGGTACGTGACAGTTGCCCATTTCGACAGACGTAAATTACTTCACGGGAATATAGATAACTTATTGTCAATTGAACATTTTTAGATATTTTTTTTTTTAAATTGATAAACAAAAATATTCAACAGCCCGTAATGAACTCGGGTTTTTTATTTTATTTTTTATAATGATATAAAATAATTTGTAAAAAATGCTTAAAATTGTCTTTTTTTTAAAGACTTATTAAACAATTTTTGAGATTAAAATATTATAAAACTACGATCGACGTAGGCTGTAGAATATTACTCTCTATCAGTTAAAAAAAAAAATCAAATTTAAATTTGATTGATTCACGGGTGCCGGATATTTATTAAGGAGTACAATTTAGGTAATTCAATTCACATATTGTATCGATGGTGCGCAAACCGTGTATGTGTGTGAGTGTTTAAGTACTAATGGATATAAGTTGGGCGCAAATTTTTATGTGAATATATAATTTTATTGAATGCAAATTTCTTGATTCTGATTAAAAATAACACTCTGAATAAAATGAGACTTTTTTATTTTACATATTTTGATGTAAATACATATTTCTAAATATTTTACCAATAAGTACCAGTACCTACATATTTCGGATTTTCAAACCTATACAACTTTTATTTGTATTAAAATTATTATACTAGAACTTGGAAATTCTGATTTATTTTCATTTTTATTCTTCGGCATAAAAATGAAAATACGTCAGTGGATATTAAATTAACTCTATCCGATATATCAATTATGAAATTGCCCCATTATCTTCGGTCGACGTTGAACAACTTCTTGATACGCTACAAGTCAATTTTGAGAAACTTTGTTTTAAATTGTCAATCAATAGCTATAAAAACTGAACAATTTATATATTTTTAACTACAAAACCATTTGCAAACTTTAAATGATTAAAAAAAAATGATACTTAGTTATTTTTAATATTTTTGAACTATTATTGTAAGAACTAATGGAGAATCATGTGTTATAATTTCAAACCTTAGAATTAAACAGAAATTTGTTTAAGAATTTCTAAATCAAAAAAACCGCAACTTTTCGTATTTTTCTATGTATTTTGTCAACATTTTAACTTTAGACGTTTGTTAAAAACTATTGTAGATTTACTCTCAACTTTTTTTTTAATTTTCATATATGATTAGTTATGACTTCATTAGGAACCTTGTATTAAATTTTGAAGTTTTTTGACCAAGCAAAAACAATTTTACTGACAATAAAATAAAATCTTAACCAACAATTTCTTATCAATATTAATAGATCTAAAAGAGTCGAAATATATTGAACATTTTATAAAGTATATAAAATGCTAATAAAAACTTTCGGTAAAAATCACATGCATCTCTATGTTCATTATTTTTGTGTTATATTAAAAAACAATATAGATTTTGACAAAAATTGGCTTCGCTTAGAAATTCCAGTTTTTCCTTAATTTTTTTTGGGGGGTTTTCCAATCTATGAAAATTATTGGGAATTTATCGCTTTTGACCCCACAATCTAACCGTTTGGTCTGTTTAGTTCCAATAACCAAAACCGTGGTTGAGTTTATTAACTACATAATCTGTGTACTAAACATGCGTATCCGCAAATAATTTTGGCAGTACAGCAATGTCTAATACTATTATAAGAGCATGAATGTACGATGGTAACTCGTTTGTAGTTATATTAAATGCGCTTTATTATTAACAACTAACAATATCTAATATTATATATTAACTAACTATTAATTTATTCATTTTAAAAATAACTATCATCAATGAACACATTTTACTGAAGAAAGTTGTATTATTAAGATTATAGATAACGATAGTTTGTTTTTACTGTCTAGGTAGAATTCCAAACATTTTAAATTGAAAAAGAAAGTCGGGAAAAAAGCAAAATAGTATCTACCTGTTTGTTTAAAATTAATTCGAATATTTATTGATGGATAGGTATTTAATGTCATTTAATACTTGAAAAATTATTGGAATAACAATATAGCTACTTAAATAAACCTATCAATACCTACTGGCAATTTTTACTCAAATACCTATACAATGACACTGGTTTTTGTAATAATTAGGTACTTATTTCATTATTCATTATTCACCCATTAAAAGGTAATACCATTAATAGTACTAAATCGTTTGCGTTGGTCGTTGGACTTAGACATACCAAGCGTATGGTAATATTATTATATATAAATGATAAATACCTACATAATATAATTTAATGAGACTAGATATTCGATTTTAGTTTTAGACACTGGACCTATCACTGGTCTCACGAAAACCCATACGAATTCATTGAATATTATGCCTAAAAGTATAGAAAAATTAAATGTTTAGAGTGGAATTTGGAGGGGTTTAGTAAGTTTCCTACCGAAAAAAATACACCCGTACGTAAGTTTCAACAAAATATCAGATTATCTGATACTTAAAAATATAACTATAACTTAAAAATAATCACACAGTATGACTATGCGAAGTGTTTGAGCTTTCGCAATGAGCCAAATAAAATTTGATTTTTTACTATTATTATTGTTATTTTATATCTATACAAATAATACGTGGACCACACACACCCCATACCTACACATTATATTATTAATTTTTATTATACATTATATTATTATATTATTCAATTAAAAATTGGATTGGACTTTTTTTGTGCAATACAAAAACAAACAAATTGTAACCACACCAACTACGTTTAAGTTTGTCAACCCTAAGTCTGAATAAAGTGCGAAGGAAGTTTGCATTCGATATAATTTTTTTTCGTGTGAGAACTTACGTATGCATACACAGGGGGTGATTTTGGGGGGTTATTTAAAAACCTGATTTTATCTCAACGTTTTTATGAAGACATATCTGCAGATATTCCTAAATTTTTAAAACAGGTAAGTCAAAATATAAGAAAAAGATCTTTTATAACTGAATAAATCGTTTTTATATTTTTAAATAATATTATTATACGATATATTTTTTATTAATTTATTATAATTTTATATTTTATATATTATTGTTATATATGCAATGGGAGATTTTTTTTCCTAATATCGTGCAGCCGACCTGGACCCCTCATCTAATAGAAAATTCTTTGTTAACACAGTTGTATACTACCTATATCCTCGTATAACTAAATTGTCAACGAGTATATATATATTTATACTAGTATATCTTGTACGACTGAATTGTAATTATGTCTACCGTCTGACTGAGGGCTATTATAGCTTTTAAAATAGTCCGCAAGACAATAAACAATAATATGTATTTTAAACTAATAATATATATTAAATATGTTGATGCGTCATTTCCTGTTAATACTGTTTGTCCAGTCGACGAGACCTTTGTACCCACCATTTATCACTATTTATCTTGTAACGGATTTGAATTTGTACTTAGTTTATACAAAACTACTACATATATGTAACCTATTCATACACGACAACCGTGCTATATTGCCGTATTTCGAATATAGTTGTATTATTTGTCTTAAATTGTAGGTAAACGTGATGTACGCTTATCGGGTTTATTGTTCGATTCATAGGATTTTTATTTAATTTGATGATTCATTTCCAATGAATGTTGTCTATAATATTATATTATACAGTATAGCCCATTTTAAATGAAAATAATGATGTCTGCGTGACTGCGTTTCTCAAAGGTTAATAATAGACTTCAACTACAATATTATCTTATTTGAAAGGACTTATAAAATTCTATAAAAAAAGAATATATTTATACGCTCGGTCAAAATATCTAATTGAAATGTAATAAATAGTTCTTCATAAGTTGTTAATATACACGAATTAAAAAAAAATAAAGTTTAAATCTACAACAGGTTTTTTAATGCGCGTTTAAAGTTGTAACTTTGACAAACTCAAGATTAAACTTAATTTAATATTTAAAATTAACTTAATATTCACGTGTAACACAACGAATTTAGTTTTTTTTAAATTTAATGTAATGTAATTATAAGAATAGAATAGAATATAATATTAATAGTAGAAAAGGGACGTCAGGGATATGCATTTGCCCGATTCTAGATTTTAAAGTTTGGCTTTTGGCCTGCTGCTGGGTCCATTGCATGGACACGGCCATAGGCGTAGCGTGATGAATTAATATGGGGGGAGCCTTTTTTTCCCTTGTGGTACACTGGTACCTATATAGACGATGCTACCGGGACTTCTTGTGAATTAATTCGGAAATACGAATTACTTCGCTTTATATGCTTTTTCTTTACATTATTAAATATACTAAACATCGTTAAAAAATGTAGGTAGGTATTAAAAAAAAAAAAAATTATGTTTGAACTTTTAACACTAAAATAGAACTCATGATCAGAACACGGTGAAAACTTATTTAGCAATAATAATATAATATTATAATTTATAAATTTATAAATGTTTACAAGTCTAGCCGATTCACCAGTATCCAATCACTATACTCACGACTCGTCAATGCTGCGTCAGTTGTGTCACTGCGGCGTTGCCCTTATTATTGGACTATTTTTTACCTAAACATTATAATTTAAAAGTATTTTCCCAGAAATATCGATAGACATTAGACGGCGATAACATTATAGCAGTCTATATGTGTAGTCTATTAAAATATATAAGTATATAACAAAATATCATTATTTTTAATGATATCGATATGATATTGTAATATTATATTAATAACTGAATAATTTAAAATTTGAATTGTAAAATAAAATATTATATTATATAATAAAATAAAAATATATTCTTTGCGCATATGGATAAGAAAATAAATGATATAAAAATGTTTCAGTTCTCATACGTGGACAGAATAATGGGGAGACTTAACAAAATTCTGGGGGGGGGCTATAGACCCCTTAGCTCCCACCGTTCTATGCCTATATGGGACCAGCCTAGGTTAGGCCGATTTGATTTTATCAAGCCCAGTGTGGCCATGTGTCATCATGATCATATAGATGTTTAAACTACAGGTCAAAGAATTTGCAATAGTAATTATAAGTTACATTCACCAGTATAATATATCATAATGTAGTATTAAGAAATATGTGTAGGTATACCCATAATTAATATTATAAATGTTTATAAATAAATATACATATATGTAACAAATAACAATTTAAATTTGTGATTGGTTTGCTGTTTAATAATTGGACGGTATTTTTATGTTTCACATAGAGCGGCGTGGCTCCTAACGAAAAATTTTCCAGAGGCATGTTACAAATATCCCAAGGTTAATGCATGATATTGTATTAATTTAATATTACTAATTATATTTCAGATCATTATTGATTATATAATTATATATTATTGACTTATTATTGACCTATTGAGTACATCGCATATTACATTTACTAGGGGACCCGCCGGCTGGTAAACGGAAATAAAGTCTCCCGTTGCAGTATATTTAAAACGATATTTCCACTATACTTGTTATATTATTTTTAAAGTAATTTGTGTTGACAAATCTTATCTGTATAGATAGCATAGATGACAATTTATTGACAATTTTTAATTAATTTAAACAATGTTTATATTTTAACATTTTATGTCAACGTTTTGATGAAGACAAATCTGCAGATATTCCTAATTTTTTTAAAATAAATAGGTCAAAATATAAGGAAGAGATCTTTTATAACTGAATAAATACATTTTTATATTTTTAAATAAAATTATTATGAGATATATATTTTTTTTAATTTTTAATTGATTAATTATAATTTTATAATTTATATATTATGACTTTTTTTCCGTGGAATTTTTTCCTAATATCATACCTACAATAATTCTGGGGTATTTGGCCCACAAGCCGTACGTGTTCGGCGCCACTGATACCATTTACTATAATCCTTTAATAATTAATAAACACAATTATAATATTTTAATATAAATAGATTTTGATTGAAACAATTTATTTAGTTGCTTTATTGACCTCTATTTTAGATGTCGGCGTGACGGCGTAGTCCGTAACGGGACAAAGTGTAACACTAAATGTCTGAAAGCTTAAACATAAAACAGTAAAGAGCGTCCGAGCGTCAAAATGTCAAAATATACACCCGTGTTACACATTACAGTAGTAGTAAATTTGATAATTATTATGATACACCGACGACTAAATATGACGCGAAACGCAGAAAAATCATGAAAAAAATATTTACGAAATATGCATGCATTTATATGCACAGATTTTCATTAAAATATGCAAAAATATGCATCGATATGTTAACAAAAATGCATTTTAATTAAATTTATTAAGTTAAAAAATGTATAGAATTCATTAAATCATAAATATGGAACAAAAAAATGTAATATTTGTCTAGTTGAAATATTTTAATTGTATTTACTATTTTGTGCGATGTATTCAATATTGTATGTTGCATTTTGTACATTCACTCATCTAAATAAAAAGTCATGAACGAAAATCAATTAAAACAAATTTAGTATATTTTATAATATTTTAAAGTTACCTGAGGAGTTACAGTTGACTTCTATAGATTTGAATACATTTTCAAATAAAAATAAAAACGTTGGTTTCAGCAAATTTGATCTAGTTATAGCATTATAATTGTAAATTGTAAAAGTCGTAACATAAAACACGATTTTTTTTCTTTCCACATTCTCTGGATTTATGTAGGACATAGCGTTAAGTATTAGTATTTATTTATTAATAATAATTAACAATAGTATTAAAAACTTAATACTATTTTTTTCGTAAATATAATGCATTATATTTTAGAAAAATGCTAAAATATGCAAAAATATGCAACATTTAATTGTTCATACCAATAGCACATTATGTTAAGATTCAAATTTGTGTCTTACCTAGATACTTTTTAATTTAATAAATAAAAATATGCAAATGCATAAAAATCCGGGCCCTAATTATACCAGACTGTGGCGTAGGTATTCGTGGATACGGTATACGCCTAAGTATTATATATTAAAATAAGTAATTCGGATTGTTTTTTTACAATCTGATTTTGGTTTATATTTTATTAATTAATTAATTTTTATATTTTTAAGAGACAAGTGCTGAAATTGTTGAACGTTGTACAAAAGTTCATCACGATACTGAAGAAAATGACAATTTATCATTAACAAATACAAATTCTTTTGTGAAACAACTAAAAACGGAATCTACAGGTAAATATAAATACATTTTAAATTATTGTTGTAAAACATATTTTGACAAATTCATTATTTTTAACAATATTTAATGATTAAGATTAATGTAATATTTAGGTAAAAATATATATTGCTCTTATAATCAAACTTTATACAACTTATATAATTAAATCGATATTTATATAGAACCATGCATATAATATCGTGTACTGTATATGAAATATAAAATAATATAGATATATAATTATGTTATTTGGGATGTGTATTAGGTGCTATTACATTTTTATTACATTTGAGGGAAAGATATAGTAACTAGTATTGTATACAAGTGGTCAACAAAGGTCAAATGTTACGTTTTGCTTTTGAACTTAAAAACGATAACTTAATATTTATGTATGGGCCGTTTGTCTGATAAAATTGACCGGTAAATCGTAAATATATTCGCTGCCCCCGTCTTGAAACTCTGGGCACGCCCATGTTGAACACCTATGTAATACATAAATAATTGGTAACGTTATTTTAAATTTTTAACGCGTATTTTACAGCTATTGTAATATAGTAGTGACTCATAAAAATAAGATAATGATTAAGTTACATATTTAGTAAAATATTAATAGTAATCATAATTAGTAGATTATTGAATTCGTGTAATTGACTGACATCGATATTTTTATCTCGTGTATATACCGAACAATTTACAAAATGATTATGATTATGCATCTCAGATTTCACATTTTTATTTATTCATTATGTATCATCTTATATCTACAAATAATTGAAAATAAAATAATTTTTTTTTTATCTAAATACTATGATTTTCAGTTGTCTTATAATAACAAGTACCTATCAACTTACAATCAAATTGTTTATTTTGACTTTATCACGAGTCACAGCGCATATTATAATAGACGGCAAGATTTTTGTAAAGTCCAAAGAACAAAATTGTATTATATTATATTGAATTATACACGAATATTCATAAATACAAATATTCATATATTAATAATATTATCGTTTTTATTAGATTCTTGGCGGAGAATGTATTGATTTTACAATGATGTGTGTGAAAAAAAACTATAATATTTTTTTTATCTCCGTCATCGCCTTCTGTTGCAGTATAAAAATGATTCGATTTTCTACTTCATCATATTAATCATCAAACATTTTATATCAAGATTTTTATTTAAAAAAGTAGTTTTGAAGCGTGCTAACTGCTAATAAGGATTAAGCTAATAAGGCCCCCGGTGCAACCTTATTCGCATATTGTTTCGGTCAACGATATTGTCAATGTGTTGTAGTGGTTATTATTAAATAATTTAAAATAAATTTAAAGTGCGTAAATGGTTATTGTAAAAAAAAATAGTGTGAGGGAACCCTCTACTACCCGCATATGAACTACGGCGAACCCACACTCAGGCACACATGTCATAGTATTATAACAATTAATATTGAATTATTAGTTGCCCATTTTGACAGACGTAAATAACTTCACGGGAATATGGATAACTCATTGTCAATTGATTATTTTCAGATAATTATTTTATTAATTGATACACAACAATATTCTACAGCCCGCAAAGAGCTCAGATTTTTTACTTTATTTTAAATAATGATAAAAAAAAATTTGTAAAAAAAGCTTAAAATTGTCTTTTTTTAAAAAGACCGTTTTAAAAGTTTGAGATTAAAATATTATAAAACTAAGATCGATGCGGGCTGTAGAATATTTCCCTCTATCAGTTAAAAAAAAAAAAAAACAAATTTGATTGATTCTACGATACAGGATCATTATTCCCGTAAAGTGTGTTTTTGAAGACAAAATGACATTGGCGTCGGGCGCCTTAATGAAATGTTATTTTTTTAACGGATCGGATACGGCCTGAAGTCGAGATTATGAATGGCAACGAAAAATTAAAAAGAATAATATTCTTTTATCGGATTCTAACTATCGGAAAACTCTACGTAAACTATTTGAAACTACACAGCCCTTTAATTTTTCTTTAGTCTCCCCTTTTTGAAACCCGAAGATGTATAAAATGGTTTTACCGATGATAAAATATTAATTTTATCACAGAATCAATAAGTACCTACAAACATTTACAGATTATAATTAAAATACATATTATACATAGTCTCCGCCTATTGCGACATTCCTCCTTCATACCTTTAGCAATATAATATTTGATATACAGTCCTAAGTCTGTATAAAATGGGAACGAAAATAATTTGTTTACATCAAACGCAATAATTAGTATAGTCGTATAAATATCGTCGGACGCAATAAATTAGTGTACCTAGTTGTTAAATATATGATCGAGACGCAATTTGTTTGAATAAATATTTAACAATTCATCACTATATCATCAGAACGGAAATAATAGTATATATTTGGACATATTTTTTATTTTTGATATTATACTATTCAAATATTTGATATAAGTAGTGTGTCTTAGTAGGTTCTGTGTCACCCGCAAATCCGGTGAATCCGACGCCGCCCTTGTCTATGGTTCAAGCTATGCGTTGTCGCGGACGTGCACGGATCGACCCTTGTCCCTCCGGCCGTATATTATCATTTGCGCGCATCAGTATTCAGAGCAATAGAAAGGTATATAAAAAATAATAATAGCTTTAATAATTAAAGATTTTTAAATTTAAAAATAATATTGATAAATACATTTATATTTTTACTAAAAAAAATAATAAAAAATTGTGTTCATTTTAATAATTAGGCAAATTATAGTCATAGTTAAAATACAAATACACATATAGTTAAAGACGTTAGAGTAAAAATCAACAAAAAATTAATTGTATTAAAATCAAATCAAATATTATATTAGAAATCGATACTTGGTATATTGTAACGTCCCATTATTATGATTTTATAATTTAGAATTTGTGTACATTTTAAGATTAGAGTTAGAAAACAACTTGAGCTTTTGGGTATACACCTTTTTTTCATTTCTATTGTTAAATAATATTGATGCTTAAAAGCTGTATTACTGAAAAATCGAACGATGAGCTACTGTCTTACAAAAAAGGACAAAATTAACAATAGTGACAACCGGCGGTCCCTCCCATCCACGTCAAGAGTGGCCGTGCCCCCCCCCCTCATGTCCAATCTCATTGGAAATTATGAACATGATACTACTCCTCTATTCGGAACAGATATGTACTTGCATACATGAATAAAATGAATAAAATATGGATACATGTATACATACATAAACAGCATACTTCCATCCATACGTACATACAAAAATGTATTATTAGGGTGCAGATTTCAATGCGAATTGCATTTTTCTCTGAATGTCCTAAAACAATGCTTTCCAAGTACAAAATTCGTTTTATGTGTATAAAATAATTAAAAAATGAAACTTTAATTTTTAATTTTTTGACATTTGAAGTGCATAAGTGACGTTTTTAAAGCATCTTTCATTATTTTTATATACCTACTTCAAATAATCCGGTGTTTTGTCAGACAATTTAATAACATTTATTTTGCTGTCCTTCTAAAAGAAAAAAGAGTCATAATTTCTTCTTTTAAAATGTATTACGGATTGGCGATAAGCTATTTATCGAAGTCTTAATATGTAATTTGTATTACACTATTTGCACAGCTGTGTTGATTATTGAACTAATGCGTATAGTCTCATATTTTATCTCTTATTTTCGCTCAAAGTAACTAATTTATTGATTATTTTAAATAATAATAATTTAAAAATAATTCATTTTAGGGCAATCGCGGTATAGATGGGAGGAGCACGTCCGCGATAACATAGCTTGGACCATTGGCAGGGAAGGCCGTCGGATTCGCCAGATTTGCGGGGGGACCGGAACCCACTAAAACACTACTTATATAAAATATTTGAATAGTGCCTATAATATCATCATTAAGCAAACAATGATATGACCATAAGTGTGAGAGAGTCCAACGTCCATCGTCGGCTATACAAATGCATACACATCAGAACAGCGTTCAGTCTCTAGACGATTTCTGTACAATATATTTGTGTTTAAACTTTATAGAACTGTTTTCCTCGATAACAAAAATATATTCGTATTGAAATATTTCTGTTAAAAATTTATAAGCACTTTTTTTTTCTATACTTTTTCTTTTTTTATTTTACTTTAATCTCCGCGTTTGTCTGTTGTTCATCATATTATACAAAGCTCAATCTCAACATCTCAAACAATATCAATCTGCACAGAGGTGAGTTTATATTTTGTTTTACCATTTTTAAATCAAGATTATTATTATAGAAACTCACTTACTCACGCCCCGATAACTATTTTGATTCTTATTATTACCATCATCATTATAATATTGTTTATTGTAATAAGTAAAACCGACCATATCGAAAAAAAATTATTTATTTCAAAAACATCATATCATAATCCGTTATTGTTTTTTCTATTAAACTTTATTCTAAAATTATATTTTTAGCTTTTTAAAACACAAAGAATTGAATAAAATTCTTTTAAAAGAAACACACTAAAGTAAAGCAGCAGGTTTACTGACTTTGGGCTGGTGATTATAATATTATCTTTGTACTCATATTATATTATATGGCGACATCGCGTCGTGCGTAAAATAAACGTTCGACAAAATAATTCATCCGGTAAATATTATATACTTTTGGTTGCGGGTTTGTTGGAAAATGCATTTTATTTAACTCATTGTAATTCATGGCTTTCTCAACCAAAACTTTGGTAGATGCCATCTACCAATGCATTCAATTTTGCATTTTATGACATTTTTACATTTTTATTACTCGTAATCGCTAGTCGGTATTTTTCATTATCGCAGTCATTAGCGATACGCTTCCCGGTTTCGATGAAAATACCTATACAGTATACACCTACTTAATAACTAGGGCCCGGAATATGAGGTACATTCGCATCTTTTTATCTTATTTTATTCGAGGCCCATCTTTATAGAAACTCGACTTATGCCACTCAGATTTCAATGGTACAAATTTTATTTTGCATTTTTTCGGTAATTCTCAGCTGCGTAAGGTAATTTTTAGTGCATTTTTTTAAAAACTATTTTCGGTGTATATGCATTATTTTCTTGTCGAGTGAACACGTCTTGTTTGGTCGTGCGGGAACTTACGTGCGGGTGTATTTTTTTTCGAGGGGGGACTTACATAATATGTACCCGCTTACCTGCTATGTTTCGTGCGGGAACTTACTTGGGCGAATGTAAGTTCCTACACGAGACCTGGCAGGTAAGAAAAATACATGTTAGTTCCTACACTGTAAAAAAGGTCAAATGTAAGTGTATACTTAAGCTATATTATGGATTAGGCTACAAAATAATAAAAATAGGTACATTTTCATAAATAAATAGATGATGATACTAAAATATGATAAAAATCGTATAATGCATTGATAATACAAGTATACGGTATAATAAAAATCGTATTAAAAGATGTATTATTCGATTTGTATTATAATGTATAATATTATAAAATAAATGCATTATGCGATTTTTATTAATTTATATTTTATTCTATTTATTTATGAAAATGTACCTATTTTTATTATTTTGTCGCCTAATCCATAATATAGATTAACTAGATTAAGTAAACACTTACTGATATTTGAACTTTTTTTACCGTGTAGGAACGCACATATATCAATTTTCCGCCGTGTAGGAACTAACATAAGTACCTGGTTTTTGCCGCGTAGGAACTTACACACCTCCATTTTATATTCGTGTAGGAATTAACACATCACATTTGTAGGAACTAACGTATGTAATCGTTTACCTGCTAGGTCTCGTGTAGGAACTTACTATTCCCCACTTCGGTAGCACTATAGTATATAATATAGTAATAGGAATACCTTCTGTCACACGAGTCTAATGGTTATTGTGGAAATTTACAGGTTTAATTACCACTCAATTTAACGCGGCTCTGAAGCATCATCGGCATAAAAACGGTCGAAAATACTACGAGGGCGTGCCAGCAGTATATAATATACGCCTATTGTAAGTATTGCTTTGTAATATTAATAATTTGCGGTTATACGATTTCACCAAACGTACTCATATTATGTCAATTATTCAATTATTTTTGGTTTTTTTTTAGAATTAACTTTTTTATCGTACACTGATATTTTTCATAATATTATATATAAGATACAATTTTTAAATTTGAGTCATAACCTATTATATAAGTTGGTTATAAGATTAGTTTAGTTTTAATTTGCTCGAGCGTTAGAAACAAAACGTATACTGAATTTGTATTTCTCTTTTGGTACTGTTTGCATTAAATTTTTGCCCTGCAGCCGGAGCAAAAGTATTTTACCTTCGTGTTCATTGACTTGTGCATGCGCGTACGAGTATATAGGTGTTAGAACATTTTTAAGAATCTTAGTCTAGCCATAGTATAAAAATAAAATACCTGCATTCCGAACGATTATAAATCAATTAGAGCTAATGCGACTACGGAAATGAAATAATGGGCGATTGTAAACTCTCCCGATGGTAAACTCTCCCGGGTCTACTCCAGTACTACCTGACGGAAACGTGTAAACTCTCCCGGGTCTAGTAAAAATCATAAAGTCAATAATAATAATAATAATAGTATGAGTTACAAATACAAAATATACGTAAAAATGTTAAAATTATTGTTTTTGATAATAAGAACATACAGATTTTAAAAAAGTTAGGGAATTTTTTTTTTTTTTCTTTATAATCTAATATTTTTTGGGATATATTTTTTTCTTTATTTTTCGTATAATTATTTTTACTCGATTTATTTAATTTATTGCAACTTTGAACTTTAACGTATATTTCAGTTTGAAAATCCGTTAGAGCATTAATAAATATAAATAAAGATGGATGAGTACCTACTGGAGAAATATGAATTTAACCCGGGAGAGTTTACACATTTACTTTAGGTAAACATAATATTAACCCGGGAGAGTTTACCATCGGGAGTTTACTATTTTTAAAAATCGGGAGAGTTTACCACCGCCCGAAATAATACCACAAATGTTACGACAAAACAAAATAGAATAAATTATTTGTTTTCAACTATTCAGCAAGTTAAGTTCAATTTTTCTTGTCAGTGATTATTTTTTTGAATTTTAAAATGAATGAAGACTTACTTGAAACTTAGAAATCCGAAGATCATAAAAACAATTTATTAAAATAGTCATACTATTGTAAGAACGATTTAAATTTTAATTAGGTCTTTAATTCGAAAAAAATCAAAGAGACTATCATTTTTGGAAAACCAACATGGAAGTACAACATAAAACATTTTACATGGATTATCTTTTAAAAGAGTTGATAAAACAAGAATTCAAATTATATGAAAAAACATTTATTTATTTTTTAATATTCATCGTAAATTTGTAAATAATATTTGTTGATTATTCATTTATTATAGTAGTACAATTTCCATATTTATGTAACATAGAAAATAAATTAATTTTAAATATTTTTATATTTTTATTTTAAGGCTTTAACGACTGAGGCCATTAGCCTGCAGGTTGGTAGGGTTGATTGTTTTGCTACCAAGGTTTTTGAAAGTATGACTAATGACAGAAAAATATCTTGCTAAAACGAAGTGAAATAATTTTAGAATTTGGCAAGATATTTTTTTCTAGTAGAAGTGCACACAAAATGTTGTCCATAATATATTATGTTCCTCTAACCCTTAAACCGGGTTCACAGCTATGTCATTGTATATGTCGTGTCGTGTCGATAAAGTCACATTCTGATTGAACGTTACTTTTTTGGCATCGCGTGATAACCAAGTTGTAACTGATTATACCAAGAATTGACTACTACTGGACTTTTAAGCCAATATGCATTGGCGCAAATTTGAGGGATAACTTGGGGGGACTTAGTGCCCCCCCCCCAAATATCCTCCAGGTCACCCCAGTTCTGCAAAAGCTAGTAATTAGTTCTAATTGTTACATTCTGTGGTACTAAGCATGTTATTATAGGGTAGATGAAGGGTTGTGTACTTGTCCCCCCCCCCAATACATTTAGGCTATTTTCGTCTATGCGACAATATTATGGTTACAACTGGTAACGTATATATTATACTATCGTAGTTATGAATCTGGCAGATAAAATACAAAACAATAGGACCGGGAAAGCAGTAATCTAACCAATTTATGTAATAAAATAAAAGTTAATACTATTGTTAGTTAGTCAATACTGTGTAGATTATAGATTCAAACACTAAAAAAAAATGTACAAAATGATTTATATACAATGAATAACTTACACTTTTCTCTAGCCTGATTAAATTTTCGGCTAAAATATTCCTTAATATGTTATAATAAAATTTTTTTTTGCATGCTCAATATTACACATTATACCAATTTACCAAATGAAAATAAAACCTTGAAAATTGCTCAACTTATTATTCGATCAATTTCAATGGTTTTTATTTTAAAAGATGATTAATATAGGAACCTTGTATTTACCAAATAATGAAACTGCTGATTTGACACTGACACTGTTATGTTTTTTTTTTTCAAAGTAATTAGTACGGAACTTTTTTGAAAAAGTACAAAAAGATTTACTCATATTTAATAGGTTTATAAGAAAATATTAGTAACAATCTTTATATATTATTAAAAGGTGAGGCGATTTCTTGTGACAGTTATATCTGAAGTTCTACCAGGCCGATTTTCTCGATTTTTTTTTAAACGAAAGTACTTGGTGTGTAGATGAGCCATCAAAAGAGAAAAGTCCAAAAAGTTAATTATTTAAATAGTTATTAGAAGTATAAAGTTTGATGTATTGTTACATAGCGTTTAAATAGCCTAAAATTATAATTGGTTGGAAAAATTCCTCTGGCGCAGTGGCACTGTAATAGGATTTTAAAGGCAGTGTCTAGAGTTCGACGAACCACGGTAACGGTTGTCTATTTTTTGCATTGTTTTTCCGCTTTTTACTTAGCTATTAGTTTTCACTGATGAATAGGCCTAAACTCAAGGATTATTATATCGGTTATATGGCATATGGCGCGGCGTAATCTTAGTTTTGTTAACAGAGTATAATATAATATGTCATAAAGTTTATTGTTTTGCGACGCCCGTCCGCGCGATCCCGTACGATATAATAATATAATATGTGACAGCGCGCGTACTTCATAATGTGTAATGTATATAATATTATAGTTAGATACCTCTGGTACCTATTCACTATTATAATATTGTTGCGATATATTTAAAACATATATTAATACCCTACTTTTGAAATGCCGCCAAAACACACGACGACGTAACGAAACGAACGATTAATCAGAACATTTCGATTCCACGTCTGTCGTCGAAATCCTTATCCTTATCCTTATATATATAAAAGAACATTCCTTTTTATGTACCAATTTTGTGACGACGCTATTTAACTTTTTTCCAATTTTTTTTCACAGAGTTGTTCCAAATACCTTCCCTAATGTCACCACGTCGCCCGATTTTCAAAATTTTGATTTTAAAGGGTTGAAATTGGCAAAAATAAATTTTTACGTGTAATTGGTATATCTATATTCATATAATAATAACGATAGCAGTCGGCCGATAACGGGAAATACGGTACGGCGCGGTCAGAGGATTTCCGTCTATCTGGACTCTGACCTTTTTTTTGTGTGGATCTTATCGGCGGGTGGAGACGAATAATTGTTTCGACACGACATTACGTCAGTTAACTATTGACGGTCGTACGTATCATAGCACTACTGCAACCGCTATATTTATGACGTAGGAATAAGACATTTTAAACTACAAACTAAAATATAACATTTTTATTAGTTAAGAGTTAGTAAGCCATATTAAAATTGAGAAATTGAGTATAGAATCATTTGTAAATATTTTTTTTTTTTTTGTTTTATTTATAATTTGCAGCTACTATTATTATTTAGCACTTGATAGCATTAAGTAAAATAAATTATTTTCTTCTTTAAAACACAACAATGTGTGTTGATTTAACAATTATTTCATTTTGAGAAAGCAAAAACTACGCACGGGCGAAGCCGGGTAATTCAGCTAGTATTGAATAAAACTATGAAGTTTAAATTAAGTTTGTTAAATAATTTAATTTGAAAATCAGGGTAATAAAATATTTTTATAATTAATAAATATTTTAAATGGTTTGTCGACATGCGTTTTGCCAGAATTTGTACAGATTGTACACAGACTGTACACGTTGGTGCAATATGTCGCATCAAAGAACATTGAGGAGGTACAGACGTCATGCCCTGCCAACAAATCCTCGGTCGATGACGGAGTTTGATACTCAACTCAGTGGAGATTATGCTCACATGTGTAGAGTTAACAATGTATCATTGTACTCGGGTATAATCAATAATACTCCCCAAGAAGGAGTCACTTTACTTTTTATTTTACCCGAAGTCAAGGAGTAAATATAAAATATTTTTTTAATTTTAACTTAACAATAATACCTACTAATAGTATAATAAAATTGCAGCATATTTAGAACCGGTTCAATGTTTGTGTTTGATGGCTCATTTTCAAGTGTACCATCGTTTGGCAATGAGTGTCAACAGTTGTATATCATTATGGGCTTTGCATTTAACACTGTAAGTTTAGTTTGCAAATACACATAATAGGTAGTAGGTACCTATTTAAATGAGAAAATAGTTTAATTATTTAAATGCATTAAACATTTTTATCCCAGGGGTTTCCAATTGGATTTGCTCTGATGTCTAGAAAAACAGAAAATGCATACACAGCATTATTTAACAAAATCTTGAGTTTAGTACCCGAATGGCAACCAAACACAATCGTTATTGATTTCGAAAGAGCAGCTATATCTTCAATCAGAACACTTTTTCCTAACGCTGTGATACGAGGATGTTGGTTTCATTCTTCGCAAGCTATCTGGAGAAAAGTTGAAAATATTGGTAAGCTATTAATTGTTAGCTATTATATTTACTGTATTTATTTAACTGACGAGAGTTGTATAGTCTAAATCATGGATGGTAAATAGAATTTGTTCAACGTGCCAATTTTTGATACAATTCAAAAAAAAATGTTTAGTTGTGTCACTAATCATTTTTATAAAACGTAACTGAAAAATTAATGATTATTTAGAAAAAAATTATTAAAAAATCAACTTTTATGTTTGTTAGAAACATTTTGCTTCATATTGCTTGAAAGATTTTTTATGTCTGATTGATATGTCTGCATTTATCTCAGTACAAAATATAAATTAAAAAAATCATAAAGATAACAATTTGTCGTTGTAAAATGTAGATTATTAATACCTAAAAATCTATAAATATATATGGACACATGAAATTCTTTAGGGATAATTATCCCCGTGCCAACCTTAGCACGTGTGCCATTTATTTGCCATTTCTGGTCTAAATGCTATATAATTATGGTATATTATATAATTATGGTGTTATAATGTTATGTTAAAAAGTTACAATGCGTCTCAAATTAAAACAGTATTTTTGGTTCTTATGATTAAATAAATAAAATTATACATCGATACTTATAAGTTATAACAATACTAAATATAGGTACTTACATAAGACATAACATACTATAATATGTTAAGAAGACAGTACCACATCAATGTTTTATGGTAGTAAAACACAATGTCATATTTTAAACGTATTTGACTTTAACCTACTAACATATATAAATGAAATTACATAAATATTATATTATACAGTCCTGGGCCTTGGGCATGAATATGTCTACAGTATTAAATCATTTTTATTAATTTTTTTCTTCTTATTATTATTCTTATTATTCTTATTATTCTTTAGATTGAAATGTCACATTTTTACAACTAAAAGTTCTGTGCGCATAGTTTTTTCATGTTGCTTAGAATAAACATTAAACAAATAGTAAATGTGGAAATAATGACTTATAGTAGACAATTTAGATTTTGTGATTATATTATTGATAACACTCAACATGTTTATATGTGGATATAGGATTGACAGAATTATGCACACATAACAGAACGGCTTATGACATTGTTCATATGTTGATGGCGTTGCCTCTACTGCCACAACACTTAATTTTGGAGGGTTTTGAAAGTGTCCAACATGTCTACAATGAAAATTTGCAGTTGAGTACAGGCGCTCACAGAGGACAATTTAATAGACTTTTTGATTATTTTCGGTCGACATGGCTACTAGGTCTGTAAATATATGAAAACATACAATTAGGTTTATATTTAATAACTAAATATTATATTACTTTTTATGAATAACAGAAGATAATGCAGATAGGTTTTCGGCGAGTGATACGGTTTGGTGCATCAATAATGCATTTGAACTCAGTCATCAAAATTTGCTAATGCACATGGGAAACAGACACAACCCAGAACCATGGGCATTTATGAGTAATAACAAATATTTATTATTAAATAAAATTCATTATTTAAATTATATTATTATTATAAATTATCACATATGTTACAGTGTTAGGGAAGTTACTTATTTTGGGTAATTAAATTACATTACTAATTACTTATCGAAATTGTAACTAAATTATTTTTAAGTTACTTTTTTTTAATTTTGTCAAGTTACATTACTTTTGAGTTTAAAAAGTAACTCAATTACAATAAAAGTTACTTTTTTTTTTAATATCACTGGAGCTTAATAACCATTTTGTCTATATTACAATACACAAACTAAATAATGACAATCAACAATATGAAATTATTAAAAAATAATACTAATTTTGATACACATTAAATATTAATCTTTATTTTTCAAATTTATTTTTAACAACAATGCGTTCTCAATATGGTATATTTTAATATTTACACTCATTATCAATAAGTTCATAACATTTATTAAACCAAAAAAATATAACAAGTAATTTAGTAACAATTACTACAAAAAAGTAACTTAAATTACATTTAAATTACTTACAATAAAATGTAATTAAATTACCATCAAATTACTTAAAAAGTAATTTCGTTACAGTAACTTGTAACTTAAGTTAAGTTACTCCCCAACACTGCATATGTATACCTACATAATATAATTTAAAACGGGGTATGGCCAATGGTGGTTTCTCTAATAATTTGTGATTTGCACACAAAATAGATTAAATTTCAAAATTGCACCAATTTTGTGTTTTATAAAAATTTTTTTTGTGTTTCTTTAATTATTAAATTATAACAAACTGAATTCAAAATGGTATACACCATGTATCCTCTAATACACCACTGCCTAGGACATGTTAATGTTAATATAATCACATCCATTATAACTTTAAGTTAACATGGAAGGTATCTAATTATAATTTTTAACAAGCATAAAATATTTAATTGAGTTGCTTCAATATTGAATTAACAATTTAAAAATAATAATACAATAATTATTATTGTTTATAAATAATTTTATAGGAGGATTAGTTACATATACAAGAGGTGTAATTATAGACTATTCTGCGGTAACTGTTGGCGAACAATTAAGAGTATGGATATACTACCAAAGAAATTTAAATTTGGCAATGAGGCTGTTAATTGAAGGAAGGTACTCTGTATTGGCATTTCTTGTAAGTTCAAGAAATACCACACCAAATTTTGGTATACCACGACCTCAAGGATTTCATATACTTGGGAATGTACCAAGTCCTCCATCTCCGATTTTGGTAGAGTTACCGCCTCGCCAAAGTCGGGAAGAAATTATTGAGAGGTTATTTCCACGGCGTATACGACAACCTGTTTCTCGGAATCGTAAGAAATGTATGCTTTTAATAAATATGAAAAATGATTTTTAAAAAAAATATCCATTGTTTTAGTTTTTGAAATGATATCTGATTCAGACGAGGAAGAAAATGTCATAGCTAGACCACAGGATCAAAGCCAAAACGAAGACCTTATTAGTAATTAATAATTATTTATGATTTAAATAGATCTCGGCTATTAATTGATGATTATAATCTTTTAATATTTTAGTTCTCCTTTATTATAATTGATAACTATCAATACTATCAATAACTATTTATATTTTTTATTATATCCCTATTATGTATAAACTACTATGTATTAACATGTATTAACTATATATTATTATCATTTAACTGTTGAGCTATAGTAACTTTCGGTTATAAGTTAAATACATTTTCAAAAAAAAAATTTAGATCTCCTAATCTATAGTTATAAGCACCAATGCTATATTTGCTTATTTTAAATTTGTTTATGGTTTAATAAATGTGTGTATAATGATTCAAAAAATTATTTTCAATGTTTTAGTTTTTGATATGTATGATTCAGACGAAGAACTAAATGCGATGGATAGGTCACAAGCTATAAGACCACAAATTAATCGGGTTCGAAATGAAGGCCTAAATAGTAATTATTTATAATTTAAATTAATCTCGGCTATTGACTGTTAATTATAATTTTTTAATATTTTAGTTGTCCCAATAGTTGAGCGCCAATGCTCCATTTGTATGTTTACACCACCCATTGTCATTGCGTCACCGTGCTTGCATCAATGTCTATGTGAGAATTGCTTTACAAGGTATTTTGAAATGCCTCCATATAGTAGTCAGCCATATTACAGATGTCCACTGTGTAGAGGACAAATTCAGAGTTATATAATATTATTTTAGATTAAAAAAATGTTTAAATATTGTAATTATACCACAATGTAAAATTATATTACATTAAATCATAAATTGTAATAAATGTTATGCTTGTTTCCTTTTTTAATTACAATTTTTTAGAAGCTTTTAATTCGCCTACAGCTAGATATCCTAGATAATAAGAGGGTGGCCAACTGAGTATATAGCAGCTATGTTTTGTCCTAACTTTTCCCTCCTTTTTTGTGTTTCAAATTGAATTCATATAAACTGATCATATTTTATAATGTACAATATTCATGCAAATTTTTTACATAACTACATTTACTGAAGAAGATTTGTCATTATTATTATTATCTCCCAAAGAGCTTGATGAAGAATTTTTTTAATTAAGTTTTTTCCTTGCTCTTCCTTTTTTTATTAAGCTAAATGGTTCTATCTACATCAGATGTTTGCTTAGCCAATTTGGATCAATGTCTTGCTTCTAATATATTTTCTACGAACCAGTTTTTGATTTTTTTAGACATTTTCTTTCAACATATAATATATGATATTGTAAAGAGCTTTTGTGATTTTAAGCTGTTATTTTGTTAGGCTACTTAATAATAAAGAAATAAAGTTAATAAAAATTTAAAAAAAATTAATTGTATATTATACTCTGTGTATTTTTTTATTATGTTTCTGAATTTTAATAGTAATTATACCTGTGTATTAAACTATTTGGTGTAAATATACATAAAACCTACTTTTTAGTTTTTAAAAGTCTAGATTATAAATTTAAAAATAAAAATTAAAGCTCAAGGAAATTATAAAATTAAAAATGTTTTAATTTGATAAAACTTTACAAAACATTTTTAACCTACTATAATTATCTAAACTATAATGGAAAGATCCTGTTCTATAATTCAAAATTGTTAGCACTTGAGTTGCTCGTCTGTCTTAAAATATATTATATATAGGGTTAGGATGTTCATGACTTTTGCATATTTTTTCTTTTAGTCGTATACATTGCAAACCCAGTAATACATTTTTTCTGTATGACATAGAATCAGATACATTCAATTTTATTTTGCATATTTTTGCATATTTAGGGATTTTTATGAATAATTAATGCATATTTTGAAAAAAATTGTAAATAAATGCATATTTTGCCAAAAAAATAACTTAATTAATATAATATAAACCCAAAGATAGGCATTGTTAGTGTCACAACTAACGGAAACATGAAAATACGAAACCGTGTAGTTTATATTATTAACTTATCTTTACAATAACTATTATAGAAATAAAATGAAGTGTGTTTTGAGCAAAAATCCGGATATCTAAATAATATTGAAAATCTTCGAAATACTTGATGGAAAAGAAACTTCAAAAAGCAGTTTACCAGCTGAACTAACAGTAGATGAATGTTTACATTTTGAATATGCGCCCATTACATCTGTTGATGCTGAACAAAGTTTTTAGGCTTACAAAAATGTATTACCCGACAACCGACGCAAGTTTCTATTTAAAAATCTTAAAAATAGCCTTATTGTTCAAGTCAATTCAGAGAATTTATATCAAAAGTGAAACAAAGGAAAGCAGTAACAGTAAATCTACGCATCTGTATGTATATATTTGATCTTTCATTCTTTCTTTAAAATCTAAAGAACACAATATTATTATTTATTAGTTATTATATAACATATAGAATTATAGGTACCGTAAAACCGGGTGAATAGAAACACTTTTCAACTTCAAAAGCTTATAACTTTGGAATGGAAATAACAAAACAGCATATTAATACCTTAAAATTTGGGTCTTTAAGCACAAAATACAATCGATAAAAGTTAAAAGAACTAAATTTCAAAATTGATTTTATATTTATTTTTAAGTATGCAGTTTCTATTTATAATCATGTATGGGTGAATAGAAACAAACATATAAATGTAATATGATTTGTTATTCACCCTGTTCGATTATGAATAGAAACAGGCTTTTGAAGTTTCAAAAAGTAAAACAATGTCTTAACAATACAAATTATATTATATTTTTATTCTTTTACATAATTTAACAAAATAAAATGAATTATTTCCTTTTCAAATATTTAAATAATAAGCCAAAATAAGTTTTTTAGTTGCCTAATATAAAATTAAAATAACTAGTCTTTCAGTTGATTCAGTAAATACATACCTAATATAATTAACAAAAAAATAATAATAATAAACAGCCTTTATGTTGTATATAATAAACATAAACAATAAATTGGTATATTTTTCTCTTATACATATTGTATTGGTTGGGCATGTTTATATTCACCCTGACATTAACAAATCTAAGTTCAACAATTTATTATGAATTGTACAATAGTTATAACGAGTTTATACTTACGTTACATTAATTTACACAGGTATGTTTGTCAGTGTAAAATAGATTGAGTGGATTTAGAAATTGTTTTGATACTATTAAGTAATAACGAATTTGCGCTTCATTTTTGGAGGCAAAATATTCCTACCAAATTAAATATTTTAATGATAATAATCTTGATTTGGAGGTAAAAGTAAATATTTTGTACAATTGTTAACAACATTTCCAATTATTTCATAGAAGAAAAATCCACATAAATAAAAATCATTTCAAGATACCAATATAATATATAGGGTGTTACCACTGGGTAGTGGGTATCCTCCCTAATCATTCGATTCATGTTATTATACTTTTTTTTTTCTGTCATTTATCAAACCTACTCATTGTGCAAATATGTATAGACTGTAGATTTCTTCAATAAAATTAATAATAAAAAAAAAAAAAGATACCAATATTATTAAAAGTTATTACCAAAAAGTGTTTCTATTCACCCGGTTTTACGGTAGGTACACGAATAACCATTAATAATAATATACATTACATCAAATGATTCGATTTTCTACTTGAGGTTCTTTTCTACAAGTAAAATGCATTAAGTTTGTACCTACATCACGGTAAAAAGTTCTCTGTATAGAATCCAAAAGTGAAATTACAAACAAAAATTAAAAAGTAAAGAAATACGGTAACTTTGTCGCAAAACCAGCTTTTGAATAAATCGATCTTGATTTTTTGGATTAACTCGAAAACGATAAGACTTACATACTTTAAATATTATTCATACGACAATTTCCAAATGACCACGGTGGATTGCCTACCTACCTGATAATATACTGTTCGCATATGATGTCCTCGATCTAATGCCTTACCCAGGTGGTTTAGATGCATGTAAATCACATCTGGTTAATCTTAACTTAATATTTGGCTCTGCAGCAGGCAACGCTGGGTGGGACTAAATTCAATATTGTTGTCGCAATATTTCTTAGTATATTTTAACCGTTATACTATAAAATAAAAACTATTATTCATATAGAGTTGGCATTAGGTACTAGTTTTTTTATTGGGCAACGAAGTGCACGGGATCAGCTAGTAGTATAATAATTTATAAGTTTATTAGCAAAATATAAATATAGCATAATAGATACAATTATAGTAATATATGTTGACGATCTGAATCGTTTTTCTAATGTAGCACAATATAAACATTTTATTTCGAGGTTTATTTAAAAAAGTAATTTTGTAGTGTGATACAACAAGGTTTTTACCTAATTTGTATTTACTTTATTATTTTTTAACGGATCGGTACGGCCTGAAATTAGAGATTATGAGTGGAAACTGAAAATGAAATGAGAACAATTCCTTTTTTGGATTGAAAGTCCACGTAGATGAGTTGAATCAGCGACCCCCTTTAATTGTTTTTTATCTCCCCTTCTAAATTCGAAGATGTAGAAAAACTTTATACCGGCAAATGTTCTATATTTTGTTGACCAAATTTTAACTATGACAAATTTATTAATCAAAAAAAAAACTGCAACATTTTGTGATTTTTACATATTTATTCGAAATTCTAACTTTAGATGCTTATAAAGAACTATTAGACATACGTTTCACTTTTTTTTTAACTACCACTTACATAGTTACATAATAGCTTATAAGTAACCTTTTATTAAATGTTTAAACCTTAGATATAAATTCTCAAAATATTATACATTTTTCAATACAAATTAGTTTGTATAATTTCTTGATTTTGTAAGAATTTTAACTTTAAACACTTATACAATTTTTTAAGTGTTTTCCTATCGAATTTTTGTTACGGTTATCGTAAGAAAAACTTATTTGAAATCTAGTGTTGAAGTTTCAAACCATAAATATAAATAGAAAATTGTTTATGCATTTTTAACCACAAAACAATTTGCAAATGTTCGATATTTTGATGACCAAATTTTGACTTAAAATGTCTATAAAAAATTATAATTATTATATATCTTTTTGATTTTTTGGTTACACTATAAACTGCTTACGTAAAATCTTGTTTTAAATTTTCAATTCTTAGTTATAAATACTGAATATTTTATACATTTTTAACCACAAAATAATATGCAAATGTTCGATGATGAATTTCGGCCAAAATTTGAAGTTTAAATGTTTATAAAAAAAAATTGGTTCTATGTATTTTTATTATTTTTGGTCTATGATTTAAACAACTTATGAAGAATTCTGTATTCAATTTTAAAAAAATTTGACCCAACAACATTTTTTTATCGATATTTAAAGAAAAAAAATTTGAAAAAACCAAAATTGTTTGTATTGAATTTGGTAATCTAAACATTTGGTGACATTTTCAAATGTCTACGGACTACGGTAATTGAATTACATTAAAATAAGAAAATCGTTCCCGAAGAAAACTGGTGAATATCCAATGTCTAATTTCAAACGCTTATAATAAATTAGTTTGATTTTCCGTGTTGAATTTTCAAATCATAGATTTAAATAGAAAAATTTTAATAAATGTCTTAATTAAAAAAACTGCATATTTTCGTGATTTTTACGTATTTTGTCGAAATTTTAATTTTAGACACTTATAAAAAACTATTGGAGACAACTTTAAATTTATTATTTCTATAAATAGCCCAAAAAAGTCAAAATGTATTGAACATTTTATTGTGTATGTAAATTGCTTATATAAACATTTTGTGAAAATGTCATATGTCTACTGTGATTACTTTTGATGTTACACCAAAAAACAAAAATCGATTTTGTTAAAAACTCCAGTTTTCCCTTAATTTTTTTGTTGTTTTACCCGAGGCGTTTAAAACCTATAGGGAATTTTTTACTATTGACCACCTAAAGACAGTAACAACTAGATTCACTTTCCTACCGGAAAAGATGCGGATGAAGAAAATCAAAGCACTTTTACTGACCTTAAACGGAGTGTCAGACACAAAAAATTTTTAAAAAAACACACATCATTGTAAAATTAATACACTTTGCTCAGAATCTAAAAAAAATTAAAGCTCACAGAATTTAAAAAATTATCTTCATTTTATAAGCTTTTACATAACATGTAAAAGCTGTACTATAATTCAAAATTATTATAGATGTACTTGAGTTGCTGATGTGTTTTGAAAAATATATTTATACTGATCCAGGGGCAATCGTCCAGAATCACTTAAAAACCCTTGGTCAATAATTAAAACGGAAAACGATAAACAAAAATAATTAATTACCACAAAACATTACGATTAACTAAATATATATAAATATAATAAATCATTAAACAAAATATGTCGGAAAACTTATTATATAGAATATCGTGGAACGAAAAATGACGAAAACAAAATAATTTTTAATCCATTTACTTAAAATGTATAGTATTGGTTACGTATAATATATATTTATTCCACATAATTAATTTTTATCTTAGCAATCAATCCTAGAATATTGTAGCGGCCCACAGGCGTACAACGACCTTTGGATGTTGATGGTAGGATTAGTTGAAATAAATTTATAACTCGTGAAAATATTCTATGTGTTTTTTATTAAAATGTAAAAATGGTTTAATGTAATACTGTGTATAATTATTCAGAGTTAGATACTCGAACGAATTAATCTCCAAGTCCTTAGAATTTTCTAAGTCCAAATAATTGATTCAATGAAGAAATGGACGTGAAGGTGCTCGCGCTTGCTTTGGTAGATCACGTCTGAATATGGGCTGTTTCGTGCTTCCTTATATATGGCATCCCCGTACTCCTCCAGTGTTGGTACAAGAGTCCTTCGAAGGCTCCCACGCTTTGTCGGTCCGATGCATCGATTGACGTCGATGCGTGCACGTGCCGGATGTTGTTGCGGTCGCGTTACTGTGCCTTTATCACGGACGTACATACAGGACTGGTCACGGACGCTGATAACTGTAGGTATAAGCCTTCAGAAAATTAGTGTCACGCTAGTGGGCCCACTATAAACTACGTTGACATCTAGTGGCCAATAAAGCAACTAATTTGCTTATTTTTAAATACATATTATTTGGATCAACCAGATAATAAGATAATTGTAATATATAAATATACATCAATTACCCATGTTAAAAACACAAACACAAATGAAAATAAAATAATTTCGTGCTTAAACATAACTCTAATAGATGGCAACGTGTATTTCTGTGGTCCCGAGCGTGACACTAATTTTCCACTGATAACGACTCGTGCCCAGTCCTGTATGTACGTCCGTGGCCTTTATATTTTATATTATTTTAATATAAAATATTTCTCTCTATGGTCACGATTTTTATAGATCGTTGCAATAATGATAAAACAATATATTTACAATTCTTAGTATTTCACTCATTATTATTATATTTTTTGGTGGTTCAATTTCTATACAGGTTCTTAAGGGTTTTGGTGATTTAGTTCGATTAGTTTCTTTCGTTTCTTACAATATTAATTATGTAGATTGTAGATAGTCTATTAGTTTATTTTAATAGTTCCAAGAATTGTGTAGGCCTATTCCCACGATTAGTTTTACTATTCCTTTCGAGGTCATTGTATCATATTATACTTAATCAATATTAGTTACATTTATTTATTATAATTGCTTTTTAGGCTTTACTATATATATGCCTTGACGTTTTACATAGTAGTAATATATGTTATGTACTACGGGTACATAGCAATATAATATTGTGTTCCGTATCCGGAACATACCCCACTCTAGATATTATTTTTAACAATAAACGGTAAACACGACATTTGAATACCTAAAGTTTTTGCATAACGAATAAAAGCAAAAGCTGTGTAACGTTATAAAAATGTTTAGATCGTAAATAACATAAAATGAATTTTTTTTTACATAGATATGTCTTGCGCTTTATACAACATTTTTTTTTGATAGTTATTGGCATTGGTTGATTGGTTGATGGCGTGGTTTATTAACATTTTAAAATTAATCATTTATTATTTGTATTAAAGTAGATGTGCTATACTACTATTGATATTCGACATTATAAAAACATATTTATGATTCATAAATTTTACTTGTCGAGAAAAAATATCAAGTAGCGTGAGCAGCGACGTTTACCGACTTAACCTACTATTTGTATAATATTATGCTGGAAGCCCTACTTAAAAGGATGTCAGCTCATTGTTTCTCTCCCTGGCCCACTAGCAACATAGACTAAACGCATGTACGCAAAATCATTTTTTTAAGTAAATCTTTTGACAACAATTTTTTACAAAAACGATAGAGGATAATATTTTGGAGGGTATATGACATATCGTCTTGTCTAAAATATAGTCTCAAAACAAATTAAGAAATCGTTTAAATTTACAAATTTTTATTTTTATTTTGAAAAGCGAATACAAAGTCAAATAATAATTAAATATAAAACCAATATGTCATACCCTCAAAAATATTATCCTGTATATTTTTTGTTATAGGTGATTTTACTCTGAGATTACTCGAAAATCATAAAAAAACGATTATAGACGAATGCGTTTCAGCTATGTTATACGCGTGGATCTGAGAGAGAAAACAGATATTGCGCTGACATCTTCTTAAAACCGAACCACTACTTTAGGAACCATGACCACAAATTCCTATACATTTTTGTCCGGACGATTGGATTCGCTACAGGATTTGCTCACTATTTAAATGTTATAGGGTTTTCTCCGGTATAGATAGGTACCGAAATCACTTAAAATACACACTTTTGTGTGCTAACCTTCCGAGGGTTTGGCACTAAGTCGGTTTAAATAAATTATTATTTTTCATAGATTCGCCAAACAGTGCGAATAGTTTGGTTCTATACAATATAATATTATACACGCTCGAGTGATATTATATATTTGTATTTCATACACTATAATATCGTTGAATGGCCATCGTCGAGGTCGAGCACGGCAATACTATTATTATAACACACACATTAATAATGTTAGCAGCAGTGGTATGTTCGAATGTTCGATTGTGTCTGGTCACGTATTTTCGGTATAAGCATACTTGACATTTTATAGAATAGAGTTAATATGGTTCTTTCATCGCGGGTCGACACGAATGTACATGGGCATTATATTATATTATTTCGTCGTCGTTTTTTTTCGACTTCGCACATTTCTAAATCTCTCAGCATGAGACGTACGTTTTACAACCACTGTCGGAGAGTAAATTTGAGACGGACTTCTTTTTTGTCTGTTTGCTCAGCCGCCGTGAAAATGTGAAATTATATATGTATTTTAAAGGGCTCCTGCAGTAATCGCTTTGATCACGGACGGATAAAATACACACAAACACACACACACACACGTTCGCTGGCAGAGGGATTATAATATAATAATAATATTATTTTATTGAAAAGCATTATATTCATATATTGTTATTTGTTATCCGCAAACACTTCATCGGCGCTCGTGTGCGTGTAACGAGGACGACGGTCGAAATGTCGGTCGGTCGGAGCGGAGTCCCAAAGTCAGTGCAGGGGGACGATGTATTATATGTACATTATTGTTGTTATTTTCTCGGGGAAAAGGCCCGCACACGGCCTTCACCACCGGCAGTGTTGAGGTGCCATCGGTTTTGCTACGAAGATACGCCGCAGCGGTTAGTATTATATTTTAGTAAAACAAGCCGCGCCGGCTGCCCCGGCCTATCGCGCGTTGTACGTATTCCATAAATCTCGAAGAGATAACATCGCAGTCTGTACATTTTAAACTGAGCCTACACGGCTACATGCTTAAGTACAATAATAATAATAATATATTATATTGTACATTATTAAATACGGAATATTTGGCGCGTGGTACGAAGGTATACGAAGCGGCGCGGCGGGTAGATACCTCAATACCTGTCCTACGATAAAATATTAAAAAATTAAAAAATTAAAAATAATAATAATGAGAGATCCGACGTTAGTACGGCTGTATGACATAAGTTGACAAAGGCAAGGTACAACACTTACATATCATTTGCGCCAAAATGTGTAGGACATAATATAAGCGCCAATATAATATTATATACCTACCTGTTATACCCAACATAAACGCCGAAGGTACATATAACATATTGTATACATTATACATGATGCATCGTTTGATTTTTTCGATTATATAAAAACTATTCAATATCTGTTAGGCCTATCTAACCTATCTAGGATTTTGGCGCTTTCGTACGATACGACTTTTTTTTCTTATCTCATTTTGGCGCTATTATGTCTTCCACCGGTTAGTATGTTCACGATTGAATATAATAATAACCTAACCTAACCACTCGTCTAAAAATCAATTTTTATGTATCGAAATACCGAGAAAAATATTCTGCTTTGGAAAATACAGTTAAAACTGTATGTTGTCATTCAAAATATAAAAAACTTAAAACAGATTAAGGATTAAAATATGAAAAAAAAATATTTTTGTTACGACTATAAACTAGACTATATTTTCATTAATCATTATTATTAATTGTAAAATAATATTTTATACAAACAGGTGCAGGGGTTGCAAACGTTATAAGAACTTTATGACAAAAAACAATTATAGTAAACAACAGTAAACAAAAATAATTAAATACAATAAAACAAAATATATTATACGTGCCCTTGACTATGTATCGATTAACCGTTTTTCATAACTACCTATATAAAAAATTCTTTTTTGGAACATTTTTTGGCGCTCTAGCATATTAACTTTATTGTGCGGGCCGGGAGCATATAATAATAATACACGCACCCGGACACCAACTTACTTTCTTTACACACTAATACTTAGGTCTTAAAAATATGAATTACCACATGGGTGTGTAGTGGTGTAAAAGCTCGATCAATAGTGGTCGGGATCGCCGGGCAATTACTGTCGGCTATGTAGTGATATTGTTGTGAAATATGTGTATTTGTGAATAAGTGTGTACGCTTGTGGAGTTGTAGGTGTGTTTACAATTAAAAGTAGGTAGTATAAATAATGGTAACAAGGTTTAAGGTTAATAAAACAATTTGTATAATACACAATATATATATATATATAAATCACTGCACCATACACAATTTTGCCTATGAATAATTAATAAGTGGCTCGTCTGGCCTAACAGAATAAAAAATATATATGAACAACTGTAAGAGCTGTATATATAGAAATAAATAGTAATCAAGCCCTTATGGCTCAACAATTGAACAATGTATATAATAAAATGATAATATTGATAAAGGCAGATGTTAGAGCTGTAGCTCGTGTGTAGGTATAAATGATAGTTATAATTAAGGCCTGGACATTTTATGAACTTGTATATATTTATTTATTAAATTAAAAAGTAGCTAGGTAAGATACAAATTTGAATCGTAACCTATAATATGTTGGTATGCAAAATTTAATGTTGCATATTTTTGCATATTTCAAACATTTTGAATTATTATGCATATTTTAGCATTTTTCTAAAATATAATGCATATTTACGAAAAAAAATAGTATTATGTTATTAATACTAATAAGTACTTACCGCTATGTCCGCTGTTCCGCTACGTAAATCTCGCGAATGGGGAAAGAAAAAAAATCGTGTTATATGTTACAATTATTACAATTTATATTTACACTTATATCCGCTATAACTCCCTATAATTAAATAAAGTTTGCTAAAAACTGACTAAATCCTTAGTAGTCAATAGTAACTCTCCAGGTAACTTTAAAATATTATTAAATATACTAAATTTGTTTTAATTGATTTGCATTCATGACTTTTTATTTAGATGAGTGAATGTTCAAAAATCAAAATGCAACATACAATTGAATACATTATACCAAATAGTAAATACAATTAAATTATTTCAACAAGGCAAGTATTAAATTTTTTTATCCCATATTAATTATTTAAAGAATTATATACATTTTTAAACTAAATAAATTTAATTAAAATACATTTTTACTAGCATATTTTTGCATATTTTAAATGCACGTTTTAATGAAAATCAGTGCATAAATGCATTCATATTTCGTACATTTTTAGTGCATATAATTCCGGGCCCGAGTACTAATATATATTGACGCAGATATTCGAGCTGAGGCTCGTATAAAAATAATTGCGGCCCTTGTTCAACAACAAAATAATAATAATAAATAAACAGCTCTTGTGCCTTGTGGTCCAACAATATATGTATAACAATTAACAGCCCTCTGGCTCTACAATATAATAAATACAATAATAATATAACAAAACTCACGGTTTGTGGAGCGCATACTGGCCATCTGGTCCTGCAGTTAAAACCAACTATAAATAATAATAAAAATTAAAAACGCACAAGACGGGTGCTCGCAGTTTAATAATATAGTTAAACGGCAATTTGCGCACACGAATCAAGAGTATACGCAATGATATAGCGCACGCTCAAATAATATATAATAAATGTCCCTTGTGGCTCCCACGGGTAAAACATATAAGATAATGACACTGCAAAAAACATAGAAAACACTTACAATTTTAGCATAATATAGAAGAATATAATAATAGTAAATTGGCACACGCCTCGCCGGTCTTTACACAACGTGTATGTACGTGTACGTGATGACGTGATGTACCTATACTTACCAAAATATACAAACTGAAATTTGTGGTGGCGGAAAAAGGAAATATATATCATCCTCGGTGTAGAAGCTTAAAATAATCATGTTGTTCTTAACCACCGGTTCAACGTGCGGCATAGTGGCCGCCGGGACGTGATTTTTTGTCCTACATCACGACGGCGTGACGCTCGGGCGCAGTCCGTCAAACCACTGGTTGGTGGTGCCATTTCCAACAAAATACGTTTTTTTTAATACGTCGTCGTTTTGCTGCCGTGCCCCTTGCCCCCCCCCCCCATTTGGGCTTTCACAAGCAATATAGCTTCTGCACCACGCGCCGTCGAGCTACGTCGTTGGAGGTTACCCGCTGCACACTATCGTCAACACCGTTACCGAGGCCGTCGCCCCGTCAACCTACAGCTGGTCGGTGAGCTTATTCCATTGTTTTTCTGTATCAGATGTCATACTTTATTTTGTGTATATTATTGTTGACATTGTTTATTTAATTATTCATTATTTTGGGGCTCCCTATATATTTATGTATGCATTTGTATGGTAATGTCAATTGATTTATATATTTATTTATGGTATTATAAAATACAATCTGGTATCGTGCACATATTTTTATACGTATATTGTATACCGGCGGTTACTCGCGGCCAAAGTATCAGTGGAAGAATATGGTAAACTGTGGCAAAAAAAAATTAAACTAGCCGGTCTATGAGTAAAAGGTCTATGGTTAATAGTGCACGGTTTATCAATTGAAGTTGCTTGTGCCAGTAACTTAGTTAACTATACTTTATTCCAAATAAGAAACACCATGGCGGCCACGAGAATAACCTCTTTTGTTTAGTAAAAGTGGGTGTTTCTTATTTGGAATAGAGTATAGAGGTTAATCGTTAAATCAATAAATATTTCAAGTGGTCATACTGCAAAAAGTGTTTTTATCTTATATTATTATTTAATTTTTTTATTATCAATAATATCAGCAAAAATTTGAATTTGTCATTGCGTCTATTGACAATTCAATTTGATTCAAATTTCAAATAGTCTTGAGTGGTGTCCTTACCGTTTTACGTACACAAGTACACAACACCAGTGTTTAATTTGTTTAATTCGTTTTATTTTCTTTATGTAATGAGTAATTTAAATAAAAGAAAACGTTCAACCAACTTCAGTTTCTCAGAAAAAGAAATGTTGTTGAAAATTGTACTTTCCAGGAAAACAGTGTTGGAAAATACTCTGAAAATACTCATCCAACTCTGTTACCTGGAAAGACAAAGAAAGACCATGGGAAGAAATTGTTACTCACCCACTGTGCAATATTTTGTTACAAAAACATTTCAGGGAAGTTTCAAATCAACATGTAACGTTGCATTATTTGTTGCTTTTGCGTTACATCAATATCAACGGTACCGCTAATGTCCAAATTTTATAACGTCACATGGTTGTTTCATAAACGCAAATGTAACGTGTTTTCTAACATCTCAAAAACATAGTAATAACTACTATGCGATATTACGTATCTTACCATTATTGCATGTTACATAGACGTTATTTTTTACATAAATGTGTAACCATAATTATTATTATAAAATAACAAAAACATTTGCATCATCTAGAGGGATTTGAAACCACGACCACCGACGCTTTATTTTACCTAAAAATCGCGGGGACCTAAAACCTACGCCTTACGCCCTATCGCCTACCTAATTTATTAGAAATTAGGTAAAATTGATGGCATATAAAGAATACAATATTTATATTATATTACATACTTATACATTTATACCTAATTGTTTATGAATTTGTATTTTGAATTTTGACTTAAATATTTGTATTTGTTGCAACAATTTTCAAAATTCATTAGTCATAACATAATAAATTCATGTACAGTTCAATTTTATTTTTTAATATTTGGGGAAACTGACTCAACTGACTCAACTTCAAATTTTCCGTTTAAAAACCTTAAGTACCTATGTTCTATTTGTACTTATTATTAGAAAATTGTTATTTCTCGTTAGGTACCTATTGGCTATTTTTATTTTCTTTAATACATAATATTTAACACCAAGACTTACCTGCTATAACATATCCTAAACATGCCACATTCTCTGATTTCTTTTACTATAGAATTTTTCAAATTTGAAGCATGAGAGCTATTAATTTGTTTTGTATGGTCCAACTTGAATAATAATATACTGGAAATATAACATATTATAAATGATACACAGCCTATATACTAGGTACCTATTTAGTAGGTATATATATATACCCATAGGTAATAAGTGTAGGTATAAATATTAAATAGCCCAATCACCATTTGATTGTTATTACTTTAATAGTTGTTACTTGTTAGGTACTTAAAATTTTTTTTTTGACCGTGCATAGTTAGGTAAATAAATAAAGAATAATAACAAATAAGACAGTTTTATTAATGAAAAAAAAAAAAATTAAATAACAATTGAATTATATTTTTATGTTTAAGTATAATTAATATTCATGACTTAATGTTATTATAACTGCTTTACAAACAGACAGTTGTAAACAAAAACATTTGCATTTAAAATCATTCAAAAAAACAACAGTATTATATGATTGATCAGTTGATAGAAAATCAAAATCAACAACAAAAGAACCAATATCCCTTGATGATAAGTTAAAATTAGACGAATTAAAAACTTCAGAAACATTCAACATTTTTTGGACATCAAATTTTATTTTATTATTAGCAAATTTTATTATAACCAAATCATCATTTTTTAACATGACACATTTATTATTAACAGAATTAATGTTTAATAAACAGTTTTCATGCAAAATTACTCTTTCATAAGCTATTTCACTAGCATTACAAGAATAATTTTTGTTGAGTTTTTCTTTTTGAAAAAGTGGATATTTTATTTGACTTGCAGCAGAACTATTTATTTGGTTGTACTTTTCAATAATCCTGTTACTAACTTCTTGTAAAGGATATCTGGCACATTTCATACTTTTTTTTAATTCTTTAAGATAATTTTCATACCTAAAAGCACTGAATAAATCAAGTGGGCCATGTTTTTGAACAAAGTAAGGCAAATGAATAAGGTTATGGAAATTGTAAGTAATAAATTCAGATCCATATAAAATAGCATAGTCGTTGATAAATTTTTCTAATAATATCCTTGCTTTTTCATTATATAAAATGCAAGTCTCTGGATTAACTAAAAGCCTAATTGCGCTAAACAAAAGTAAAAAATGTTGATAAAATCTTTTTTGTAATTTTCCTTTTAAAACGATATGACCATAATACAAAATAAAAGTCCTTAGTTCTGTTGCCTTCCAGTGATCAATATCATCCATAGATCTTGGTAATCTAGCAAATTCTGATGGCACATAACTTCTCAAATTTAAAATACTCTTATTTATATCATTTTTCGATTCGTTTAATAATCTAATATCTTTTTTACCTTTGACCCAAAATTTAATAAGCCTCTTTGTCACACCAACGTATACACAATGCATGTTATCGACTGGTATATCATCAATCATATTAATGGGTAATTTTACTAATGGACTTGTACCCTTATGGTAATTATAGTCGGTTTCATTTCGAAAGGAATTATTTGTTCTCATAGGTGAATTGGTAGTTAAAAAAGTCATTGTTTTATTAAATACACCTTCGTCAATGCATGTATTGCATCCATGGTAGGCATTATGTGGTTTCACATTTAATAAGAATGCTTTTGCAGGCGCATCACATACAATATGGGCTATTTCCATATTATATAAAGTATTATCAACATTTATACCATTTTCTAACATATTTAAAGCATCCACCAAAAAAAAACTTAAAAATTCATCAACTAAAGATGGTTTTTCAAACCCATGAAATATACCAATCGGTATAACATATTTAGATATGATTTTAACGTTAACAATACACATTAAAATAGGCCAAAATTGGCTCTTTGAGCTTTTGGCTAGTGGTAACCCATCCACGTTTATACCAAGCTTTAAATTATTTATATTAGTTAATTTATTTTTATGTTTATGTAAAATTGGATAAACCATTTGTTCGATCCCAAAATGTACATAAGAACCATTATTCATTTGTATAATTGTATGTTTAGAAGGAGTTTTCATTAAAGTTCGTCCATCTTTAGGAACATTTAATCCTTCGGTTCGTAAAATACTTTATAAAGAGTTAAGACAATTATGAGTAACATTAAATTGTATGTTCCAAGCACGTAATTTATCACAAATGTGAGTTTCTATAATATCTGTGGTATTAGAAAAATTATTATTTAAAGTATTATTTTTAGAATTAGTTACATTACTAAAAATTGGAATTTTATTTTGATCAATTAAAATATTTGGCTCTGTTGGTAAATTAAATATTGTATCATTTACATCATAATCATCATTTGTATTAAATACTTTTCCCAAATCTTTTTTTTTACGCTGAAAATGTGATGTTAAAATTATTTTATTTATTTTTTATTAGTATAAGTCTTGGCGTTTTGATAATTAACTTGCAATTAGAAATTATTTACTTATAATATTAACATTTTTTTTACTATTCAATTATTAAAATATGTAGTTTTGTGCATTAGAAAATTTAAAATAATAAAAAATATCTATTGATGCTTGTTTCAAATTAATTTTATTAAGTAATGATAAAATAAATAGTTATGTACTTCAATATAAAAATTATAATAAAAAAAACTTGTACATAGTAATCTGGCCTTACAGAATTGTATATAAATAAAAAAAAAAAAACAACTAGGAATAGTTAAAATATTTTACTATTTTGATCTGGAAAATCTTGTATTAGCATGGCGTAACCAGTCAGCCACTATTTTTTCAAATTCCGAATCAGTGTAGGTATTGGAATAATGTTCTTTAATAACATCTTTAAAAACACAAAAATAAAATCTATTAAAAGCTAGTAAAATATTATAACTTTTAAAGGCAATATTGTATAACAATAAAGAATAAACCTAATTTAAACCATTATAATTTATTACTTTTAATTGAATTCATTAAACCAGAATTTCCTATTCTGGTATCAATATTTTTTCCTCTACCAGTCCAAGAACATTTTATCGCATATTGGTTTGTGATGAGTTTTGACAAAACTCTAATGATATTGTTTTTCAAATTGGTCCCACCGATTGTTTTTATAAAACTTTTCTATAAAGATATTATATATTACGTTTATACACTAGATATTTATACTATTTGTTAATAGCTATACATTATACACAATACATGAATGCACATATATTATAAATACCAATTTTTGAGTATATTCTGTTTCGTTTATTATATGATCCTCAACTAATTTGTAACCATCAGCATTTTGAATAGGAAATTGTGCAATAAATTCTGGATCCAAATACATATCTCCTCCAGTAGAGTTTACTTTTTGGTTGGTTTCCATTATTTCGATTTTTGCCAATAGACGTTTCAACATAAAATTATTTTCAATGATTCCTTGATTTAGTTTTTCTAGTATGTCTGTATGTTGAGGCCGTTGAGGGTCCATACATGTTATAGACTACAAATGTTTAAACAAAATAAATGTTTCTGTTTTATTCTTATGCCCTACGCCCTATCACAAATCTGATTATATTAACATTTATTTCAAAACCATTAGGTAGGTATCTACTAAAGACTAAAATAAATTCATGCAAATACTGTTGAACGCAAGGATGTTTTTTCATTCCATGACAAATTCCAATAGGTAAAACCAGATTACTCAATACTTAAAAATTAATAATCAAAACAAGAATCGGCCATAAGTACCTGACTTTTAGAACTGTTAGCAAGAGGTAGGCCATCTATATTAATAGCCAGTTTTAAGGGGATTGTAACTACTTATATATCTATACACTTTATATGCTTTTTTATTTTGTACCTTTGTGGGTAATAGATAAAATACAAATATTACTTTAGTTAAAATATATTAATTTTCTAATAATTAAATGTTAATATTTACTTATGTTATTCAATATTTTAGAAATTTTCAAATATACATTTAAATATTTTATTGGTTAATATACCATAATTATTATGTTAAACCTACCACAATTGTTTGGTATGTGCAAGTAGTCAACACTTGTATTATATGCTTATAACTTAAACATAAATAGGTAATAACAAAAGTAGTTACATTCACCCCCCCCCCACAAAAAAAATCTAGTAAATCAGTATAATATGCATATATTATACATAAATTTAAATGGGGCAAAAATAACTAGTCAAAATTGACAAAATTGTACATTTTATAAGATTGGCCAGATTGGGTCATTATTTTTTTTCATATTACCTAGTTTTTATTAGAAATACCTATTATACTGCAGTTGAACACTTAAAATTACTATAAATTATATATTAAGTATTATTTATTAGGTACTGAACTTGATCAGTAAATTTATTATTATTTTAATAATTAATATTGTAATTACCATCTGTTTGTTCGGGGCTTGTGAATCAGTAGTTTCTAGTAGACTATTATTTTGTGTATATGGCATGTCATACATAAAGCCGTAATCTTCCCAGGTCTGTGGAACTTCCAGGATTCTATTAGTTTGGATACTTGGTATCTGACTGGAATTCTTAGCTGTGCTTTTGTGAACCTCCGTAGGTACACGTTGCCTAGTAGTGGGAATGAAACCATGGCGGGAGAAAAATCGGCTACCAATGTTCGCGAGCATCAGTATCTCAATGCTCGGTTTACGGTCGGACTCTCGTGGGCCGGAGTTTAGGCGTTTCGTCTTTATCGCATTATTGTACGGCCTGTGCGCGCGGGTCTAGTTCTTCTGTACGCCGTATTAAAAGTTTCGTCGATTGCTGTGTCATGTCCGTCGGATTGAGTGCCGCGGTTGTCAGCCGGTCCATCGTGAAAACCCGCTCTGGCGCCGCCGGCCGTCGAACCACAGGTTGGTGCTATTTTCAACAAAATACTTTTTTTTGAATACGTTGTCGTTCTGTTGCTCCTGACATTGCCCCCCCCCCTATTTCGGCTTTCACCGCCCAAGTATGAAATCCTTCGTCATCACGCGGACTGCGACCTGCAAAGCCCACGTGTTTTGGGTGATAGCTTCTGCGCTACGCGCCGCCGAGCTACGTCGTTAGAGGTTATAACCGCACACCATCGTCAACATCGTCACGGAGGTCGTCGCCCCGGTTACCTGTAACAGCTGGTCGGCGAGATTATTCCATTGTTTAGGTTCATATTTTTCTGTATCAGATGTCATATTATCTTATTTCGCGTATACTGTATAATATTATTGTTGCACTTGTTGACGTTGTTTATTTAATTATTTATTATTTCGGGGTGCCTTATATAATATTTATGTATGCACCTGCACGGTAATGTTAAACTGATTTATATAATATATAATACAATCTGGTATTGAGCTTCGCGCATATATTTTTATACGTATTATACTATTATATTATTATTTTATATTGATTAAAAGGAGTTCCACAACCACCACAACCACTCCAGAGGGGACGTATAGTTTGTAGAGGTAGAAGGCAGATTGATATTGAACTTTTTAAAAAGACATGAACCTTCATTAGAAGATATGGAAAAATGGGGTAAGGTTTAATTTAAATATTTATATAAATATATATTTTTTTTTTAAAAATGTATTATGTACCTATTACAGTTAAACATACAGCTATACATCATTTTAGCCTAATCGACATTCTAAACAAATAAAAAAAAAAAAGCCTCTAAAATTGCATACACAATATCATAGTTATACCCAGATTTTTTACACAAATTGAAAAAAAAAATATTTTATTATATTTTTAAGCAAATTGACATTTTAAACAAAATGAATAATCAAGCCCTTAAAAATTGTATACACAATATATGATAATTATACCCAGATTTTTTACACAAATTGAAAAGTCACCACCTTTAAAATTATTATACTTATTTTAATAATTATAACTACATTCATATATTTTACAAATAATTTAAAATTAATGAATTGTCCCATTTTTTACCCTCATTATATATAATATACAGGGTGTCCCAGGTCTATTTGACTAATGCAATAACTTTTACAGCAGTAACAGTGATTAGCAAGAAATAATCTTAAATTTTAACACACTTTGAAAATTGTTTAAAAATTAACGACTTAACCAAATTAAAAGTTTTAAACTCCAAAATGGTTTTTAAATACTTATTTATGAAATAGCTATCTTGGATTATTAGAAAAATATTAAATATAAAATTTTAATTATTTATTTTTGTTGTAAAAAAATCAAATAAAATATAAAATATACAAATTATAGTGCAAAGCTCTACAAATCATTACAAAAAAAAAACCTTAAAATATTGAATAGAAAAAAAGTTATTGCATTAGTCAAATAGATCTGGGACACTCTGTATATACAGTTAATATATATTCATATAAGGATTTATAGATCAATATATATGTATAATAGATGTATAGATAGGTATTACTATATAAGGATTCATATATATATATATATATAAGATATATAAGCTATATAGATGTATAGCTTATATATATATATTATATACTATATACATAAGAAGTCTATATATGTGTACTACTATATATATTAATAAATGCTCTATGTAGGGCATAGCCCTAATTTTCAATTAAATAGAAACGTCATGCCTTATTAAAACATATATTTATAAACATTTTATTGGAAATTTAAGTATTTAACCATTATTAGTATAAACCAATAAAAATTTTTTTAATAAACAATATTTTAAAAATAAAATGCTTGAAAAAGGGTTACTTTGATAGAGTAAATCATGTATTCTGTATACTTTTATTATACTTTAAGATTTAATCTAATCCATAAATTTCAAAAATGTATATGCATAAACACTTAAGTATATACACAAAAAGAAAAATAAGCTAAAAAAAGCTTTTGGATTCATACTTCAAATATAGAATAATATTCTTTTTTCTGATAAATTTAAATTTAACAAAAATTATATTTTTTACTTTATTGATATTTAGAACTTTAATATCAATTTCAGCATCAAACTGATTATCAATATGAATAGGATTAGAATTAAATCTATTCTCTATTATTCCAATTTTAAACTTTAAATCATCTATTCAATTGAAGCTACAATAAAATCTTTTTTAATTCAAGCTTTTGCTTCAATTTTACTATTAATTTTTTTTAATAAATAAAAAGTTTTCAACAGTAGTTAATTAATTATAATATCATTATTAATAAAATTAAGATTAATACCATTTCATTTATGATTACCTTCAATAATAAAAGGTCTAAATTGAATTTCATGTTTATTAATAATAACTTGACAAAAAATCACACCATTAATTATAATCTCTTATTTAAATATTGATAAAAATCTTTTTAATCTTTTTAATTACACTTGTTTCAATAAATTCAATTTTTGGTGCAAATCAAAATTCAATACATAAAGTATTAGCAATATCTTCAATCAATAATTCTATATGAATTTTATTTGCCTTTTTAATAAATGAAAAATTATGAATTAATTATTTTATGATTTATTCAATATTAAATTTTCTAATTATTAAAATACTTAATAATTATAATATTAGTTATATTAATCGTTTCAATTATAGGTTTACCACCAATAATAAGATTTTTAATAAAATTAATACTAATTAAAACACTAATTTATAATAATATATGTATATCTAGTTATAATAATATTATTTATATTAGCTATTTTAAATTAAAATAACTTAATTTATTCTATTAGGATACCCTATTTTATATCAATATTTATTCTGATTTTTTTGGACATCCTGAAGTATATATTTTAATTCTACTTAGATTTGGTTTAATCTCACATATTATTAGACAATAAATAAATAAAAATGAAACATTTGGTAATATAAGTATAATTTATGCTATAACTATTTGATTATATTAGGTTTTATTGTTTGAGCACATCATTAATTTACAATTGGTATAGATGTAGATACACGAGCCTATATTACTTCAGCAACAATAATTATTGCTATTCCAACAGGAATTAAAATTTTTTGATGATTAGGTATTATTTACGGATCAAAAATCAACTTTTCAGCTTCAACAATTTGATCATAAGGGTTTATTTTTCTTTTTACAATTGGAGGTTTAACAGGAGTAATTCTTGCTAATTCATCTATTGATATCATTCTACACGATACTTATTATGTAGTAGCTCATTTTCATTATGTATTATCTATAGGAATTGTACTTCCAATTATTGCTAGTTTAATTCATTGATTCCCTATTTTTACAGGATTTACTATAAATAATTTTAATTTTTTAAAAATTCAATTTATTTTAATAATTATTGGAGTAAATTTAACCTTTTTTCCATAACATTTATTAGGATTAAATGGAATACTACCTCGACAGTAAACAGATTATCCAAATAGTTTTCTTTTATGAAATATAATTTCATCAATTGGATCAATGATTTCAACATTTAGAATTATTATTTTAATTTATTTGATTTGGAATAAAATTTAAAAAAAAAAAACAATTTTTAATTTAAATTTAAGAAATTCTATTCAATGAATTTATAATCTACCCCCTTTAGAACACTCATATTCAGAATTACCTTTAATTATTAATTTCTAATATGGCAAAATTTATATGCAATGAAGTTAAAATTCATTTATAAAGAATAATCTTTTTTTAGAAATTATAACTTGATTAAAACTAAGATTTCAAAATAAATAATACACCATTAATAGAACGATTAATTTTTTTTTATGATGATACAATCTTTATTATTATTATAATTATATCAACTATTACATACATAATATTATTTATTTTAAATAATACCTAAATTTATTAATATTAAAATTTTTGAAAATCAAATAATTGAATTTATTTGAACTAACACTCTACCTATTATTTTAATTTTTATTGCTATACCATCACTACATTTACTATATTTAATAGACAAAATTAAATGTTCCATTTTAACAATTAAAATTTTTGGACATCAATGATTTTGATCTCATGAATATTCAGATTTTTCAAATATTGAATTCGAATCATATATGAATTAAACAAAGAAAATTTTCGTTTAATTGAAGTAGATAATAAAACAATTATCCCATTTAAATTTAATATTCGACTATTAATCTCATCAGATGATGTTATTCATTCTTGAACTATCCCAAGATTAGCAATCAAAATTGATGCAATCCCAGGACGAATAAATCAAATTAATCTTTTTATAAATCGGCCAGGAATATATTTTGGTCAATGCTCAGAAATTTGTGGAATTAATCATAGATTTATACCAATTCAAATTGAATTAATTCATTTAAATAAATTTTTTTATTGATTAATTTTATTTATTTTCTTCTTCTCTATATTTTATTTAATTATAAATATATTATATTTCAATTTTATTAAAAATAATATAAAAAATTACAACAAATTTATATAATATTTTTGATTCATCAACAACAGTCTTTAATTAGAATTAAATTGAATCGGAACTTTATTCATCATTTTATTAATACCAAATTTTTTATGAACTATACCAAACCGAATAAATTGAATATTATTTAAAATGTTTAATATATTAAATAATGAAATATTAATATTATATAAAATAAAAAAAACTTAATCATCTGCATTTATATTTATTGAACTTTTATATTTATTTTACTTAATCATTTTTTCAGATTATTTCCTTATATTTTTTCATCATCAAGTCATATAATTTTCTCAATACATTAGGATCACCATTTTGATTATTTTATATCATTTTTTCAATCTGTAAAAATACTAAAAATATAGTTGCTCATTTAATCCCACTTAATAGATCAAGTTATTTGACTCCCTTAATAATACTATTGAAACAATAAGTATCATTATTCGACCTTTATTATTATCTATTCGATTAACTGCAAATTTAATAATTGCAGGACATTTACTTATAACATTATTAAATTTTAACTCAATAATAATTATTATTATTTTAATTTAAATATTTATAATAATTTTTTAATTATGTGTAGCTTTAATTCAAAGTCATGTATTTTCAATTCTTTCATCTTTATATTTTAGAGACTAATGATAAAAATAATCAACTTTACTTTATCTTAAATTTAAGCCCATGACCAATTCTTATAGCTATAAATACTTTTAATTTAATAATTTCTAATATAATTTAAAATTTAAAATTTAATGTTATATCATTAATAAGTCTAATTATAATTGTTAGTATTTCAATTTTATGGTGACGAGATATTATTTGAGAAAGAACATTCCAAGGAAATTAAATTAAATTTAGAATAATCTTATTTATTATCTCTAATATTTTTATTTATTTCATTTTTTTGAAATTTTCTGCATAATTCTTTAGTCCCATCAATTGAATTAGGTTTAAATTGACCTAATAAAATATATAATATAATATAATATAATATAAATTTTTTCAATCCATTATAATATAATTAATCTAATATAATTAAAATCTAATATAATTAATAATATTAATTTTTTTAATCCATTATTAATTTCATTATTAAATACAATTATTTTATTAACATCTAGATTTACTGTTACACTAACTCATTTATACTTATTAATTAATTTAATAAAAAACAATTATTTTTATAAATTTAACAATTATTTTAAGTATTTATTTTTTAATACTTCAAATATTAGAATATAATCAAGCGGCATTTACATTCTCCGATTCAATTTTTGGATCATCTTTCTATATAGCAACAGGATTTCATGGATTACATGTTATTATTGGAACAATTTTTTGTAATTATAAATTTATTACAAATATTAAAATTACACTTTTCTCATATTCATCATATAAGATTTGTATTAGTTGCATGATATTATCTGATTATTTTCTATATATAACTTTTTATTGATGAAATAATTACATTTTATTAATATACAAATAGTTTCCAATCAAAAAGTTTAATTTTTAAATTAAATAATTATATTAAATTAAATTTCAATAATATATTTATTATTATAATAATACTTTTTATAATTGTAATTTTAATTAATATAAAAATAAAATTTAATTATAATAAATCAGCACCATTTGAATGTGGATTAGACCCATTTAATAAATCACGAATTCCTTTTTCTTTAAATTTCTACTTAATCGCTATTATTTTTTTAATCTTTGATATTGAAATCTCAATTATTTTACCAATAATTATAAACTTTAAAATTTCTAATATTTTGTATTTTAATTTATTATTTATAATATTTTTTATATTTATCATAATTTTTTACGAATAAAAATTTGGATCATTAAATTGAAAAATTTAAAGGATAATAGTTAAAATGTATAGCATTTAATTTGCTATTAAAAATTATTAATTCATTTATCTTAAATAAGAAGTAATAATATTACATATTAATTTCGACTTAATAATAGATTTTTTAAATCCTTATTTTTAATTGAAACAAAAAAGAGGTTTATTACTATTAATAATAATATTGGGAAAAATGTCAACTAAAAAATTTTTTAAAAAAGAAGCTGCTAACTATCTTTTAAAGCATTTTAAATGTTTAATATATTTATTAGTTTAAATTAATCCAGACGAGGATAGAATAGGTACTAAAAGTGGAGTACAAGTGAGTACCATCTCTAAATAAGTATAAAGTCGTTACAATACAACATTTTTAAAAAAAATTACTTTCTGAAATATTTTTTTAAGTTTTTTACTTCTTTGAATTACAACATACAGTTTTAATTTTATAACCTAAAGTAGAGTATTTTTCTGAGTATTTTGATACATAAAAGTCGAATTTTGGACAAGTAGTGTATAAGTATTTGAAGTTAAGATGAGCAGTGTTTGGTGGTACCCCGTAAAATGTTGGTCCATTACTCCGCTTATCTATATTTTAAATACTTATAACTCAAAACAACTCAAAATTTGATTTGTATGTATCAAAATAATTAGAAACATATTCTGCTTTGGATTATAAAATTAAAACTTAATGTTATAATATAAAAAAGCAAAAAACTTAAAAATATATTTTTTGTCTTGTAACGATTTGATACTATGTAATAAAAATACTATCAAAAACTTAAATACTTGTTGAAATATTGCTTGTTGAGTGTCTTATGTTTAATGGATCACACTGTATATCGTGTAAAAAGGTAAGCCTCATTAGGTTTTCTCTGTAAATCAGCGTACCAGTGGGTTGGTTGTGTGATTACTTAGGTAATGTCTTTGTTGGGCTTTTTTGGTTTTCTTGAATCTGATTATATAATAAATTTTTATTCTTATATTTCTATATTATCTTTTCATATTTAATGTTTGGTTTCTTCTTTGTATTGTCACATGAAAATACATTCTGTTCTTTTTTAATTTTTTTTTTAGCTTTTGAAAACATTGTTTTTAATAATTAATTAAAAATGTTTGATACATAGTGCTAATATTAAACATCCATAATATTATACAGATATATAAGGTCCGTAAAAGTATAAGTCCTTAAAAGTCCTAGATATATATAATTTAAAAAAAATATTTTAACTTGAATTAAATTGCTATTTTATATTAATACAGTAGTTTTTGTTAATATATTTTGATTATTTCTAATAATTGTACAATTGGTTGGACTGCTGATAAACAAAATGATTTTTGGTATAGAATGATACTTTAAGAGGACGCCACACCCGCATGTGTTGTCTCCGTCTTACAAACGTGTAACATACCAAATTTACGCTCAGCAGTTCACGTTTTATGCCGTTAGCTTAAAAATTAGAGTCAATCGACCTATAATAAAAGTTGATGGTAAGAACTTTATCTGTGTTTTGTTGGAAATCTTTTTACTATAATTCAGTTTTTAAGTGAGTTATGAGAATTTTTAATTTGCATTTATTATACACATATAACTCACTTAAAAACTGAATTATAGGAAAAAGATTTCCAACAAAACACAGATAAAGTTTTTACCATCAACTTTTATAATAGGTCGATTCACTCTAATTTTTAAGCTAACGGCATAAAACGTGAACTGCTGAGCGTAAATTTGGTATGTTACACGTTTGTAAGACGGAGACAACACATGCGGGTGTGGCGTCCTCTTAAAGCTTTCGGGTGTTTATAAATATGTTAACCAATATGATTACAAATTTACAAATAACTTTATATAGTATAGACTATAGGTATAAAAAAATATGATTTTAATTTGTTTCAAAATTATTAGTTTTATTATTCACATAAAAATATACATTCCACTTATAATTAAATTTGTGCATAAATAAACAATATTTGTTAACTTTTTAAATCAAAACACTAATACTTTCCCTAATACATTTTTGTATTTATAATTATCTTATTATTTTTATGATCATTAAATTAAATACAACATTTATATCTATCATACATAATATTATTGTTTGGTCCATTTTATAATGTGTATATGAGGACTAGAAATCCAAAACGTACTATTGGCAAAATACTGATTTTTCTGGAGATGCGATTTTCTGTGATGTAGTAATTTTCTGGCAAGTCAGTCACCTCGAGTGAAAGACGTCAGATCGCAGAAATGTAAAAATGTCGTGCTGCCTCGTTAAACCACGGGCGACTCGATCATACTCAAGTATCACTGTATCAGTGAACTTCTTTGCTGTATATTATATAAAAAAAAAAAATAATAATATAATTGATATACTGAAAAGTAAAAAAATGTATATACATTCGCCATAATGCGTGTCATTGTGTCCAGTGTGTACGCCTAATAAGCGAAATGAGAATTATAAATGAAATGCACAATGACATATACAGTGGCGGATTTTCAACATTTTTCTGGGGAGGAGGTGTCCTAAAAAATAATATGTATTTCAAATTTATTATTTTTATTTTTATAAGAACAAATGAGTTATATTATATTTTGTTTATGTATAATATTGTATATGTACTATATTCAAAAAAAATATTAAAAAATGTTAAAAATTACGACATTTTATTGAAAAATAAGTTCGTACTCACTTATGATTTTCTGTATATCGACTATTGCGTTATTAGAGTGTGTCAGTGTTAGTGTCAATTGCGCGTGTCGCATACGCAGATAAACTCACTATCGCAATACAAAATAATATCGGGAATTAACGTTCGAGCCTTACGATAGACAATTTTATCAAAAATATTAAAATACGAGTGTAAAATATTTTATTATATTATTATTATTATTTCAGTAGATTCTTGATAATCAACCTACTTATATTTGAAACATATTATTATGTTATACGGTATACCTACTGCAGGGTCAGACTCTGTGTATATGCATTATTTAATTATATATGTAATATGTATATATCAGTGTCTTGGGGGGGGGGGTCCAGACCCCAAGTTTGCAGCCACCGCCGCCGCCCACCCAGCCGCTTCCGCCGCCCGTCCAGGTGTCTCGGGTCGACCTGGAGCAGTTGCTGAAGCACTCAAGGCGACCGAGACACCGCGGGAGGACCCGGTTGTGGCAAGCGTGAGGGTGGGCGTGGCGGCGGTGAACGTCAACCGAGACATAAATGAAGATTAAAACACATTAAAGATGTTGAAGTGTAGGTATACATTTGAGTAGAATTTTGATTTTTGGTACCTACCTATTGAACCAGGTTGTCAGTGCATACAAGAAATTACATATAATACATAGGTACTATTACCTACTTTAAAGTTTAAATCAACCTCATTAATAGGGCTCTGATGTTGTAGTACTATAAAAATAGTAAAATTGATTGAAGTATTGCACTAAAGAATAACAACGTTTTGTTATAAATGTTTTAAATTAACTGTTATAAATGAGTTTTGGTGGTATTTTGATTTTTCGACAATTTGATAATTAAATTAAATGGATGATTAGTTTTCATTTACAAAGCTAATTAAATTATTTACAATGCTATTGACATTTAATTTTGAATACTGCATATTATATTCTACATTTAATAAGCAATACTAACGTTCAACTGTGCATTTATGCAAAATATTATGTTGATGTAGTTATTTAATTTATTAAATAAATTATAATAAAATATATATTTACAAGGTATATAGACAGTATCATCATTACTGACAACAAAATAATAATATCAATTATTATACATATATATTGATTAAATATCATTTAAATAGGTACCTACTCATAGACCACGAATACATCATAAGAATGTAATCTTATCAGAATCTAATAGATATTAAATGTATCAATTATTATTGATATTTATTATGCATAAATGCATTTAATACTGACAAATTAATAATGCTGTAGTATGATTGTATACATATATATAATATATATATACATGTATATAGAACAAAAATATTTTTATTTTAACTAAATACACTATAAATTGCATATATTTTGCTATTCGTGTTGCCAATTACATGCTATAGGGTATTTTGTTTATAATATTCAATGTTAAAGGTGAGATTTGGACAAAAGTACTCATTTAATTTAATTAATTGTAAATATATTATATTCAAACGGTGTACATAATCCTTACTTACTTATAATACATATATTATTATGTTATACGGTATACCTACTGCAGGGTCAGACTCTGTGTATGCATTATTTAATTATTTATGTATATATCAGTGTCTGGGGGAGGAGAGGGGGAGTCCAGACCCCATGGACCCCCTCCGCCCCATAAATTCGCCACTGAGAAAATATTATTGATGATGACACGATGATGTACCTATAAGAAAATATTATTTAACATTATTATCTAATCGTGGAGTACAAAGTCGACCGGAATCTTAGAGAAGCGAGTATCATGTCTCTTTCCGCCCGGCTTCCGTACCCACTGACGATCTCTCTCACTTTTCAACTAGTAGAAATAATAAAAAATTATTTTGTTTTAGCAAAATGAGAAACCTCGAAGTACGGGGCATCGTGATAAACGTAAAACATGATAAATTGTGAGGGTGTACAATATACCCTCGCATTTCGGCCAGCAGCGGCAGGCCACACGCAGACATAGAGTATATAAGTAGATAGATAGATATACCTGCACAAGTAGGACTGTAAAGTTACATCGAAACGCATAGCTCAAAGTATGGAGGATTTATTGATCTGGATATGCTTGACGTCTTATACATTTTTAGACGTGCTGGAAGACCTCAATTTGATACTGGACACGCAATGATAATAACCCCATATAGCTAACTTCACAAATACGTATCATTAATTAACAATCAAAAGCCGATTGAAAGTTGTTTTTTAGAGCACATTGTAAATAATTTGAATGCTGAGGTATGTATTATAAAATAATAAATTTTAGCTATTTTTCTATTAACCAAATAATTTTAAACGTTGTGATACCACTCTATCTAGTAATTTTTTTTTTTACAATTTGTAGGTTGTATTAGGAACAATATCAAATGTCGAGGAAGCTATTTTGTGGCTTAGTTTTACTTATTTATTCGTCAGAATGCATAACAATCCTCAAGTCTATGGTATATCGCTTGAAGAAGTTAAAGTAAATAAACAATACAGTGTTATTTATAAGTAATGTTTACTAATTATTTTATTGTTATTACTTACAGTTGGATCCAATGTTTGACCACACAAGAAAAGAGATTATTATTAATTCAGTTACAATGAAAGAACGGGCGATCTCTCCTCTACAGGTTCATCACTTATTTATATTATTTTTAAAGAATGTTTTCTTTTTAATTCATAATATTTTTATTTTATAGATATGGGTCGCATAGCTAGTATTATAATAAATTAGGAATACAGATACCTACTAATAAAGCTATTAAAATAAATTAATGTAAAATATGTACTTACATCAATTAAAATTGGTGCTTTCACCAGATTTCTACATTTTCTCTTAGGAATACAGATACCTACTAATAAAGCTATTAAAATAAATTAATGTAAAATATGTACTTACATCAATTAAAATTGGTGCTTTCACCAGATTTCTACATTTTCTCTTTGTATTAATTTCTTAATTTCTTAATTATTATTATAAAACAATATGAGTATGTGACTAAGGGAGCAACAACCAATGACTACACCGTGGTCGTCGTAAATATTCGCGGGTACATACTCATTATCAATAAAAACAAACCATTTATAAATAGACAAATCATTTTGAAGACAAGGTATTTTTTTTTAATCATTTAATAATCTATTATTTTTATTTAAAACGATTCAAATGTTTTTAATAATATAAAATTATATTTTTAATTTAATTTAAAACTTAATGACTGTGATAATAACTTGAGGGGATTCGACCCGGCTGTGTTTTCGACTGAAATAGACATATCTTTTGCCAACTGTACTGACTGTTTTAGTAATCGGATACAAATTCCAAAAACATATTTGAATCCATGAATCATGAAGTTTACTTGAAAACGACTTTTCCACTTTTTCGAAAATGATCATTTGATTTCTTCAAAATTTTAAATAAAATTTTTGAATTTTAAGAATTTTAAAATATTAATGATATTGAACTAAAAATATTAATATAAGAATGCAAGAAAGTCGTTTTCAAGTCAACTTCATGACGAAAAAAAAAATTTGAATTACCGAGTTATAATGAGAACGTTTATAAAATATTTATATTTAATATTTATTAATAATACAACATAATACTATAAATTACAATATAATATTATGTAATTTAAATATGAATTTTTTTATTTTTTTTTAATCTGTAATTTTTTTAAATACTTACTATTAACATTACAACAGTAAATATTACATTAAGAATATTCATGATATATAATAAAAATTGACAAATACAGAATTCTTCAATTATAAGCATTAGTATAAGACATTAACATAATAAAATATAATTTATACAGCCATGTGCAAATAGGGGATAGCTCAGAATTTAAAATTTATAATTGTATAAAATATGGAATTGTATAACAACTTTAGAATCTGTTTGTGGCTGAAGGTAATTCCCCTAGTTCTACTCCTCTCTTTGTAATAAGGTCTTAATCAGTAATTTACAAGACTATTGCAGTATTATTGAAATTTATTATTTTTCAGAATCTGTGTTCAAATTTAAAAAGTTTTCAACTTCAGACAATTACAGTAATGAAATAGACCAAGTATTAAAATATGTGCTCATTCAAACACTTTTCAAATTGAAAAAGCAAGAGGGACAAAAAATTGTGGCCATCAATCAATTTAGCAAAAAAATATTTATATTTGCATATATTGTATGCATAAAATTAATAAACGTGCTACTATAATTGTATGTGTTTTCAAAATTTTTTTAATTTAAACCAATACATGTTTATATTAGCTGCAGTAGTATATAATTTTCCGAGGAAAATAATAGTGAATACACATAATATAAACTTTAAAATTAACTATTATTGATTTCATACACTAAATGGTAAATTATAAATTAAATCCAAAATTCAAAAAGTTAAAACTATTAACTTAAAAAATAACAATTTATTTCTTATTAGAATTTTTTTAAGACATTGTCAAGCGTTCAAGTTCATAATAACAGTAGTGGCATTAAAAAGCTATTACCTTAAACTAAAAAAAAAAATCGTATTCTGTCATAAAACTTTAATTTGAGATCATAAATTTATATACAATTATAAAAAGTATAACATATCACTCAATCCATCATTTGGACGACGTCTGAGGGTCTGAGCAGTGAGGGATGCCAACTTGTGGGCCAACTGACATGGACCAGGAACGCGTACGTTACCCTAGGAGGAATGATGTGAATAAAAGTCGTGTATAATTAAAAATGGTTCTAAAAAGCTATACTAACCGACCAATTGTAGTACATATGGGTCAACTTAAACGTAAGTCTTTGCACTCTATCGGGAGTAAAAAGGACAGTGTCTTCAACCACATGATAATGTGTAGGGGTCACTGTACCGTGTCTTACGTGTTGTGACACCAAGAAGAAATCATATCTGTAATTCATAACATTTGAGCGTTAAATGTTGTTAACCGCCCACTAATTGTACAACAAATAAAAGTATTACTATATGAAATATCAAACTGATAACTGCCCGTACGAAACACAACAGTGTTTGGTTACTTTAATCCTGTATTAAAATATTTACATTTAAAGAAAATAATCGATATATAGCTCACATGAATGGGTTTGTAACAACAGTATCGACAACTGTACCAGGTTTAGGATTTTCGTAACCCGGAGCAAAAAATTTTGCACTTATTCGTTTATTAACTATAATGAAGGCAAATTTGAATTTTGTTGCCCCATACATTTGTTTTAAAATATTCTAACAAAAATAAAAATTAATTACAATATAATATATTAAATAATATAGGTACTCTACTAATAAATTATGCAACTTACACGAAAATGCACGACCTCGATCTGCTGGACATCGTTTATCATGTCCTCCGGTACACCATCCCTGTAAACGAAGATTACACTAGGTATAACCTGTCGTTTATGGCTTGGTACCTGGCCAAGGCCTCTGAAAATTAATAAAATCTTTTTTTTTAAACTACCATTAACGTGTTGTATATCTACGTGTCGCATAAAAAGACTAGGTATTCAAAATTTAAAATGTTTAATTTATTTTTTAATGATCGCCAAATTTATAAAATAATCCCAAATTATAATAAAATGATATGTATGCTGTGGTTTAATAAATGTAATTTTATGTGATTGTCCAATATAAGAATATATCCTTCGTTGAGGACTGATGTCATATTCTTACTATATAGCTAAGGAATAGTTGGTCGGCAGACTCCTGACCGATTTAAATCAAGTTAACAATATTTTACTGCTAACGTTACTCGTGAAACAGAAAAAACCTGACAAGAGTAAAAAATACAAAAATGTATTCAATAACTTAAATGCTTATAAAAGAATACAGTAACACCCGAGCAACACTGTTTTCGATGATAGTGCGGAGTAATGTATTTAGAGTTGAACCATCAATCAATCATGATTTTTAATACGATTTAAGGGTCAATCATAATTAATTTTTATATTTTAAAGAGACAAGTACTGAAATTGTTGAACATTGTACAAAAGTTGATCATGATACTGTAGAAAGCGATTAAACAAATACATCATTAAATCATTATCAAATAAGAATTCTTTTGTGCAACAACTAGAAACAGAATCTACAGATAAATATAAATCATTTTTAAATTATTGTTGTAAAAAATATTTTGACAAATTCATTATTTTCGTCGATACTTAAAATGATTCAGTTTGAAGGGGTTCTAACCGATTAGATTTTTCATACATTTAGACCAATAAGCTGGCAAAAATAAAACATACTTCTAGTGGTCCGATTTTAATTTTGAAAAATAATTTCAACTCGTTAGCCTCTTTACTATGTTTTGTAGTAAACGCTTTATATTTTTTTGCCTTTTTGGCACTTTTAAGTGCATATTAATTTTGAGAAATTAAGTAAAGTAACTTCAAACCGTATTACATAAATTATACAAAATTTCTCAAATCTATTTCTTACAAAACATAGAGTAAAGGCTAACGAATTCAAATCATTTTTCAAAATTGAAATGGGACTACTAGAAGTTCGTTAATTTTTCACCAGCTTATTATCATTTTTCGTAGTCTCGGTGTGCACTGTGCTATATGACAGGGGTCGCGACACCCTTCCGTATTTTCTTGAATTTTTTTAGAAAACATAAAATATTTTTAAACTGTGCATTTATATTGTAAATAAAAAGTAATAAAAGAAGTGTAACACGCATGAACATATAATACATTTTTTGTTTATTGACAACATTTTTTTTTGGTCGATCGCGACAACCTAGAAAATTTCGGAGGTTGATCGCAGAATGTCTATTAAAGTTGGCCACCCCTGCTGTACAACATAGTCGTCCCGTCCGCCGTATTCACATTAATAATCATTCACGATTAACGCAAAGATAACGGGCGGCTTAGAGCTTTAAGATTAGAAATCGCCTAAATTTTTCCCCCTAATTCATAGTCAATAAGAGTCTCCTAAGATAAACAACTACACTCTGTTCACTGAGACCAGGACTGCGTCAATAACTCGTTGTTTCCTAACCACAACAGTACCTATTGGCTGTGGACCACCTACCTTCACCACTAGTTACTCTAGAGCAGTGTTTCCTAACCGGTATATATGATGGTCCGTGACGGAAATTCTTACTTTTTTCGAGTCTTATTCTCAAAAAATAGTGTAACAATTCAAAGGTTTATGAGCAAAAAAAAAAATATTTAATTTGTCTAAAATTGTGGTGGTCAACGTATCAAAAGTTCTAAAAAAAGATTGAATAAGGCTGCTCTGGGGTGGTGTAATAGTACGTTATAGTGTCAAGTTTAATAGATAATATCATAGAAATTCGTGGCACAGATCACAGATGGCAGATTATTTCAGATCGGTGTATCATCTTCTACCGGGTATCCCGTAATTTCTGTAGTTTGTAAGCGGTCTCTAGGAGAACCAGGGCTGTAATAAGTGTTTCTAAATCGCTAAATGAAACTTAACTCCGCTCTGAATATTAACCATTCATACTTTACATAGAGGCATAAATGAAGACAGTAACTGGTAAATTATAACAGTTGATAGTGATAAATATGTAACATAATTCTAGCTTCATACAACCTTTTTTTAGTTATAATTTGAATAGTTCAAAACGATAACAGAAATATAGATTTTTCAAATAATCTTATTAGTCGAGCAGTTAAAACATAAGTGTAGGAAAAAAAACCACAATGAAAAAGTTTACTTACTTAACCATGCTGGGGGTCTATTATTGAGTTCACACTAATCATTAGTCAATGTTTTAGTACACTAATTGTTTAGACGAAGTTTTTTGTGCACTAATCAACAATCGTATTTTTGAATCGTATATTTTTTTGATCTAATATTTTCTACACTAAAAGAATTTGGTCTAATCTTTCATTTTTAAACCAATCTTTTTTAGACATATTTCAAAATGTTATGTTTGCGACACTGTAAAATATAAATTATCATCGATTTTATCAGTCTATCGGTATTCTATCAGTTAGGATCATTAAATCCAATAGGTAATTGTTAAGTTCATAGTAATAATTGCAAATTGTTTGTAATTTAGATAGTTACTAATTAAGTATTTAATAGACAATAATCGAATGTTATTTCATGATTAAGTTATTTTTAGTAAAAATAATATTTACAGCACTTTTTAAAACTAACATATTGTGGAATCAATTAAAAACATTTGGGTCTTTGTATATTGAAATAAGTTTATATTTCCAAAAAGTAATAGATATTAAATACAATTGGCTACTTACCTACCAACTATTCTTCATCAATTTATTTTCAGTATCTTTTTAAAAATAATAATATAATAAAATTATAATATAAATATAATTCAAATAAATTCATCTTGACGTCTAGCCCATCGAAATTCAACAAAACATGTGTACTAATAATAAATATATAGGTATTAATTTACCTTACGCTCGATACTTATTGCAGATTTCCTAGATGGTGGTTCGAGATAGGGACGCAATTCGTCGATTAATACATTTACGAGTGGTTTGGTTAACCTGAATTTTTTAACAAATGCTCTTTCAGTCAAACCTACAATAAAAAATATAATATTATTTATCCGTATCTTATCTATTAATGTAGATAATTAATTTTAATTGATTATTAATAAAATTAAAATAACAATATATATTATTGTACATTTGTCATTTAACACACCAACAAAAGGATCCTCAGCTATATAAAATCGGACTACATCTTGCCTTTCTTCGACAATTTCCAAATTGTTTACAGCTTGGAGGTAATTTAAGTTAACCAAGTGTTCCATATTATTAAAGTGTTTATTTAGTAATTATTATAAAAATATATAATATGTTAATATAATAATATGGCCACGATTTCACAAATAAATGGTTTCACTTAAAGTACCTGGGCACCTACTAATATGTTTGTATTGTTTTTACACAAAAAATAATACAATTATGTTTATTTATATAAGCTAAAACACGATTAGTGTGATAGATACCCACTCTAATAAGTTTGTCTAAAGTTTTAGTGCACTAATAAAAACGTTTTAGTGTGCCACCGTTCAAAAATACGGTTTTTTGCTCTTGCACTAATAGTTGAACTAAAACATGATATTTTAGTGTACTAATATGATTGGCATGCTAATATGACATTCAAAAATAGACCCCCCTGTTAGCAAAATTAACAGAAAGATCCTCTTCACTTGCATTAAGTTCCACGTCACTGAAGTATTTTGTTTGCCTGTCGTCCATGGTTGCTACTAAAGCTGCAAATGAAACTTGTGCCCGTTGACTGTCACGACACACATCACAACCGACTATCATTATCCCCTAAAAAAATGTTTAGTTAAAAGAAATCACAATTGTATATTCATATGATTTAAGTTACTGGACATGGTTTGATAACTCCCCAAGGACACCTCCAAGCTTACAATTTATCTGCATACAGATTTTTTTGCATACAGAAAAAGAGTTCTTTAGCACAGTTTCCAACAGTACTACTTGGGAACGTACTGAAAAAAAATGTTTATGATAATATTCTTCATGCAACAGTATATTATATAAACATTATAGAAATATACCTGCTCTATCAATACATAACTTTCGTTTAATCAAATTATAAAGGTCACCACGTGCTGATGGAATGACACATAAAATCAATGCCGTATCGGAGACATTAACTATTCGTTCCAGATGGGTTACAAATGAACCTGGTCTTACATCATTCATGGTAACTCTAAAAATTATGATCATGAGTTTTCAAGAAAATAATACAATGAGAAATATTTACATAGTAGAAAACGAGAAACGAAAATGCATGGCCCTTCCATCCAATCTAAGGTTATCAACAAATAATTGGACTTCCCGAAGACAGTCCTTGGGAGCTAAAATTACCCAACGACTCATATACGCAGAGATAAACAAATGCGAATCACGTACATGCATTGCCATTGTCCAATCAGCTTCCTCACCACTGTTATACTCTTGTGTATAACTTAGAAGACGTTCAGGTGGTAAAACACGACCGGTGACTTCGACAAGTTTATTACTTATAGTAAAATTAAATCTTTCTAACTCAGTTACAGACTAATAAAAATGAATAAATATTAATTTAAAATGTATCTTCAGTAAAACTATATAAATTGAAAATAATTTACGTCTGGTGTTTTCAGAAGCCTATTTCCAAAATTTACTAATCTGCCCATGAGTTCCTTAGGATTTTCACGGGAATGTATGGCCATACGTCTCATAAGTGTGCAATTATTTCTAAAATGTAAAACAAGGAAGTTAGCAACTTTAACTACAAAATTGAATACAAATTAAGTTATTTTTAGATTGATTACCTCATGGCATCAGTAATACCAGTCATAACACATAATTCAGGAACAAGATATATTAATGTATCTTCTTCCTCAAGTCGTCTTATGGATCTTTTATTTTTCGAAATCAACATTGGTTGCCTTCCTTCATGAATGGTTATATTCCACCTCTAATACAGTAATGAATATGTTAATTCAGGTCTAGGATAATAAATATTAGTCATTAGTCAGTCATGTATCTACTTCTTTATAATATTCTATAAAAGTCATTGTAGATCCATCTCTTGTACTGAATTCAGAAGTAGAGTCAGTATTTTCATCTATGTCATAAATTTTGTATGTTTTGTTGTTGTATTTTGTCATTACTGTGGTACCAACAACCCCCATTTTATAGTTTAGCTAAGTAAAAAAAAATATATCAATCACATAATAATTTTAAAAATGTAAATTATACTGAAATCCTTTAAAATCATAATATACTCACCATCCAATATTTATTTCCTTCAGCAGCACACTGATTGAAAAAGTCCAATACTGTCTGTTGACGCATTACTTTGATAGATACATTAGCGCAAAGCAAAAGTTTTTCTTCACCACAGTCAATTGCTGTTTTATACCCTGGCCAAATTTGAAGCTTATGTTGAGGCATATCAATCTTAAAGCAATTATAAGGAGTCTTTTAAAGTTACGAATAAAATATTTATGGAAATAAAAATTTACTTTGGCATTCTGATCATAAAAGTTTCTTCCAATTGATGTTAGGTTAAGATGTCGATGACAATTACGCAAGAGTAAGTTAAAAACTCGAATGATTTCATAATCATCAGTCTCTAATACCTTAGTGAATTGTACAGTAATTGTTACAATTTGATCACCCGAGCGACGTGTAGATGTAAGTTCGAAAGTCTAAATAATTATCAATTAAATAAAATAAAACATTTAAACATTTACTTTTTTCAACAACTTACTGCTGGATCAAATCGTCTAGCAGAAAATAACAGTCTTCCATCAAATAAATATCCTCCTAAACGTTCTCGATGCTGAGCTAATAACCCTCTTTTAGTACCTATTATATCCTCTTCGGGATTGAAGTCAACTCTATACTGATAGACACGATGATATGAGGTGACGGGAAAATAATTTGCCAACAATTTTACTGGATTCCCAGAAGTCCCTGAACACAATTTAAAAACACTATATTAATTAACATTTATTTTATTTATAATTTCTATTTCATACTATAATAATAATATATTGTTTTACATTATATTATATTTAATAATGTTAGTAAGTTTAGTACATTATTCTATTAAATCTCATTTCCTAATAGATGACATTAACATATATGGTATATCTAAATCATCACATTTTATTTAAATAATTATGCCTATTAAAATTAATCTTTTTATAAACTGTATATGCGACTATTTAACGAACATTTAAACACAAAATATTTATATAAATATTTAAATTAAACCTTACCCTGTATTGCCATATTTTCTAGATGGACCTGATAAACTGTGTTGATATGATGATAATCGAGGACCTCCACAATCTTTACCCCTCGAAGGTCTAATTGAAAACATTTAAAATAAATTCACTAAAATAAGTTTCAAGGTCCAACAAAAACTAAATATAAGCCAAATGAGCAAATGCAGTACAGTGTGAATGGTTTAAAATAGGACAGACAATGTAAAAAAATTTAATTTGTTTAAAGCTAAAAAATTGGAAAGCAAAAAAAAAACTTTACAAAGTAAGACTGTGCGATTATTTTTTTCAACAATAATCTATTATTTTTTGTTATTTTTGATTATAAGCGATTAATCGAATATGTTGAGAGTATAGTACGATTATTAATCGATTGACGAATAATCGAATAGTTAACGTAACCGATTATTCGATTATTTATCATCCGTTATAACTAATCGAATAATCGAATAATCGATTAATAAAAATAATCGCACAGCCCTAATACAAAGTACTTTGGAATAGTTATTAAAAAGTACGTACAGGATACAATAAGCGCAAGACCAGTGTTAATCAGAACATTAGTTTAACTATAGTTTATTACCATGAGGTCGTCGAGCTACTATCACTAGATATTTGAATTAGAAGGAATCCCTGTTTCACATTATACACCCTTATGAGTTATGGTTAGGTTACCAATACACATCTCGATGCCAATACATAACAATCGAATATTTCAATAAAAAGTGTAAACAATTATAAAACGGTGGCAAGTGGATGTCGCTCTACTGTAGGTACAGTAGGTTATAAGTGGGTCACTGTTATGGATGGTGTTAAATTTGTATTCAATGATAAATCATTGTATACGAAAACCGATTATGTGCGGAGACGGTCGGTCAGCCTAGGATATGTATTTTATATTATATTTATATTGCCATTATTATAATGATTTCAAACGCTCATAAAAAATTAGTTAGACTTTCCGGTATTTTTTTTTTTTTAAAAGATAGAAAAACTTTTAGAATACCTTGTGTTGAATTTTTAAAATCTTTGATTTAAACAGAAAATTTTTTATTTTATTTTATTTGACAATTTTACGCCCCGAAGAGCATTTAGATATACAGTACACACTGAGATAGATAAGATATACTGGAGCGCGGACTCGGCCGTAAAAACGAGCCGTCGCGTTTGACGTTACCCCCACCATCGAAGGTCAAAACATTTCATTTTTACATAGGAAAATACGATGAAATTGTAAATAATAATTTTTTTTCGTTCATAATCGCTGAGATATTTGCTCTATAAATGTATATATATGTAAATTATAACCTCAAGCCTCATCGTTAGTTTAATAGTTTGTAATTTGTAACAATTTTGTATTGTATCTTCAATATGGTTGTCTCGTGTTCAGCCTTTGGATGTACTAATAGGCGCATTAAAGGTGGAAGTATTCAGTTCCACAAGTAAATATTAACATTTTGTCATTTTATAATTTTATACAATTAAATATTTAATAAATATAGGTAGGTATTAGGTAACATAAACATATCTATTATACCTAAATATTAATATTTCATATACAGATTTCCACTTAATAATCCCGAATTACTTAAAAAATGGTTAATTGAAATTAGAAGGAAGAATTTTATGCCTACAAAGTATAGCTCTTTATGTAGTGAACACTTCAAGCTTGGAGATTATTAGATTCGGCCTTTAGCAACAGTAAAACTTTTAAAAACTGATGCATTTCCATCTATATTCAAAGCGTTTCCAAGTCATTTACAAAAAACAATACCAGTTAAACGTCGTAAATTGGACAGAATTATGGTTAGAATTAACTATACTTATTACCTATCTACCTTTACAAATATCACAAATTAATATGTAATGATGTATTTTTATTTTAGATTTTTATTTCGATGATGGTTCAGAAAATTCAGATTTAGCTAGCGAAGTACTTGTATTCTTAGTTGTAAGTTTGACAAAGCGGTTTAAATGCCCTATCGCTTATTTTTTTGTTAATAAATTTAATAGTAGTGCTCTGAGTTCTTTAGTTACTTCGGCTATTATAAAACTCCATGACATAGGAATCCGTATATGGAGTGTAACTTGTGATGGAGCATCATCAAATGTTCAGTGTTTCAAAAAATTAGGTTGTAATTTTAAATTTTAATATTGATAATCCTAATGAGTTTAAGTGTACATTTACAGTTGCTAGTAACTTGGAAGTCAGTGCTATATTTGATGCATGCCATATGTTGAAACTTGCGAGGAATTGTTTGGCTGATAAAGGCGCTTTTAAAGTTACTAATAATCTGATACAATGGCAGTATATAATGGCTTTGAATAATTTGCAAAATAATATTGGTTTGAAATTTGCTTTAAATTGACATCACAACATTTAAATTTTAGGAATAGTATAATGAAAGTAAAATTGGCGGCGCAATCATTGAGCAGTGGTGTGGCAGACGCAATAGAATATCTACAAAATAATGGTAATGTCGAATTTCAAAAAAGTGAATCAACAGTATACTTTATTAGGCAAATTGATAGGCTATTTGACATATTGAATTCTAGGATTCCATTTGCTAAAGGGTTTAAAAGTCCAATTAATAGTAGTAATATTAAATCTATTGAATCTGTTTTTAATACTACAACTGAATTGTAGTAGGATTTATAGTCAGCATGAAGAGTGTATTAGAAATGTCCTATAAGCTACTATATAAAATTCGAAGTCCTTTAAAGTTTGTTCTTACGTATAAAGTATCCCAAGATCATTTGGAACTATTTTTTGCATGTGTGCGTTCAAGAGGAGGATGTAATAACAATCCTAATTGTAGTCAGTTCAAAAATATTTTAAGACAGCTATTGTTCACTAGAAATATTGCTGTACAAAGTGGTAATTGTTGTGATTTTGGTGAATCTGGTGATGAAGTAATAGAATTTCGTTCTGAAAAAAGGAACATGAAAAGTGTTCAAAATAAGCCATGTGAAGAAGATGAAAATGAAATTCAAGTTTACTTGGATCAACTTAATAGTACTCATTTGGGAGGATATGTAGTTGATATTTTGAGTTATATTTCTGGATATATTGTGAGAAGTATGATGAAAAAATTAGTGTGCTCTTTTTGTGTTGATATGTTGATGGAAAATCATCAATCTGATCATAATAATTATACAGCCGTTACTTTTGTGAATTCAGTTAATAGAGGTAAACTAATCAATGCTTCAAGAGCTGTTCTATTAATAGTACAACACTTAGAAAAAGCTTTTCAAGTTATTGTGGTTCAGAAAAGTCAATTACATAAAAATGTAGAACATAATATTATCGAATGTGCTAGAAAAAGTATACAGTTAAAAAGTAGTTTATTTTTTTTCCCTGGATCGCATCCAATTAATGTAGATTTAGGAGCACCTAGCCACGAATATATGTTGTTTAAACTAATTTGTAAAACATTTATAAATATAAGAATGCGCCATTACCAGAGAGAATATAATTTGAAACAAGTGTTGAAAAATAAATGTTCAATCCGAAAAAAATTATCAAAAATAATTTTATTTAAAAATTTGTGAATTAGATGTATGTTTTTACTTTTTAGATTACCTGTATATATTATGTATATTTATATTAATTTGACCCTACAGAAATTGTCTTAAATTGTATGTTAGATAAAAATGTTTATTAATGTAATAAATGTATAATAGATATACTGTTTTAAAATATGTGAGTTATTGTTTTCTTTTTAATATCTTTCCATATCATTATATCATATATTATAATCATCGTAATACAATAAGGTAATGAATATAATTACTACTACATTTAATTTGTTAAAGAATTAAAAAAATAATTTAAATAAATTAAGAATTATGAACGAAAATAATCATGACTACACGTCCATCGTATGTAAAAATGAAATGTTTTGCCCTCCGATGGTGGGGGAAGCGGGATTCGGGACGGCTCGTTTTTTGTATCATTGTGAGAATAGCGAGTCCGCGCTCCAGTATATCTTATCTATCTCAGTGACAGTACAGCAATTATATAAGTAGATAACAAAATAGATACAATTATATATTAGATAACAGGTAGTGAGATAAGTAAGCTGAAAAGAAAAAAAAAAAAAGAAAAAAAAAAAGAGAAGTAAAGTGGCAGGACTATAGTTGGTTCAATAAGTGCAACATTCTATGGAGAGGTTGGTTATGACCATATGAGGTGAGATGGGTAGGGATAGAGAAAAGAGAGTGGTGCCTCGTAGAGTAGGATGGAACGCGAAATGAAACAGTGGCTAGTAAATCGGGAGAGTCGATAGTACCGTTGAGTAGAGATGTGATGAACTTGATGTCCGCTTGATTACGGCGTGATGGTTGGGATATTGAGAGTAGAGCGGATAACGGTATAATCATGAGGTGTGTGTTCAATATTTAATAAAAAGGCAGCAAAAGATAGGAACCGATTTTGTACTCGTTCAAGGCACAATTGATCACAGGCCAGATATGGAAACCAGACGACCGACCCATACTCGAGGATGGAACGGACAAGACTGAAGTAGGTACGGAGACAGGTGGCGGAGGTAAAAAGGGTTGTGTTACGTTTGATGAAACCGAGGATCTTTAGGCTCTTCCCAACAGTAACATTTAAGTGGTGTTTGAAGGAGAGGGTGGGTGATAGATAGAAGCCTAGATCTTTGATAAAATTAACGCGTAGGAGGGGGGTGCTACCAAGGTAATAAGAGTGAAGTATGGGGCTACGTTTCCTGCAAAAGGTCATAGAGTGACATTTATCCAAGTTTAGGGGTAGTTTAAGGTGTCGCGTCCAATCGAAGAAGGCATCCAGTTCGGTTTGTAATAAGAGGCAGTCTGAGGAGGAGTCAATTTTACAAAAAAGTTTTATATCATCAGCAAATAGGAGAACTTTGGTAAAAGAGAAGCACTTACTAATTGAATTTACAAATATTATAAAAAGAAGAGGACTCAGATGACCTCCCCGAGGAACGCCCGAGGAAATGGCGGATAGGTCAGAAACGGCTCCGTTTAGCTTAACAAATTGTATACGAGATGATAAGTAGGATGCAAGCCAGGAGATGAGTGGCTGGCCGATACCAAGGGAGTCAAGTGTGGCAATGAGAATTGTTCATCCGTTTACTCATTGCTCATGCATGACTAATATGCTATTTTTAATTCTTTTTTTGTTTAGAAATAAATGTTCAAAGTAAGGCACATTATTGTTTTTGTACTGAATTATGGTTAAATTGTTTAGTATGTCAAACTTTATAAATTGATTTGTTGAAATAAATTATTTTGAGCGACTAGGACATTAGTCCCTATATAGGTACAATCAGGGCCGTATCTGAGGGGGGGGGTCCAAGGGGTCCGGACACCCCCCAACATTTCCTAAATAGTGTACAAATGTTTAACTAAATAAACTTTTATTTTTAATACCAACATAAATATTACAGATTTTGGACCCCCCCCCTCGAAAATTTTTCTGGATACAGCCTTGGGTGCAATGAGAAATATAATGCTCAGCCCCCCAGTAATTTCACCAAATTTCCGCCTATGGTTTACACACAACGATTATACCTACGCATATGTGATTTAAGGTTGTATAAGGTATACACGAATCATATGAATATATCGATTAAATGGAATATAAAGCAAAATAATACATTGCTGCGTGGAAACGGTTTAAGTAGACAAGATTTGATTCCTATCATCAGTCAATAGTAGGTCGGTAGGTGTAGGCGTGTAAACCCCAAACGAATGTATTTAGGTAGGAGCAAGATCGAATCCCGCTCCGGCGGAATCTGGGCGGCCCATGTTAATCGGGTGTCCGATATTTTTTGCATTTTTTTTCGATTATTTTTTGAATGTTTCAATAATATTTTAGAAACCTTTTTAATATGCACAGAACATTAAAATAATATTTTAGAAACTTTATTAAAATTATAAAATGTTTATAAAATGTTATGGAATAATATTATAGTAACATGAATAATGTGGCCAAAAAATTTGTCCACAATGTTATCACAACATTAAAAAAGATTTGTGAAACCAAAAATTAACTTTATTGTAATATTGATATTTTTTTTCAAATATTAATATAAGATTATTATAATCTAAATTTGCTGTCTGGGGAGTTATAGCGGATATACCTAAGTGTAAATATAAATTGTAATAATTGTAACATATAACACGATTTTTTTTCTCTCCCCATTCGCGAGATTTACGTAGGACATAGCGTATTAAGTATTAGTATTAATAATCTAATACTATTTTGTTCGAAATATGCAAAAATATGCAACAATAAATTTTGCATACCAACACATTATTGTAGGTTACGATTCAAATTTGTATCTTACCTATCTACTTTTTAATTTAATAAATAAAAATATGCAAATGCATAAAATGTCCAATTGTAAACCCACCTACAAGCATACACACTTATTCACAAATACACATATTTCACAACAATATAGACGCCAGTAATTACCCGGCCATCCCGACCACTATTGCTCAAGCTATTTCACCACTACACATACCCATGTGGTCCTCCATATTTTTAAGACCTATGTATTAGTGGGTAAAGAAAGTAAATTGGTGTCTGGGTGCGTGTATTATTATTATATGCTCCCGGCCCGCACAATAAAGTTAATATGCTAGAGCGCCAAAAAATGTTCCAAAAAAGAATTTTTTATATAGGTAGTTATGAAAAACGGTTAATCGATACATATAGGCAGGGGCACGTATAATATATTATGTTTTATTGTATTTAATTATTTTTGTTTACTGTTTTCCGTTTTAATTACGTTTACAAATTTCAATCGTTTTTTTGTCATAATGTTCTTATAACGTTTGCAAGCCCTGTTTATATAAAATATTATTTTACAATTAATAATAATAATTAATGAGAATATAGTCTAGTTTAAAGACATAACAAAAATAATATTTTTTCATAATTTTATCCTTAATGTGTTTTAAGTTTTTTATTTTTCGAATGACAACAGTCTTAACTTTATACTCCAAAGAAGAATATTTTTCTCGGTATTTCGATACATAAAAATTGATTTTTGGACGAGTGGTTAGGTTAGGTTATTATTAAATATTCATTCGTGATCGTACTGACGTCGGATATCTCGTTATTATTATTTTTAATTTTTTAATAGGTATGATACCTGCCGCTTTGTATACGTTATTCGTACTGCGCGCCAAATATTCCGTATAATAATGTACAATATAATGTATTATTATTATTATTGTACTGAAGCATGCGGACCATGCGGTAGGCTCAGTTTAAAATGTACCAACTGCGATGTAATCTCTTCGAGATTTATGAAACACGTACAACGCGGGGTGTAGGCGTACACCCCGCCGGCCTGTTAACTAAAATATAATACTCACCGCTTCGGCGTATCTTCGTAGCAAAGCCGACGGCGCAGCAACACTGCCGGTGGTCTAGGAGGCGTGTCGAGCCCATTTCTCGGGAAAATAACAATTATAATGTACAATATAATATACATTATCCCCTGCAATGTGTTTGGGATGCGACTCCGCGGACTCCGCTCCGACCGACCGACATTTCGACCGTCGTCTTCGTTACACACACGCAAGCGCCGATGAAGTGTCTGTGGATAACAATAATGCATTCCAATAAAATATTTTTATTATTATTACAATCCCTAAACCCAGTGATCGTGTTTTTGTGCATTTTATTCGTCCGTGACCAAACCGACAACAGGAGTCCGTTATAAATGTATAATATGTATGTATAATTTCACGGCGGGTGAGTAAACGGTCAAAAAAGAAGTCAGTCGCCAATTTACCTCTCCGACAGTGGTTGTGAAAAATACGTCCCACGCTGAGCAATTATTTAGAGATATGTTGTGAGCACCGGAAAAAAAACGACGACGAAACATAATATAATGCCTATGTACCAGGGCTTGAAACCGAAAAAAATTTTAAGGATTTCAATTTCGGTTTCGGTTACCGGTATTTACTTTTACCGATTTCGATTTTGATTTCAGATAACGGTTTTAAAAAATTGTGGTTTCAATAAATACTTTGCATACCGGTGTTGTATACTAATTGTATTAATTTAAATTTGAAATAACGTTTTTGATAAATTACGTTTTTCCGTTTTAACTTTGCACACCAGTTTAAATAATTTTGATTTTGATTTCCATTTCAAATAACGATTTCAAGAAATTATGTTTTCCGTGTTGATTTTGCATATCGGTTTTTATATATTTTTGATTTTGATTTCAATTTGAAATACCGTTTTTGGTAAATTACGTTATTCCGTTTTAACTTTGCATACCGATTTTATACATTTTCGATTTTGATTTCCATTTCAAATAACAATTTCGAGAAAATATGTTTTCCGTTTTTACTTTGAATACCGGTTTTATTTATTTTCGATTTTAATTTCGATTTCAAATAATAGGTATCCCACTGTTTTTTATTCCATGATTTTATTTTGCTCCAAGAACTTTTAATGGTATTAGTAAAGTTATAGAAGTTCAAAGTTGCACTGATTACGCGTGTATCGGCACTCGTCGCTGCGCTCCTCGGCGCAAATCGAAAATATCCCCCGGCTCAGTGGCGTATTTAGTATTTTTTGTAGGGGGAGGATGACAAGAATTTTAGCTTACAGATTACGATGTAAAAATTATAATATAATATTAGACATGTATTTTAAGAGTCATGGGGGCAGATTTGTCCCCAAATCCGCCCCTGCCCCGAAACTCCACCTCAAGTTTCTCGCAGGAGTGAATATACGGTGGGTAAAGGACGTACGTTACCCTGGCCCCCCTCATTGAACTTTTTACACAAAAAACTAGGTCACGAATTAGCACGCCATTAGCATGCATTTGCACGACTACTTTTAGAATTTGCATGACTTTTTTTTACGAGTTATTTATAAAAAACTGTGAGGGGGGCTGGCGTAACGTTACCCCAGCCCCCCTCATAAAAAATAATCACTTTTTTACAATTTTTTTTTTACCAAACTTTAGCACGCCATTAGCACGCATTTGCACGACTGTCGCCGAACCCGACAATTTTCCATTTTCCCGGGAAAACCCGTTTTCCACAATTACGCATTACCCCAGCCCCCCCCCCCCATAAGGAAATAATCACTTTTTTACAATTTTTTTTTTACCAAACTTTAGCACGCATTTGCACGACTGTCGCCAAACCCGACAATTTTCCATTTTCCCGAGAAAACCCGTTTTCCACAATTACGCATTACCCCAGCCCCCCTCATAAGGAACCATCATTAAAAATAATTTATTATGTACAAGATAAATGTGTTTTATGTTGTTCAATGAATAATTTTACTTAACGTTGTAGATTTTTGTGTTAGGTGACAAATACGAAATGTATTAAATACAATTTACCAAATCCAAACAATCTGTACACTTTTCATTTATATCTACATTCTACCTTCAAAGAAAAATTATATTATATTGAAAAATGTAATTACGAAATGGTTGTTAGACAAAGACATTCATTTGTGAGACATTATTAATTTTTACTCAAACTACCTTTATATATCATATTTTTATTATACTTTATAACTATGACTGTAATGTGCCTAATTGAACTGAACACAATTTATGTATCTTTAATATTTTTAATATTTTTTTAAACTTGAAAATCTTAAATATGTCATTATCTTTATATTATTATTTGTATGTATATTTATATAATTATAACTACAATTCAATAAAATTAATTCAATTTATTTTTAATTGTTTGTATCTATTTATCACATATGATTTATGACAATCAATTATTTGTTTACCCATTTATTGTTCATAATATTGATGTGCATATGCTATTATGATGTACGTATATTATGAATGCGTAAATAATATACAGCCGGCATAGGATGGGGGTACACAATTTATTATTGCTTATTATCATATTATTGTCACGTAAAATTGTAGGAATTAAATTGTATATAATATAATATACTTTAATTTTATATAAGTGTCATATAATATTATTTATAATGATAGCTCCTGTTATTATTAAATATTATATTAATTGAGATCATAGAAATAAAATAGGTGAAATTACTGCATTATGGCCCGACCCTTATAATGTTGTGAGTACATCACTTTAATTATTAAATAGCAAAATTATTTATATACTCTTTCAGTCTTTCTGTATACAATATATAGTAATATACAGGGTGGGTAGCCTAACAATACCATAAGAGTGATTTTCCTGTATATTTAGATACGACAATCGTCCTTTTCATCGCCATACCCTGTAGTGTTTGACTTTGAATTTCTATTTTTATAAATAACCTATGGTTCTATATTTTCTGCAATACACTTCTTAATTATTTATATATTTATAAATACCTATGTAATTCCAATATTCATTCAACAAATTTAAGAATAACCGTCCTTATACGGTTCATACTTTATTAGTTCATTCATAATTTGGCGTCGATGTAGTAGCTTCTATTTAATAGAATCGAATATCGATTACATTAATAATAAATTATTATCTTAAATAATTGTTATTTCTAACGCCTTTTCAATGGGTGGACGAAAAGGTGCTGTAGCTCCAACGGTCGTTGTTGATGCCGTTCAGTTGTATAGTGATGAAGTAGTAGTTACTAACAGTAATGGAGAAAAGAGTAAGTACAAATTATTATTATTATTTTATAATTAAAACATAACTTTATACATTACATTATTCTGAACATTAAGTTTTTCATTGTTGCATTTTTGTACGTACAATAAATTACTAAGGCTGGGCCGATAGCACTTTTTTCCGATATTCCGATTTACCTATATTGCCAATATAAAACCGATAACCGATCCGATGTATAAACCGATGTAACATTTAAATCATGTGACATATCAAAATATATTAGATTTCCGCAACAAGAATTAATAATAAACAATTAATAAATAATAATTAATAATTTTACATATTCTTTTTATTGAATAAGTGGACAAAAAAATAAAACGAATAACAAATAAACGAAATTGTATTTAAATTGTGATTGCATCGTGTTTACTATTTTTACCAAATAATTGATTTTTTGCATAATATGTCTAAAATATAGCATTATTGGTATAACCACCACCATTACATACAAATTGATATGCGACAGCATTATAATTTATATCGGTTTTAAGCTGGTTTTACACGGAGCGATTTAATCGCCTATAATTAAACAAATATGTTGATATGGATGCGTTCACACGGGAAAAACCGCGCGGCCGAAAATCGCGTTCAACCGCCTTCAATCGCTCCTGTTCGATTTTTCAGAGGTCAGAAGCGGTTGAACGCTAATATTAGACTGCCTGTTTCAAATGGTTCTGTTCAGACTGCGCGTTTAAATCGCTGCGGTTACATGCGTTCATTCAATAATTTACCATTCTCGTGTAAGCACGAATATTATTTTGATTTTATTATAATAATATTGATTTTAATATTATATTAATTAAAAATAAAATCAAATTTTAATATTACAAAAAGGTATTGTATTATTTAAATTTAAATTATTTTTCAATAAAAAGGCTTATTGTTGTTTATCTTACTTATTTTGTATACATCAGCATGACAATATTCATGTTATGAATATTAAATACACCACTATACTGAACTATTATATTATAAGTATTAAGTACTCTATGAAAAAAATATATACACTGAATTTATATTCAATAATATAATAGGTATAATAATAGTAGTGTACATAATAATGGCAACCAGCAAGTATACTTTATAATTTTAATTATTTAAAATGTATTACTTAAAATTGTGTTAAGAGTATAAATAATCTATACAGACTTTGTAGTCTATACCTTAAAGTAGTAATACAGATCAATATAAAATATTTTCATAATTATTTTCTTACGTAAAACAATAATAATATTGTAATAAAAATGTAATATTATTTTCCAATGACTTTATTTTGCCACTTAAGTGCATGTTGCGGAGTGTTGAAATACTTAACAAAGTGTTCTCTAACTTCTTTGGCATTTGTTGACGAATTTCCAGTTCCCCTTTCATTTGTGAAATCGTCCATTGTACAACTAAGGATATCATCATTGTTGATGCCATTTCTACGTCGAACAAAATTGTGTAGCACACAACATGCTTTTGTCACAGCGACAGCGAAATTGGGTTCAACTAGTATACTTGTTTGAAAAACTCCATTTTTTCGACATTATTCCAAAAGAACATTCTATATGTTGTCGAGCTCTTGATAACCTGTAATTAAAAATCCTCCTGTCGTCATTTAACGACCTGCCCGGGAAAGGTCGTAATAAATTTGGATGTAACGCAAATGCTTCGTCAGCAACGAAAACATAAGGCAGAGGAATACCGTTATCATCACCAGGTAAACAAATTTTTGGTGGCAAATTTAAATTATTGGTTCTGAAAAAAACCAATACCCGATTAAACTGATAATACCAATATCGGCCGATATTAACATTGGGTATCGGTATCGGTCCAGCTCTAACAATTACTTAATATTTATCGTAACTATAGAACTATATAAGGAAAATGTCAATTTAAACAACTGGTAAAATTTTCAAGTTTCTACGACTTATACTTTTTAAATAATAACAAATATCAAAAATCGTTTGAGGCTAAACTGTTAATTAACGTGGTTTTGTAAAAATTTAAATTTCAAACCCTCCTAAAAATTTTTTGTCTTAGTCCGGTAGAGTTTTTTTTACAGATATTTAAAGAAAAACTTATAGAGAACCTTGTACCAAATTTTAAAACTTAGTTATAAAAGAAAAAAATTTAAGATTTTTCAACCACAAAATTACTTGCAAATTTTCGCAATTTTGACATAATATTTCGTATAAATTTGAACTTTAAGCACTTATAAAAAAAAATTATGACTAACGATTTTGGATTTTTTTTTATCACTATGAGAACAACTTATAAGAAACCTTGTATTAAATTTTCAAAATTTTCTAGCCAACCAAACATTTTTTATCGTTATTTAAAAAAAAAATACTTAGAAAAATGGAAAATTTCAATTGTCTATAAATAGCTCAAAAAAAGTCAAAACACTTTGAAAATTTAACCCTGTATAGACAACGCTAATATGAACATTTTTTGCAAATTTCAAGTGCTTACAGTAATTATTTTTTGAGTTACAGTAAAATTTAATTTTCGTTCTTGTCAAAAATTGGTTTTGCGTAAAAATTCCCGTTTTTCCGTTACTTTTTTAAGGTTTTTCCCGACGCTTTTAAAAAGTATTGGAAATAGATTCACTTTACTTTCAGAAAAGGTACAAATTTTGAAAATCGAAGCATTATTACTGCTCCAAATGTTGTCGTCAGACACAAAAATAAAATAAAAAAAACACACACATCATTGTAAAATCAATACATTCATCACTCCGTTCAGAATCTAAAATGTAAGCGATAATCCATAGACATTTTTTTTTATCGTCTAGTGTCTACAGTTTTACAATTTTTTCAAAATACCAAAAAATACTTAAATCCCTACCGTTACCAAAAATTAAAAATTTTACCGGAAAGTCAAATTCATTTTTCAAATCCACTTTTTTCTGAAAAAATAAAACCATTGAACTGAGTTTATTAAAATTAATTTAGGATAAAATTCATGAATATAACCTAACTTCATAATATTATGATATTTATTTTTCGATAGTTATTAGAAGTTGCTGTAGCTACAGATAGTGTCTGGTGTAAGATCAGCACATATCTAAATAATCGTATGTCAGGTAGAGCACTACATACATTTGTTCATAAAGACCGATACCATGTAAATGAAAAACTTGGTTTTCCGTCTCAAAAACCAATTTTAGTTTCACGGAAATTGAATGATGAAGCTCAACCATCATATTATGAAACTGTAGGTACCGGTACGTATATTTTATTTTATGGTTACTTATAAAGTTATAACTACTATTAAGTATAATATATATCAAGTATTTAGGTTGTGGTAATTATTTATTTATTTTTTTTTTAAACTATAACATTTCAACTACCTACATTACAGTGAAAAAATTATGAAATTTACCAAAATGTAAAAGCATAATAATTGTAAAAAACTATTACCGTAAATATTTCTTTTAAGACTCTTTTAGTGACAATAGCAGCGATGAGCAGAAATTTATGCCGACAAAAAAATTTGTTATTACATTTTCTGCCGATGAATGGCAACAAATTAAACCTCAAGAAACAATTTATAAATTGAATGAAAAGTCACGACCTACACAAAGCACAAGGACATACCTTACACTAGCTAAAAATACTTGGACGCCTATATTAGCTGAACATTTTTGGATACATAATCAGTTACCTTGCTGTTTATCATTTAACAGAGCCAAAGTGTATGCAACTGGATCAAGTTATGTTAGTGTTATTGGTTGTTGTACAATTTGTAACTCACTATTTAAAGGTATTATTGAAGATATGCCTCCAGAAAATGCTAGGTATTAAAAACAATTGTACATAACCTTTTGGTTTACAAAATGTATTGGTGAAATGTAAAATTTTTTATAACTTTTATTTTAAGAGTTCTCATGCAATGTACTTACTCCAGTAACTTTAATGAAGCCCATAAACTATTGAAAAAACGTCGTCTAATTGGTCCAGCAAAGACCAAAGTCATTGATTCAATTTTTAATGTAGGGCTGTCATGTGAAACGTACAGAGAAAGTGAAGCTGGACGATTAATGAAAATAGGTAAGTACCTAGTTATGTAGGTTTTTAAATTTTAAAAACACAATCATTTTTAATTTGATTAAAGTTAATTAGGTATAATATAATATCTATCAGTGGTGTATTTACAAATATTTATTTGCATTTAATTTTAGTCTAATTTCATACAGTACTTACATGAATAAACTTATTCCAAACAAAATATTTTTAGCATATATTTTAATTTCACAGCCCAGGTTTAAAAAAAACTATTGTAATAATCCCTATGCACATTTTATAATTATATTTAAATTTTACTAATTTGTAATATATTACGTTTAGGGAAACTTTATATTTATGAACATCGAAATGTTGGTTTGGTTCAGTGTTTATAGTTTACAACATGTACTTATATCTTTTTTTTAAAAATGAAATAAAATCATGTAGGTGTTTATAATTAAAGTAGTAATTTGTAGTAAATTAATAGTAAATTAATTTTTAGTTTTCAATATTATATTCGATATTTTTAGGAAATTGCGAACCTGCAATTATTCCAACTGGAAATTCTTTACGTGCTCTGAAAAGTAGAAAATTAGCTAACGACCGTAGACACGAAGATACATTGCCATCTTTGGCAATAATGAAAATGGAAAATGAATATATTAATGTAATCCATGATATAGGGTACGATCCTTTTTACGTATATTATTATTGTGCTGAACAAACTCATATATACAGAGGATACTGTAATAGTACTCAAGTACCAAACTTAATAATCGATGCAACTGGTTCGGTCGTAAAAAAATTTCGTAAATTTGGTGAAAAAAAAACTAATTCATTGTATTTATATGAAGCCATGGTGTATGATAGCACAAAAAAAGTAAATTTTACTGTAACAAACATGGTGAGTGAAAAACATGATAATATATGTATTTCCAAATGGCTTGTAAATTGGATAAATTCAGATGTAAAAAAACCAAAGGAAACGGTCTTTGGCCCTTCTATCCGCTGTCGTTCAAAGTTTCACGCAATACACATCACTTCAAGTATATATACGAATATGTTCAGACCTGTTAACTGGAGAATTAAGTACAAATTCACATTTGGTTCCGTGGTGTTTTGTAAGAATTGATGTAGCACATTTTTTAAAAATTTGCACACAATGGGCTCCATTAAAAACTGTACCTCGGAGAGTAAGAGAAATTATTTTAAGAGTGATTTGACTTTTGATAAAATGTAAAACTTTAATAGAAGCCCAATCATTACTACATTCGTTGTTTGTAGTATTAGTTAATGAAACAAACGGAATTGACGGAAATAGTCAGGAGACTCCATGCGAAATAAATTCTAAAATACTTGTTGACGCTACTTCTACAGGTCTTGTACTGTTTGAACAGCAATTTAACGATTTATTAGCAGCTGCAGAGACGGAGGATGAAGCTCGGAACTTTTTAGAAGAAGAATATGAACGGTTAAATGAGTATGATAACCCATTTCAATCGTGGGCTGACAATATACATAACAGAAGTAAGAGTTCCATACAAGAAGGTTCAGGGATAAATCCTTTGTACTTACCAACATTGGCCCCTTATATTATTAAAAGTATAAAACTATTACCCTTATGGTCGGGTATCATGATTTCGATATTCGGTTATGGTGATGATGTTTCGACTTGAGCAGCAGTTGAATCAAGCTTCAAGAAGCTTAAAACAGTAACATTCAAACATATTTCAATTCCAATTGATCTTGAACATTTTTTGGAAAATCACATTAAATCGCTAAAAGGAGCTGCTTTATTACGGTCATCCTGCAAGAATATAGTTATTTCTTCATTGCCTGAACCATGTGAAACGATTGATGATAGCCATAGTTGTACATCGCCAACAATTATTTCAAATAATTTGAATGAAAATGATAATATGTACATGGAAAATCGTACGAAATCTCCTCTTTATGATGCCTTATATGTGGTAGAAAGGCCAATTATTGAGAATAATAATAATGTAGAATTACAGATAGAATCGGATGATAATCTGAAAACACAGTCATTGCAGTTTATCAAAATACCACCTGGTAATTGTACTATTGAGGAAAGTAGAGCTGTTGAAAGCTGGGACCGAAAAAGCAAAAAGCAAAGAAAAAACAACTCTTATCTCAATCCAAACCCTCACTTACGGCATCTAAATATAAGTACTGCAAAAAATAAGCAACCCTTACCAATATTGAAAAATGGTTCAAGGTTTGCTGAATTAAAAAGCTGCAAATCAAGAGAAGGCAATTTAATTTTGAGCAATACTTGTGCTTTTGATGCTTTAACGGCGTTATTGATGGTTTGTTGCTTATTATTAATAAATATAAAATATAATGTTAATTTTAATAAACTCATTCAATAGGGAATATAATAGGAGTAATTAAATTACATTTTTCATTATATTGAAATTACAACTTAAAAAATGATAGTAATTTGTGTGAATAATACAACATTTATTTTAAACTATTAAGTGAGGAAACATTAATATTTTGTTGAGAACATATGAATACTTGAAAAAAAAAAAACATTATACAATATTATGTTCAAGTAATATAAAAACACACAACTAAATATATAGGTTTATCTTTCCATTTTAGAATTTGTATGGTAACTTTTTTAATTATTATTTAATGGCAATTTAAAAAGTTTGAATTAAAACATTCCAAAAAGTTAAAATTTCTACAAATAACATAGTATTATATCATATTTCTTTATATAAAAAATATACTTACCCCTTTTCACTAATTGTATTTCTCACTTTTCAGGTGTCTTATTGTGATAGCTAAAAATTTTCAACAGCGCATAATAACATGTATAGACATGTAGAGATTTTAAATTTAATTTCTAATATTATAAAGGATGGAGTATCAAAATCTACGTATAGCAAAAGAGCGAATATCATAATTCAATTTATGAGTCCTGATGTTCAAGAATTGGAATATGGGAACTCTTTGGTGACATGTGATGCGACGATGAGTCATGCTATAAATACCCTGCTTAGTGGCATTCCATCAGCCAAAGAGGTAACGGAGTGCATATCATCTACATGTGAAAAATCTGAGAGATCGATTATGTACCTAACGTACCAAATGGGTAAAGAAGGCCGTTTGGATGATTTACAGACATTTTTGGATGAACGTACTGAAACAAACTTCATAAATTGTTCACAAATTGGCTGTAACAATTTGAAGTCTGTTAAAACAAATATTTCAAAATTGAATTTATTCATTGATATCCTTTATTGGGAAGGTAATTAAATTAAATTAAAGTATATTACTAAAAACTATGCATTCAAATATTGTATTATTTCTAGGAGAAAATGTAGTAGTGAGTAGTGAAGCAGCAAATATCTTTCTGGTACGATTGTGTGATATTCCTCCTATTATCATATGCGAAACAATAACATACGAACTTCGCGGCGTGATAGCTTTCCGTCAGGGAAAATCAAAACTCAGACATTCAATTGGTCACTATACAACTTACGCAAAACGTGATACAAGAAACTGGGAGTTGTATGACGACCTAAAAATTAAACCTGTACCAGTTAAGGATACAACTACAGTGCCATGTGAATTTTTATTGTATACAATTTAAATCTATTTTTTTACAGTTATTCTATATCAATATTCATGACAATGGTTCATTAAACTTAAAGATATAAGTTCTATGTTGAATAAAGATTTTGGTGATTATGTATATGTTTGTTTCTCTAAATAATTTACAATTACAATTTAACTTTATTATTGTTTACTGTTATTTAAGGAGTATTGTCATTTACTACGGAACATTATGAGTAAACACCGCTGTACTGCCTTAGCAATAGACAATTATTGGTTGCCGTTGGTTTAAAATGATTGCTATTGATTATAGAAGAAATAATACGTAAGAATAAGTATTTAAAAATAGGTTGAGTTGCACTTATAGCCGCAAATCGATGGTGTCCAAAATTCACCACAGGTAGATTGCCTACTTGATATGCTGTCGCACATTGTCCGTGATACGGCGTAGTCGGATTGCATACCTGCAGGGCGGCTAAATTGTTGCACTAACTGCTGCGAGTTACATCCAAAAGGATTTGAACAATCATAATTTTTTAAAGGGTTGTAATTTTTTAAGGAAAACGAAATGCACAGAAACAGCTAGTAATACAAGAATAGTTCAATTTAAAATGTTAGCATTTGCGTGCAATGTACGATTTAAAATATGTATGCTAATCGTGTGCAATTTTCATATAAATTATTAAATTGTACTAACAATGTTAAGGTAAACGAAATCAAATGTAAGCATTTATTATAATTTATAATATGTGTAAAAAAATATACCATGAACTGTGGTATTGGTGAAAATCACTCAATTAAAATTTAAAACAACAATGAATGTCTTTGTCTAACAACCATTTCGTAATTACATTTTTCAATATAATATAATTTTTCTTTGAAGGTAGAATGTAGATATAAATGAAAAGTGTACAGATTGTTTGGATTTGGTAAATTGTATTTAATACATTTCGTATTTGTCACCTAACACAAAAATCTACAACGTTAAGTAAAATTATTCATTGAATAACATAAAACACATTTATCTTGTACATAATAAATTATTTTTAATGATGGTTCCTTATGAGGGGGGCTGGGGTAATGCGTAATTGTGGAAAACGGGTTTTCTCGGGAAAATGGAAAATTGTCGGGTTTGGCGACAGTCGTGCAAATGCGTGCTAATGGCGTGCTAAAGTTTGGTAAAAAAAAAATTGTAATAAAGTGATTATTTCCTTATGGGGGGGGGGGCTGGGGTAATGCGTAATTGTGGAAAACGGGTTTTCCCGGGAAAATGGAAAATTGTCGGGTTTCGGCGACAGTCGTGGAAATGCGTGCTAATGGCGTGCTAAAGTTTGGTAAAAAAAAAATTGTAAAAAAGTGATTATTTTTTATGAGGGGGGCTGGGGTAACGTTACGCCAGCCCCCTCACAGTTTTTTATAAATAACTCGTAAAAAAAAGTCATGCAAATTCTAAAAGTAGTCGTGCAAATGCATGCTAATGGCGTGCTAATTCGTGACCTAGTTTTTTGTGTAAAAAGTTCAATGAGGGGGGCCAGGGTAACGTACGTGGGTAAAGGTCCAAATAATGTTTGTGTCAACACCGTGTCCAAAGTAAATCCGGCGAGTGCGTGCGATTTCTATTCTGACCATGCTGTTCCAATTGTGTCCGATGCGTCCGATGCGGCAAAATACAAGCTGTTTTGTTTTTCAACGCATCGGATGCATTTACTTTGGACACGGACACGAGTAAGGGACCAATCTCGAAACAATGTTTCTAAATTCTAATCGGTGCCATTAATGAGCGTTTTGTCAGGACCAGTCGATTCTTGTCGCTGAGCGACCGCAAAAACTTATTAGGTAACTACTATAATTTTAAGCGAATAATATAATGTAGTATAATTATTAATTATACTATTATAGGATACTGTATAAGTATATGTATAACTATAAATATAATTATGAACTATAATACTATAAAGTATATACTATATCTAAATATTATTATACTCCTGTTTTTTTATTTTCTGATACCGATATTATTTATTCTTTTCTTTTTGATTTAAATTTTCGATACCGATTTTGATATTTTCTATTTTTGGTTTTGTTTGCAATTTATAATAGCGGTATCCGCCTTTTCTGGTTTTGATTACAATTTCTAATAACGTTATCTATTTTTTCGGTTTTGATTAAAAATTCTAATAGCGTTATCCGCTTTTTCCGGTTTTGATTACAATTTCTAGTAACGTTTTCCGTTTTTATCAGTATTGATTTTAATTTTCAAAACGGTTTTCAACTTTATTCGTTTCTTTTATTATTTATAATACCGTTATCAAAATTTTATGGTTTCAATTTCGATTACGATTTTGTAAGGGTTTTAACCGGTATATGAAACCGATTTCAATACCGGTTTCAAGCCCTGCTATGTACAACGCGATACTTATTAATTATTAGGGCCACTTATTTATTATTCGTAGGCCAAATTGTGTATGTTGCAGTGATTTATATATTATGTATGTATACAGTGTGATTCCTTTTAAAGGTAACAATAAATAATTCTGTCCAGTGACATCGGATTGATATGCGGTTTTTAATGATTTTTACATTTTTAGATCTTTCCGTGTGTGCATACGCAATACAACTTGCATTTTTTAAATGGCAACAGGTGTTTTGAATACCAAATTCAGATAGACCAAATTTTTTAAGTCAATTTGGTCCGTTTTACCATAGCTCTAAAATCAAAATTGACTAAATGACAACGAGTTAAAGTTTCGATTAAAATTATTGAATTTATCAACTAGAATTTTATGAATTATTATGGAATTTCAATCAATTTTTTTGTATTAAATTTAAATGATTTAATAATGTCTGCAAATCTACGGATACAAAAACATACTTGAAATTTCAAAATAATTCATAAAATTCTACCAGTTTGCACTGTTTAGCGAATACACAAAAAATAATAATTTAAACCAACTTAGTGCCAAACCCTCGGAAGGTCAGCACACAAAATTGTGTATTTTAAGTGATTTCGGTACGTATACTTATACCGGAAAAGACCATATAACATTTAAATGGTGAGCAAATCTTGTAGCGAATCCAATCGTCCGGAAAAAATGTATAGGAATTTGTGGTAAAGGTTCTTAAAGTAATTCGATTTTAAGAGGATATGTCACCGCAATATCTGTTTTCTCAGAACAAAATCATCTATTACAAAAAATATACAGGATAATATTTTTGAGGGTATGACATATTGGTTTTATATTTAATTATTATTTGACTTTGTATTCGACTTTCAGAATAAAAAAAAAATTTGTAAATTTTAATGATTTCTTAATTCGTTTTGAGACTATATTTAGACAAATTTAGATAAATGTAAATTGTAATAATTGTAACATATAACACGATTTTTTTCTTTCCTCATTCGGGCGATTTACGTATAGGACATATAGCGTTAAGTATTAGTATTCATACGTTATAAGTATCAGACGACGGAACTAGGATTGTCATAATTTTCCATCGATTCAGATATATTTATCCGGATACTTAGGTACACAAAATATCAATTAAATTAGTTTTTACTGTTATTTAAAAAAAAATATTCTTTTAAATAGAAACAAATTTTTTTTTTTCATTGTAATTAATAATTATAAATAAAGATATTATGTTGTCCATGACAAATTTTACTCTCTCAATGTGGCCCAGCCGTCCCAAAAGGGAAATATCTTATTGTAATGACCGCGAGATATGTATACAAATAATATTATTTTATTAAGTTATATTTTCATGATATTTATAAATATTCATTTTATTATGTATTACATATTTGATATTCTATATAATATATTTCAAGACGGGCCGTTGTTCATAAAAAAATGTCAGGGGGGGGGCACTTGTCCCCAGTGTCCCTCTGCCTACGGCACTGATTCTAATACGTTATTATAGTAGACTTCCACACATGCACACAATAAATGAATTGTGAACATGTGTGATTTCAAAAGTTAAAATTTTAGAAACTAAACTTGGATCTTTGATTGACCATAAATATTTGAATTTAATAGCTGAATCACCCGGCGTTGCCGGAAAAACTTTTTTTGGGTGTAATTAACTCTGCATATAGGTATGGAAGCAAAATCTTAAAAATGTTATATTTTAATTTTTAGCCATCCCGCGTGGCGTTGCCCTGAGTTTCGCTTATGGTAATGCGAACAGTATATTATCGCAGGTAGGCAATCTACCTGCGGTAGATTGCGGACACATTGAGGGGGGAGATAAAATATAGGTAGCCTATATTAGTACAGCTTAATAGTTAAAAAACAATTTGTATAAGTGTACCTAAAATAGTATTGAAGTCATAGTTGATCATCCCGGATTTTTAGGAGTATTTCATATTTATGTATTAACATACTTTGGGGGGTTATTTAATTTATTTTTATGGATAAACCGGCGTAATTGTACCTAGATTTGTGAAATAATTCGCATATTATATAACTTGCAATCAAAGGCAACACTTAATAAACAAAAAAAAGTTTCGATTTCCACCGTGAATCTTAAGATCCCTGTTTTGCCACCTCTTTAAAAATCGAATATCAGAAACACTCCTTTCTTATTGCGTATCTAGATCAATAGAATTTGTATGTGTATTGGTTTATGTTATCGGTGTGCATTTTATCGTTCATTATAATAAAATAGGAGTATTGGTGTACGCGCGATGCATGAGATTATTTTTATCGATAAGCTTCTCGGAACAATAATAATTGTTATTCTTATCTACACGACGACGACGAACAAAAAGGATAGGTTGCAGGTAGCTGGAAGCCCACGGGCCGCACAATACGTATTGGCGGTGAATAATTATAATTGTTAATTACTCCACTAAAACGCAACATTTTTGAAAATCCTTTCTTATTGCACGGTGAAAATATGAGAAGAACCTCTATTCCAAATTTCAAGTCCGTACGTTGAGTAGTTTTTGAGATACAGCGATCAGTGAGTGAGTGGTATTTGGATTTTATAAGTATAGATTTGTAGTATAAGGTTGGCAACTCTAAACTCTTATTAACGATTATTATTATACTGTAAAATATTGACGATTTTCTTTGTTCGTTAACTTTTTGTTTTTTTTCACGAAAAAAGTGAAAGACGATTTATTTAAAAGGGTTTTAATGCTTTATTAATATATTTTATTTATGGTCATTTAATTGCGGGCCGCCGGAAAAGCACCGCTGCGCCTCCGACTAGAACATTAGAAGTGGAATTTGTACACACGCACTCGAATTATACCTATTACCATCAATAATGTATTTTGTATGTTTGTTGAATAAGACGTAGTCATTAATCAATTATACAAACAAAAGCGAAATCGTTAATACTGCAGTCTCGTGTAGAAGCTTACTATTTCCCACAAACATTTTTGACAATTAGCTTGATCCGAATAAAATATTTTAAATTCTTGAACCAATTAAAAAATATTTTTATTAATTATTTAATTTAAATATTTACCAATATAATTGTATACATACATTCGTGATAAACGTGCAGATATTTTAATACACAAAAACAAGTAAGAAAATATCACACGGCGAGCGTCTTCAATTTCTGGTTTCTAAATGTATATAGTGTGTGTTTAGTAATGTATTGTAATATTGTAATATATGTATTATGTATTTATGTGTGTAAATAATTCAGTGACTTGAAATTATGCCTATGTATAGAAACAAAACGTAAATTAAATATCTAATATATTTAACTGATTTTAAATACATTCGAAATATATTCTCTACAATACTACTGCTGTCTGCTACCTATGTATATAACGACTATGCGACGATGTATCCCAAATAGCATTTTGGAAATGGTCATAAATAAAATAAAATAATGCTGGTCGTTGTATATCGCATTATTCCCAGCAGGATAAATTCCACTGCGGATTTAGTCGTTATATGTTTTATATTTTATATTATACTATATATAATACTGAACACTGCATGCCATTCACTTCGGTTTTAGGTACTTTCTTGGAAACTTCGTCGAAAATTCCACCGGACGACCACCCTAGTTGTAATAAGCCACTATAGTATAATACCACCATTGTGCCGCGAGTCTGCCGGCCACTCATCCTCGCAGAAAGGTCACTCACAGCTTGTAGTTGGTATATAATAGACACCTAGAATGTATATTGTTATGTATGGATCTTATAACTTGTATAAAGCATTTTTTTTGACGTTGCGTTTTCCTGCTGTGATTTGTAGAGAGCGACGTGGACGAGGGTATAATGGATTGACAGAGAGAGAGAGAGAGAGAGAGAGAGAGTGAGACCGAGAGCGGTCAAACAGAAACTATAGCGTCGAAATTGTACGACGCGTCGGCACGTACTTATGGTTTTTCTATCGTCCCATAAATCGCAGTACCTACATCGAGCAAATGTAAACTGGACCAGCGATTTCCTCTTTTGTTGTAAGCTAAGCCCCTAGATTGCAATTTGCAGGTAATAAAAAAGTCGATTGTAAACTCGGTCCGATAGAATTATATATCACCAATAATCATAAACTGACAATATGTATTCTGTTATAATCAAATTAAAAAAACAATACAAATCAAAACTAAATCCTAACTAATAAAAAATAATTATTGAAAATCATGATTAAAAATAAAGAAATATCAGGAAATAAATACGTCAAATACGTGGCTTTTTACTTTTCCCGTTTCGACCAAAGACATTTTATTCATTTTAAAATAAATTTCGAGTCAAAATTTTTTATAATTTTTTACACATGTGCAATATACCTAAAATAAAATGTTAATAAATTGTTACTTTTATTTGTTTTTTTCAGTATTCAATACTATTTTATGAAACATCATTTATTTTCCTAAAAGAATATTTATGCATAATATCAAAAATTATTTTGATGAAATTGTAGAGCATCAAAACATTTGATTTTAAAGACTTTAAACACATATAAATCCGGTCTCTATTGATGACAATGTTACAAACAAAATAATATTCAAATAAATCATTTGAGACAAAACTTATCTAAAACCCAAAAGAAGAATATATCCAATTAGAAATAAGCTTTTTGACATTGAAATGCGATAACTTACTATATTTTTCTTCGCGTGACGAAAAACTGCGGCGTCGTAGAGTGATCCAATTTCAATAATTTTTTTTTTAAAGAGAAACACTTCTAAAAGAGAGTATTGGACCTTGGCTTTCAAAATTATATTTCTTAACAATATAATATTATTTTAAATATGACCGGATTTGACAAGTTTTATTTTTTTTTTAAATGTTGTCTTAATCTAGTAAAACAAAAATCAAAGTCCAATGCACCCCGTAAAAAATCATCCTCTTTCTAACGAAAAAAAAAATGTGTTTAATCAGACCACTCTACTAGGCGTGAGAGTTTTTCCTGTAAAACCAGGCTCGCAATTACAGGGGACAGGGCACCCAAAATATTTACTTACCCCACTGACACACTATATATTGTTAAAATACCCAAGAAACAAATTAATTGAGTTCGCGTAAAAAAGTGAAACCGTATTTTAAAACTTTAATTATTTTATTTATTATTATTGTTACATACAATATACATATTATAATTAATACCTTTGTTCTATGTTACCTAACATGACAAATACGATTATGAACAAAACAGCTTGTAATTTTGTATAGCACAGGAAGAAATTCGATGCCTATTCGTAGGCACTCGTCTTATTCGTCGTGTTTACACAGGACACAATGCATCGATTATATATGTATATAGTTAATAATATAATATTATAACCATAATAGTAAAGCATTATAATATTCCCGTGGTGGGAACTTTTAATTAAAAGCAAACAATAATACTATCATATGCGATGGCGGACCGCACGCATGGACACTTTCGCAGTCGTGATAAAATTCTTCACTCTGTTTACATAATATAGCATTATTTGTCATTAATGATTAAATAGCAGAAAATCAACAATTGCATTTATATTCATAAATTATAAATAGGCGCCTATTATAGACATCAAGTAGGTACAAACAGTAGTTCCCACGACGAATATTATAATGCTTATTTAATATATTATTAATTATATAGATAATCGATGCATTGTGTCCTGTGTAAATACATGACGAATAAGACGAGTGCCTAAGAACGATTTCTACTCTGATTATGCTGTTCAAAAGTCGATTTGCTTCCGGTGCGATACAAAATTACAATCTGTTTTGTTCATAATCGTATTTGTCATGTTTACACAGTACAAAGGTGTTTGAGGTGATTATATGTATCTAATAATAATAATAAATATCATGATAAAAGTTTTAAAATATGGTTTAACTTTTTTACTTGAACTCAATTTATTTGAGACTTGGGTATTTCAAACTGTAAGTATAATAAGATATGTAACTGACAACTGACTATCTCACCGGCCAATTATATTTGGTAAAAACGGGTTACACCCATATCACCCATGCAAGCATCGCTTAAAGGCAGGGCTTGAGTTTTAAAAAAATTAGTTTTACGTTATGTCAACATTAATTTTTTACAATTTTTGCGTTCATCATTATTTAGAAATAAAATGTTCCACACATTTTGTATGTATTGTTAATAATTAAAATAAAAATGTTACCTATACAACTTAATCGTTTATCGTTTTATGATTCAAAATAATATCTAATGCGGGGAATGGCCCAGATACCTATATGGAATATAATTTTTTTTTTTTATTATTTCAAACTATTATAAATTACATAGAACTGCTGCACAAATACATTAAGCCAGTTTACATGAAACCATGATTATCTATCTCTTTTAAGCTATTAGCTTGTGTTAGAGACAGAGAGTAATATTAATAATAAAACACCAATTATATTATATATGTAGCAAAATAAAATGATAAATACAATATAAGTTAAATATATTTATATATAAATTATAATAAATTCTTGGACTGATTGCTATAAGATTAGAATAAATCACGTGGAAAATATTTCTGCGAAACCAATATTATAACGTTTAAGCAATTGGATTTTAATTATTTCGTTTCGTGTTATTTTAGTTTAATGATATTCTACACATGATATTAAAAATTCCATATGTAGTTGTGATAAATTTACCAACATTTTACACATAGGTACAATTAATTTATTTTGAAATCCTTTGTTTATTTACACAACATTGTAGTTTGTATGAAGCTAGAATTATGTTACATATTTATCACTATCAACTGTTATAATTTACCAGTTACTGTCTTCATTTATGCCTCTATGTAAAGTATGAATGGTTAATATTCAGAGCGGAGTTAAGTTTCATTTAGCGATTTAGAAACACTTATTACAGCCCTGGTTCTCCTAGAGACCGCTTACAAACTACAGAAATTACGGGATACCCGGTAGAAGATGATACACCGATCTGAAATAATCTGCCATCTGTGATCTGTGCCACGAATTTCTATGATATTATCTATTAAACTTGACACTATAACGTACTATTACACCACCCCAGAGCAGCCTTATTCAATCTTTTTTTAGAACTTTTGATACGTTGACCACCACAATTTTAGACAAATTAAATATTTTTTTTTTTGCTCATAAACCTTTGAATTGTTACACTATTTTTTAAGAATAAGACTCGAAAAAAGTAAGAATTTCCGTCACGGACCATCATATATACCGGTTAGGAAACACTGCTCTAGAGTAACTAGTGGTGAAGGTAGGTGGTCCACAGCCAATAGGTACTGTTGTGGTTAGGAAACAACGAGTTATTGACGCAGTCCTGGTCTCAGTGAACAGAGTGTAGTTGTTTATCTTAGGAGACTCTTATTGACTATGAATTAGGGGGAAAAATTTAGGCGATTTCTAATCTTAAAGCTCTAAGCCGCCCGTTATCTTTGCGTTAATCGTGAATGATTATTAATGTGAATACGGCGGACGGGACGACTATGTTGTACAGCAGGGGTGGCCAACTTTAATAGACATTCTGCGATCAACCTCCGAAATTTTCTAGGTTGTCGCGATCGACCAAAAAAAAATGTTGTCAATAAACAAAAAATGTTTTATATGTTCATGCGTGTTACACTTCTTTTATTACTTTTTATTTACAATAAAGTGTAACAAGTGTTTGATTGAGCACATATTTTAATACTTGGTCTATTTCATTACTGTAATTGTCTGAAGTTGAAAACTTTTTAAATTTGAACACAGATTCTGAAAAATAATACATTTCAATTATACTGCAATAGTCTTGTAAATTACTGATTAAGACCTTATTACAAAGAGAGGAGTAGAACTAGGGGAATTACCTACAGCCACAAACAGATTCTAAAAGTTGTTATACAATTCCATATTTTATACAATTATAAATTTTAAATTCTGAGCTATCCCCTATTTGCACATGGCTGTATAAATTATATTTTATTATGTTAATGTCTTATACTAATGCTTATAATTGAAGAATTCTGTATTTGTCAATTTTTATTATATATCATGAATATTCTTAATGTAATATTTACTGTTGTAATGTTAATAGTAAGTATTTAAAAAAATTACAGATTAAAAAAAAATAAAAAAATTCATATTTAAATTACATAATATTATATTGTAATTTATAGTATTATGTTGTATTATTAATAAATATTAAATACAAATATTTTATAAACGTTCTCATTTTAACTCGGTAATTCAAATTTTTTTTTTCGTCATGAAGTTGATTTGAAAACGACTTTCTTACATTCTTATATTATTAATATTTTTAGTTCAATATCATTAATATTTTAAAATTCTTAAAATTCAAAAATTTTATTTAAAATTTTGAAGAAATCAAATGATCATTTTCGAAAAAGTGGAAAAGTCGTTTTCAAGTAAACTTCATGATTCATGGATTCAAATATGTTTTTGGAATTTGTATCCGATTACTAAAACAGTCAGTACAGTTGGCAAAAGATATGTCTATTTCAGTCGAAAACACAGCCGGGTCGAATCCCCTCAAGTTATTATCACAGTCATTAAGTTTTAAATTAAATTAAAAATATAATTTTATATTATTAAAAACATTTGAATCGTTTTAAATAGAAATAATATATTATTAAATGATTTAAAAATAATACCTTGTCTTCAAAATGATTTGTATATTTATAAATGGTTTGTTTTTATTGATAATGAGTACCTATGGAGGTAGGCCGTAATTTTCCGGAAAATAAATTTCCGGATTGTTAGAATCCCGGAAAATAAAATTCGCGAACATTTAAACCACGGAACGTAATAATCCGGAATTTAAAACCCCGGATTGTAATATTACGGAATGTAAAAACACGGAATGGTAAGATTCCGGAATATAAATAATCCGTAACGTAAAACCACGGAACGTAGTAATCCAGAATGTAAAACCCCGGATCGTAATTATCCGGAATGTAGAACTACGGAACGTAATATTCCGGAACGTAAAATCCCGGATCGTAATATTCCGGAATGTAAAAATCCGGAAACAAAATAAAAACAATGGTTCTCAAAATAGTTCCATTATTTTATCGCCTTTTTTAAGAAACGTAATAATTGAACTAAATAAAAAGTATAATGAGAAATACCTTTTATTTATAAAACTTATTAACATTAATATTATTAAATTAGAAACAATTGTGACCCTCTGGTCAGAGTTCAAATTTCCCAGTTCTTATTAAAAATAATAAATAATAAAACCAAAACAAATTGCGATTTTTTATTAAGTTTTCATAATTTTATATTTATTTGCCAAGACCACCGTCCCGCTCAGACTCGTTTACTATTTATTGTATACTTGACATCTATTAATAATTATTTAATAGTTGTATTTAAATACATTTGAATCTGGTTTTTTTTTATTAAGCCGAAGTAAGACGACGGGTGTAGTAACCATCGGCATCAGCTATCAGCGTAAATAAATTGGACCAACAAAAAAAGGAATTAATAAAACGGGGTATAGTAAATTCCCACACCAAACATATCAGGTAAGCGGGTACATATTTCGTAAGTTCCTTCACGAAAAAAATACACCCTTACGTAAGTTCCCACACGAAATTTTGGAGGGCAGTGTTCGTCGCCTCCTCGCGATGTCCTCAGGATAGAGCTAAATGACTATCATAAAAATAATATTTCTATTGGGCGCAATTTACGTTTGTCCGATAAAATATCAGTATACCACAGTATCACTCACAAATACACGATAGCATTGCAAATTGCATTGTTTAATATAGATTATTCTAAAAATAGTATAACAACAAATAACCGACCTAAGCCGTGACCACTATCTGCCGCCAACCTATAATCGGCGTTGTATATGGTGACAGCGCGGCGGATGGGGGTCGATAAGAAATCTTTTTTGTAAAATATCACAGATATAAAATTATATAATATAGGTTGACTGTTTTGACTATTAATATAATATAATATAATTTTATATTTCTAATTTCTAATATAATTGTATAATACTAATGAGTCATTGAGTCAAACGATAAAAAGGGGCAAAGGGCCCAGTCTTCCAAATACGCAGAAGGGCCCACTCGGAAATGTCTGGCCTATCCTCCAATGGCTTTATTTAATGAATGGGCTGCGAATTGTGAGCTAGTAGTGATCACAGTGGCCCATAGAAATACATGAGCTGAAATTTATGCAACGGTCAACTGTATTAACGCGAAACGTTCTAAACAGTAAACTGAGAAATAATAAATAGATTAATTAACGAGATAATTAATAATGCACATTTCCCTCGATTATGGCGCGTGGAGTATGAGCCACTGGCGTTGACGCAGTGGTTATCGTGATTCGCGACAGGCCGTAGTGCGTTACCCACGCGGTCATGCCAATTGTCTACGCATAGATAAGTATATATAACTGGCGATAACAGTGCGGCTATACAGTATACAGAGCAAAACGCCATCTCTTGAGCGTTGTATACGTTTGACTTTTACCAGAACTCCAGCACGGCCTTTTAATAGACAAAAACGATCTGCAATTACCTACAAAGTTATTATAGGTAGGAACTTAGGAACGTAGGAACGAAAAAAAATAATCGGGTAGAATCGTTCCTTTGTTGGACTTGTTCAAGAACGACCCATTTTTATGTGTTTATAATAGATTCTCATTTTTCACTGCGGTAATCACACCATGTTCAAAGAAGAATAGAAGAATGTTCTACTTAAAAATCTCAATTTTAAAATACTCATTACATGGACATGACGTCTTGTAGATGATTGAGCCCCCCCCCCCAAACTATTTATGCTATTTGCGTCTATGGACATTGCACAGTATTAACGATTAATTTGTTACCAAAACAAAAATATTTACAATAATAATATTATTGTGTATATTATACACATTATAAAATATATTATCTATATAACATACCTTTCATTGTGTATTACAAACTTGATTTTTTCAAATCTTTTCATGAAAATTAAAATAATTTTTTCAAGTAATAAAAAAGAACACAATTTGTTATAATGTGTTCTATACTTCTATGTAAATATTTTTGTATAGGTGACAAATATTGTCTACAGGTACTGAGTTACTACTAAATACTATAGGTATACAACTCAAGTAGTCTGACCAAACTTTCAAATATCAGATCATATTATGTAAATGTATGATAAACAAACTAATCAGATTTTATTTGTTAAATATGTGTATATTATATTGTATTGCTTACTTAATTTTTGCTTTGCTTACAATTTTAAAAAGGTGGCAAGTGGATGTCGCTCTGCTGTACAGTACTCGTACGTTATAAGTGGGTCACTGTTATGGATGGTGTTAAATTTGTATTCAATGATATATCATTGTAGGTATACGAAAAACGATTCTGAGCGGAAACGGTCTGACAGCCTAGAATAGGTATTTTATATTATATTTATATTGCCATTATTAATGATTTTAAACGCTCATAAAAAATAAGTGGACTTTCTGGTAAATTTTTTTTTTAGAAAGATAGAAAAACTTAAAGAAAATTTTGTGTTGAATTTAAAAATCTTAGATTTAAATAGAAAAATTGTTATGAATTTCCTAATTAAAAAAAATGCATAATTTCTTGATTTTTACGTATTTTGTCGAAATTTTAACTTTGGGTGCCTATAAAAAGCTATTAGAGACATACGCTCAACTTTTTTCTTAATTTTCACGTACAGCAAGTTATAAAGAACATTTTATTACATTTTAAAATTTTGAAAACTTGAAACTTTTACAAACTTGAAATAATAATCAATTTTATCCAAAATTTGCTTCGCGTAAAAATTCCCGTTTTTTCTTAACTTTTTTTTGTTTTTCCTGACGCAATTAAAAACTATTGAGAAATTTACTTTTGACCCCCCCCCCCACCCCCAAAGAACCAACTACATTTACTTTCCTATCAGAAAAGATGCTGATGAAGAAAATCGGAACAATTTTACATTTTTACTGCCCTTAATAGTGGTGACAGATACAAAAAAAAAACACACATCATTGTAGAATCAATACATTCATCGCTTCGATCAGAATCTAAAATACCTATTATGATGTTATTACTTATTATTAATGTTTTTATTAGAAATATAATTTGTTTTCAAATATGTTTTGTGTTAGTTTATATTAATGTTAAATAACAAACATATATTGTTATATTTAACATTAATATAAACTAACACAAAACATATTTGAAAACAAATTATATTTCCATTTTCTAATAAAAACATTAATATTAATATCTATGTAATCAATTTAATTAATGATTTAATGCTTAAAAAATAAACTGACAAATGATAAAATTGTTATTGTTTGTTATGGTTAATATAGGTGTAATATAGGTATTTGAGCGCAGCTCTAAAAAATTGTTACTATATTTGGTAGTTTTTGTGTTATACTGTTATTAATTATTTTATATACCTACAACATTAAATATATTTTTTATTACAATACAGTCCACTACATTTATACAAAAAGTAACCTTTCACTCCTAATAACTAAAAATTATTCAGTTAAGAAACAGGCCAGCCTATTATCGCTCTAGGCACCTGCTGTACTTAACAATAGGTAATATATAGTTATTAGTATTATACATAACTAAATAAGAACAAAATAAATGTATTAGACATACCATATACATTACATATAAAAACTCAAAAAAAAATATTTTTTGTATACAATTTACTTACTATTGTGTACATACATTTTTCCTTGGATGGTAGGGAGAAGCGTACAACATTTGTTTTGGAATAAGTATATTGTTAATGATATAAATTGAAATATATTGGAGTAGATAATTGGTTGGTAATATATGTATATTATAAGTATTGTAAATGTATAAATGAAAAATTTAATTTATACATTCAATTATACATATTATATAGGTATGTTGAATAATCGTTAAATTCTTATCTTTTGAGTAATTTTGACCCACAATTGTATAATGATTGTACTATTTATCTATCAAACATCTATGTGTATTACATGAATGATTCGTGCGTGATAAACAGTTGTAGATGTAATGGACGTAAAATGGTTACTGGTTACTACAAGTCCTACAACTCTAGGCATGATGCATAGAAATTGATTGACTTAGACATTTGAAATATTTTCAATAGGTTTATGTGAAGATGAATTCATTAATAATTGTGTTGATTAAATCATTATTATAAGTAATTAATTATGTCCAAGACATGCATGTAGGTATAGTTACATGCAAATAAATGCATTTATTAACAACATAAGCTATCTACATATTTATTTTGTTTTAATAACTTTTTTTCATCTAGCATGAACAAAGTCAGCAACAAAAATTGTATTATAAAATAAGAATTAACCATATGTATATATTATATATATTATATGTAATATTATAATTTGTAAACATTTATAACAAATTACCTAATCAATGTTAATTGTACTTATATTGTATACCTAATGTATAATATTTATTGTATAGTTATATATATATTATTAATATAAAAAAAGGTTAAAAAGTTATAAATAACTTGTTACTGAGGTACAGAGAAAGAGAATATTAATTTATATTATGTGTTTTTAATATTTAGACCCCCTCCCCTCACCACCAACAAAAATATTGAAAATTCGCCACTGAATATACCAACATATTTAGGCAGATAAGGTAGATTTGGTACATTTTAATCTGTTTGTTTACAATGATTAAAATTTCTTAAATGATAATATGGTCATAATTTTAACATATTTGTTAAAAAAACCAAATTGATCAAACATTAAAAAAGTTAAAATTGAATAAAATATATGTATGTTAATTTTTTAGGAACCAATGATTTTTTTCCGGAATATTACGATCCGTGATTTTACAGTCCGGGATCTTACAATCCGGAATATTACGGTCCGGGATTTTGTGTTCCGGATTATTACGTTCCGTAGTTTTACATTCCGGATTATTACGATCCGGGGTTTTACAGTCCGGGATTTTGCGTTCCGGGATATTACGGTCCGGTATTTTACGGTCCGGGAATTTATATTCCGGGATTTTGCGATCCGTAAAATTATATTCCGGGTACTTATAGCCCCCCCCCCCCTATGGACCCGCGAATATTTACGACGACCACGGTGTAGTCATTGGTTGTTGCTCCCTTAGTCACATACTCATATTGTTTTATAATAATAATTAAGAAATTAAGAAATTAATACAAAGAGAAAATGTAGAAATCTGGTGAAAGCACCAATTTTAATTGATGTAAGTACATATTTTACATTAATTTATTTTAATAGCTTTATTAGTAGGTATCTGTATTCCTAATTTATTATAATACTAGCTATGCGACCCATATCTATAAAATAAAAATATTATGAATTAAAAAGAAAACATTCTTTAAAAATAATATAAATAAGTGATGAACCTGTAGTTCAGAGATCACCTGTTCTTTCATTGTAACGTAACATATGTGATCTATCTAAAGATATTGCTGAATTAATAATAATTAATAAATTAATAATCTCTTTTCTTGTGTGGACCAACATTGGATCCAAGTGTAAGTAAAAAAAATAAAATAATTAGTAAACATTACTTATAAATAACACTGTACTGTTTATTTACTTTAACTTCTTCAAGCGATATACCATGATAGACTTGAAGATTGTTATGCAATCTGACGAATAAATAAGTAAAACTAAGCCACATAATAGCTTCCTCGACATTTGATATTGTTCCTAATACAACCTACAAATTGCAAAAAAAAAAATTACTAGATAGAGTGGTATCACAACGTTTAAAATTATTTGGTTAATAGAAAAATAGCTTAAATTTATTATTTTATAATACATACCCCAGCATTCAAATTATTTACAATGTGCTCTAAAAAACCACTTTCAATCGGCTTTTGATTGTTAATTAATGATACGCATTTGTGAAGTTTGCTATGTGGGGTTATAATCATAGCGTGTCCTATAGTGTCAAATTGTGGTCAGTCAGCACGTCCAAAAATTTGAAAGACGTCAAGCATATCGAGGTCAATAAATTCTCCATACTTCGAGCTGTATATTTCTGTCCCCTTATAACCTACAAATTGTAAAAAATTGGTTAATAGAAAAAATGATAAAATTTATTATTTTATAATACATACCTCAGCATTCAAATTATTTACAATGTGCTCTAAAAAACAACTTTCAATCGGCTTTTGATTGTTATTAATGATACATATTTGTGAAGTTTGCTATGTGAGGTTATTATCATTGCGTGTCCTATAGTGTCAAATTGAGGTCTTCCAGCACGTCCAAAAATTTGTAAGACGTCAAGCATATCGAGGTCAATAAATTCTCCATACTTAGAGCTGTATATGTCTGTCCCCTACAAATGATTTTATTTATTTAACAACATTAAAACCAAACATAATAGTATTTATAATAATAAGTATTAAAATCCTATTAAAGCATAGTTTTTAAAAAAAAATTTACGAAAAATCTAAAAGGTTTATTACATATTATTTAATATTTACCTTAATTATAACTGCATGAGCTGGAAGATTTACTTAATAATTTTTTATTATACTACATAATTTTGATTTTATATTATTCGTGATTACCTACTTGAAATTAATCTATTACAGGGGTGTTGACCAGTTGCCCCCCACGACTGTTATCAGGATTTTAAAAATATACCAGTTGCCCTCGACCAAATGTATCAATTGCCCCCAACCGAATGTACCAGTTGCCCTCTCATGTTAATATATACACGATTGCAATATATAGCCCGTAAATCAGGGGAGGTAAATATACAAATGTCAATAATACAATAATAATAAATAATAATACATAAACAAATTCATATGATTGGATGATTGAATTATTTGTGATGTACACCTATGGTAGGCACCTAATAGTTATGGTACGTATTTTCCGTCTCATTATTTTATATTTATTATATTATCGCGGGGCGATAACAAACCTGAGTTGCGGGGCTAATAATAGTGATCCGTTTGAAACCATTTTTAAAGATATTATTATTATATATGAATGGTGGGGGGATAACAAACCTGAGTGGCGGGGCTATAAAGTTTTCACTCGCCGTGGCGAGGCTATTTGTAAAGCAAGGATTTTACCAACGCGTAATTTTATACTGTGCGAAATTTTTTTTACAACTTCTTACAATACACTGTGTTAAAAATGGACATTATATTCCATTAGTGTTTTCATTACTGCCTAACAAATCATCGAAAACGTATGAATTATTATTTAATATATTAAAAGAAAAATGCTCTGGCTTTGAACTTGAATTCAATCCATCAATTATTGTATCCGATTTTGAACAAAGTATCCATGTAGCTTTTAAAGTTGTTTGGCCATTAATTACAGTCGTGGGGTGCAGATTTCATTTAACTCAGTCACGGTGGAAACGCATACAACAGTTAGGATTAAAGCCGGATTATATGGATCCAAATTCAGATACTGGAAAATGGCTTTACTTAATTTTCGGTCTCTCATTGCTACCCTCTAGTGAAGTAGACAATTGTTTTGTTGAGGATCTGATGTCAATTCAGCCTTTACCAGAAAAATTAGTTGAATTTTCTGACTATTTAGTTGACACATATATTTCCTTAAGTTCGACTTTTCCACCTTCACTGTGGGCTATGAATTCAATTGATTCAGAAAGGACTACAAATGCATGTGAATCATTTCATTCGTCATTTTCAAGGAACTTTAGTAGTGCACATCCTAATATTTTTATTTTCGTTAATGTCATAAAAGAAGTACAAACAAATACATACATTGCTATAAGCAGTGTAAACGAAATTAAAAATATTACAAATCGCACATACTTAAACGAAAAAGCCAGGATCGAGGATTTTATAAATAAATACAAAAACAAAAATATAAGTAGATTAGATTTTATAAAATCTGTTAGCAATTATTATAAAAAAACATAATTAGCCACTTAGTATTATAATTATATTATTTATTATGAACTTTTGTCTATCATTTTATACTATTTTTTTTTTATAAATTATCACATTGAATATGCCACTATTAGTATTATAATTAAATTATTTATTATGAACTTTTGTCATAATTTATTTATTATTTGTATATTTACCTCCCCTATTTTACGGGCTATATATTGTAATCGTGTATACATTAACACGTGAGAGCAACTAGTACATTCGGTTGGGGGCAACTGGTATATTTTTCTCTAGGTAGTTCGGGGGGAATTGGTATAAAAAAAGGTACTTTTGAGGGCAACTGGTACATGCCCCTATTACAGTTACCCGCACGACACCTAATGTACAACAGAGCAGTACCACTTCCACCTTTTTATTTTATTCTTTTGTTGTTTTTTCTAAACATTATAATACGGTTATTAATCTATTAGTTAGAGTATTGATTTATTTTATTTTGTTTTATTGAAAGTAATAAGTTTTAAACATTATTTTTGCGTAAAACAATTTTTTTTGTTTTCTTGAAATCTACAATGTTGGTTATTTATATTTGTTTATGTACATATTTTAAATAATATGGTTGGGATAAGTATTGCAATATTTTAGTATGTTGTTATATCAAGTGGTAACACCAATTAATAATATTGAGGTCTTCAAGTATATACTTAATATATAAAGTATGACTTAAAGTCATAGTAGTAGTGAGTAGTCTGATATTATTGTCTTAAATCATAAGAAAACATTAAATTAATTGCTTTAAATACTACAAAAATACATAATTAGTCATACAAGTATCATCTCTAACCACATATAGTAACACATTGATTCTTATTCACTCCCGATTTGATAACATTTTTGAAACTTTAAATTACTTTTCCTGAAAACTAGACATTTTTTTACTTAAGTTGTTAGTTTCAAGGATTAACTTAAAGGGACACTACACCCACATTTATTGTTCATCTATTTCTATTCTGGGTAAACTAATCAAATCAAAAATATAATAACTCAGGGGTTTATCATCACGCACGTCTGCTCTGGGCCTAAAAAATATTGAAACAATGATACAAAATAATATCAATACGTAAACAATTGAAGGATTCAGCTATACGATATAACATGTAAGTTTTTTTAAATATTTAATTGTATCAAAATAATATGGAATAAAACATATTTTTTCGGGGAAGAAAAATGCAAATAAACCTACAAAAGTAGAAAAATGCATAAAATGCACTAAAATTGTTTAAAAAAATGACCTTACAACTGAGAATTATCGAAAAAATGCAAAATAAAATTTGTACCATTGAATTCTGCATTTCACAAGTCAAATTTCTACAAGGAAGGGCTTCGAATACAAGCATTAGATACAAAGATGCAAATGCATCAAGTTCCGGGTCCTAATTAATTATGACCAACCGCGGAATAATAATGTGCCTCTCGCGGAACAACAGAGCGCTGGCCGTCACGGAGATAATGGGCGTGGTATATAACCTGTTGCCGATTTGGAGCTCGACGCGTCATCTCTAGACTCTAGAGCATTGCATACCTACGTTTTATTTTGAGCTGACTTTCTTAAATAAATACCATTATAGGTATATGAATTATAATAATGATAAAATCGTATAATCGTTATTGGCAAATAAAATTACTGTATGCTTTTTGAATGCCGATTATTTCTGATACTGTATAATATATTATACCATTTTTTTATAATAATTAAATTGCATGCTCTAAAAATATGGTTATTTTTGAGTTCAGAAAAATTAAAAACCCGGGTATTATTGACTCAGATTGCTCTTATTGAGGCTCATATGCCGTAAACAGTTTAACTGCAAATCTGTTAAAATAGTCTTACTTAGTTCAGGAATTGTCTGTTGTTAATATATCCTCAATTAGTTTTAGTTCATCTGACACGGGTGTGCTTGTTTCATTTCCAAACAGATAGAATTACTTTTCAATACAATTTATGTAAACAAATACTTTAGAAAGTTAGTATCATTATTTTTTTCTTAAACACAATTATTATGCTGTCTTTATTATTTCATTTGACTTACTATTTTAATCCACTTATCTCTAAACAATTTTAATTAATTTATTATTATTTAAACAGTTTGATTGAAATTTTTGAAAAAAAAACAATTTATTATTGGAATTTTTTTAAGAAATTGTCAAGCGTTCAAGTTCATATAACTAGGTGATATGATAAAAGTTATTACTTTAAAAAAAAAATTGTATAATGTCATAAAATTTTATTTTAAGATCAATAAAATAAACATATTTAAATATGATTACATAATGAGTAGTTATTAAGAATAGTAATTAATGAAAGTTGAACACCATATCAAAAGTATATACAATTATAAAAAATATAACAACTCATCCAATGCAATATTTGGACAAGCTCCAAGGGACTGACCAGCGAGGAATGCCAACTTATGGGCCAACTGACATGGAGCAGGAACGCGTACAGTACCCTAGAAGGAATGATGTTAATAAAAATTGTGTATAATTAAAAATTGGTCTAATAAGGTATACTAACCGACCAATTGAAGTACATATGTGTCAACTTGAATGTAAGTCTTTGCATTATATCGGGAGGAAGTCCAAGTGTATCTTCGATCACTTCATAATGCGTAGGACTTACTGTACCTTGTCTGGTACTTTGAGAAACTAAAAAGAAATCATACCTGAAATTCATAATATGCATTAGATTTTGTTAACCTACTTATTGTACAACAAATAAAAATAATATTATATGAAATATCAAATTGATAACTATCCATACAAAACACAACAGTGTTTGGTTACTTTAATCTTATTTTAAAATATTTACATTTAGGGAAAATAATCGATATATGGCTTACTTGGTCGGGTCTGTAACAACAGAATCAATAACTGTACCGGGTAGAGGGTTTGTAGGGCCTCTATCACTAAGAGCAAAAAATTTTGAACCAATACGTTTTGTAACTAAAACAAACGCAAATGGAACAGATTTTGGCCCATAAAATTGTTCGCAGGCTTTCTAACAAAAATAGAAATAAATTAGAATATAATATTTAAAATAATACACCCTACCAATGTATAAAACCTACCTTCATAAGATAAACTTCAGTCTTACGGACATGCATTATTTGGCCTTCTCCAACACCATCTCTGAATACAACAATAGAAGTAGGTAATGTCCCATTTTTAGACCTATACTTGGCCAAGGCCTCTGAAAATTAATAAAATAATTTTTTTAAAACTATAATGTATTTTATATAATTATACGTCAGGCATAAAATTACTAGGTACAATTTAAAATTTTCAATATATTTTTATTCTATAATTATTGAATAAAGGACTGCAGATTTAAATGATCTCCAAATTTATAAAATAATCCCAAATTATAATGAATTGATGTATATTGTGGTTTAATAAATATAATTGTGTGATTGTCCAACATATATTCTTCATTGGGAGCTGATCTCATAATCTAACTATACAGTTAAGGAAGTTGGTTGGCAGATTCCTGACTGATTTAAATCAAGTTAACAATATTTTACTGCTAATGTTACCCGAGTAGCAAAAAAACCCAACAAGAGCAAAAAAAAACAAAAATATATTCAATTACTGTAACAGTAATAAAACAATACAGTATAATGTATTTAAAATTGAACCATCAATCATAATATTTTATATGGTTTAAGATAAACAACTACTCTGTTCACTGAGACTGTGTCAGGACTGTGCCAGGACTGTGTCAATAACTCATTGTTTCCTAACCACAACAGTACCTATTGGCTATGGATCACTAGTTGCTCTAGAGCAGTGTTTCCTAAGAGGTGGTCCGTAATGGAAATTCTCACTTTTTCCACGAAAAATAGTGTAAAGTTTACTTACTAGCTATGCCAGTAGCAAAATTAACAGAAAGATCCTCTCCACGTTCATGAGGTTCCACGCAACTGAAGTAACTTGTATGAGTGTCGTTCAAGGTTGATACTAAAGCTCCAAATGATTTATTTTTCCGTTGAGTGTCATGACACACATCAAAACCAACTATCATCATCCCCTAAAAAAATGTTTTGTCAAAATAAATTACAATTTACTCATATAATTTAAGTTACTTTTTTAGGTATGTTAACTAGCCAAGGAGCACCTCCAAGTTTGCAATTGATTTGAATAGCAATTTTTGTGCATATAGACAAATTGTTCTTTTGCACATTTTTCCACAGTACAACTTGAGATGGTACTGAAAAAAAAATGTTTATGATAATTCTTCAAACTTCATGCAACAATATATATAAACATTATAGAAATATACCTGCTCTATCAATACATAACTTTCGTTTAATCATACTATAAAGATCACCACGCGCTGATGGAATAACACATAAAATCAATGCTGGATTAGATACATTAATTACTTCTTCCAGGTGGCTTAAAAATGTTCTTGATCTTCCATCATTCATGGGAACTCTAAAAATTATGATCATGAGTTTTCAAGAAAATAATAAAATGGGAAATATTTACATAGCAGGCCTCGGTAGAACAAAATTCATCCCTCGTGCAGCCTTTGCAAGAGTTTGAGCAAATACATTAACATCCCGACAATAGTCCTTGGGAGTTAAAATTACCCAATGGTTCATTTTCACAGTGGTAAGCATAGGTAAAGTACGTAAATGCTTTGACCAATCACATTCCTGACCACCATTATATCCTTTTGTTCCACTTTGAATAGCTTCAGGTTGTAAAGTACGACCGGTGAGTTCGACAAGTTTATTACTTAGAGTCAAATTCCATCGTTTTAATTCTGTTACAGACTAATAAAAATGAATAAACATTAATTTTAAATTTATCTCTAGTTAAACTTTATAAAATGAAAATAATTTACGTCTGGTGTTTTTAGAAGCCTATTTGCAAAATTTACTAATTTGTCAATGCGTTCCTTGGGATTTACAGAGGAATGCGTTTGTATATCTTTCATAAGTGTGTAATTATTTCTAAAATGTAAAACAAGAGAGTTAGCAACTTTAACTACAAAAATAAATACAAATTAAGTTATTTTTAAATTGATTACCTCATGAAGTCAGTAATACCAGTCATAATACATAATTCAGGAACAAGATATACCAATGTATCTTCTTCACCAAATTGTCTTATGGATCTTTTATTTTTCGAAATCAACATCGGTTGCTTTCCTCCACGAATGGTTATATTCCATTTCTAAGACAGTAATAAATATGTTAATTAAAGTCTAGGATAATAAATATTAGTCATTAGTCAGTCATGTGCCTACTTCTTTAAAATATTGTATGAAAGTAATTTTAGATCCATCTTTTGTACTGAATTCAGAAGTAGGGTCACAATTTTCATCTACGTCATCAATTCTGTATGTTGCGTTGTTGTATTTTGTCATTACTGTGGTACCAACAACCTCACTTTTAAAGGTTATCTAAGTAATAAAATATATCAATCACATAATAATTTTAAAAATGTAAATTATACTGAAATCCTTTAAAATCATAATAAACTTGCCATCCAATTGTTGTCACGGCTCCTATTAGCAGCACACTGATTTAAAAAGTCCAATACTGTATCTTGACGCATTACTTTGGTAGTTATTTCAGCGCAAAGTAAAATGTTATCTTCAAACCTGCCAATTGATGTTTCATACCCTGGCCAAAGTTGAAGCTTATGTTGAGGAATATCAATCTTAAAACAATTATAAGGGGTCAAGCAAAATTACAAATAAAATATTTATGGAAATAAAAATTTACTTTGGCATTCGGATCATAAAAGTTTCTTCCAATTAATGTTAGGTTAAGATGTCGAAGACACTTCCGCAAGAGTAAGTTAAAAACTTGAATGTTGGCATAATCACCAGTCTCTATTACATTAGTGAATTTTACAGTAATGATTACCGTTTGATCATCACTGAGACGCTTAGATGTAAGTTCAAAAGTCTAAACAATTATCAATTAAATAAAATAAAAACATTTAAACATTCACATTTTTCAACAACTTACTTCTGGATTTAATCGGCTTCCAGTAAAGAACATTGTTCCATCAAATAAATATCCTCCTAAACGTTCTCGATGCTGAGCTAATAACCCTCTTTTAACACTTATTCTATCCTCTTCGGGATTGAAGTCAACTCTATATTGGTGCAAACACCAATTGGTATATGAGGTGATGGGAAAATAATTTGCCATCAATTTTACTGGCTGCCCAGAAGTTCCTAAAAAAAATTGAAAAACACAAAACTTAAACACTGTATAATTATACATATATATTATATATTTTATAATTTATATTTCATACTATAATAATAATATATTGTTTTACATTATATTATATTTAATAATGTTAGTAAATTTAGTTAATTATTCTACTAAATCTCAATTCCTAATAGATGTCATTACCATTTATAGTACAGTGAAACCTGTATATAACGGACAGTCACGGGACCAAAATAATTGTCCGTTATAGACAGGTGTCCGTTGTAGACGGGTTTCAATGTTTTAAAAATTAAAATTTTTACGTACATTTCTATTGTTTTATATTTTATAATATGTACATATTAAGTATAATCTTTATCAATATTATGCATATATGTATTATACACATACATTCTACATTATGAGCTTTACCAATTTAAAGCTTTACGCGGCACGGGAGGTGGCATTGCTAAGGAAAAGATGTACAACTCTGACTGCGAACAGTGCGAACTGATAGAAACTGAATAAAAACGTTTGATACTCATGGTTATACGTATTGCAATTTATATCTAGATATCTTGGACTTCATAAATTCAATAGGCAATTAGCGTTATCGTAATCGGCGTATTTTCATGAATGACCTAATTGCGTTCCTTATCGACGCTGTTTCGTAGTATGTATGTATGTATTTTTGTCCGTTATGAAATTTGTTGGATTAAATATTAGTGTCCGTGTCCGTAATAGAAGGAGTCCGTTATAGACAGGTCGAAATACATTAGAATGCCTATCTTTTTGCTGGGACCTGGTCATTTTGTCCGTTAAGAGAGGTGTTCGTTATAAATAGGTGTCTGTTAAGTCAGGTTTCACTGTATATCAAAATCATCACATATAGTTTAAATAATTAAGTCTATTATAATTAATTTTTTTACAAATTAGAATAGGTACATAATACATTTTTTTTTAAACACAAAATATCAATATAAATATTTAAATTAAACCTTACCTTGTTTTCCCATATCTTTTAATGACGATTCAGGTCTTGGGGTCCTAAAATCTTCAACATTCATTTGTTTCCGTCCTCTTATTGCTCCATGTCCTAGTGGTAACGGTTGTGGAACTCCTTTTAATCAATATAAAATAATATAATACTTAAATATTAGAAATAATACTTTTTATGAATTATCCATAAACAATTTTCAAATAAGTAATAAATATATACCTATTTGCTACATAAATATAACTTATAACAAAAAAAACAACTTTGATTGTGTTACATGCAATTTAACATGAACTTAAATTTATAAGACATTGGTTTTGTCGTTTAGACTATGAAAATAAACTTAATATAGATTTGAGAAAAATAATATTTATTACCTGGACCTAAAGTTTGATGTCCTGTAATAACTTGTTGCACCTTGAAAAAAAAAACATTGCATAAAAATGTATGTAATAGTATGACATTTTAAAAGGATTCTTACCCCTGCACTTGGGTTTTGTATAGGATTTGAAACCACAGGTCTTGGTGGAAATATTCTAGGGGCACCAGGAGGTCGTTGTGGACGAGGGTGACGAATTTGTCTAGCTGTTCCTTGAAAAAGTCCAGGTGGACTTAATAAACCTCCTGGTTGATTTGTAGGTATGTGAGGGAATCTGTATGAACCTGATAAACTGGGTTGATTTGATGATACTGGAGCTTTACCCCTTGAAGGTCTAATTGAATCCATTTCAAATAATTTCACTAAAATAAGTTTCAAGGTCCAGCAAAAATTAAATATATGCCAAATGAGCAAATAAAATACATTGTGAATGGTTTAAAGTAAGATGGACATGTAAAAAAAAATTGAATTTGTTTAAAGCTAAAAAAAAAGGATGCAAAAAAAACTTATACAAAGTACTTTGGAAAAGTTATTATAAGGTTTTAAAACTATAAGATAATATACCAACTTGTACTCTATACAGTTTAACATTCTACTGGACAATGATTTAGGTTACATCGCTACAAGCACACATTCCCCAGTCTCCGGTGTTCAACTAGGGGCTTGTACGCACAGGATACATTAAGAGCATGATCAGTGTTGATCAGAAAATGAGTTTAACTGCAGTATATTACTATGAGGTCTAGCTACTATCACTAGATATCTGAATATTAGAGGGAATCCTAGTTTCACAATATACTTGCTTATGGTTAGGTTACCAATACATTAATTCTTGACCAAATATAACAATAGAATATTTCAATAAAAAGTGTATACGATTATAAAAATATTAAGGTACACAACAAGAACGGTATACTTATCAACCTATTAACCTATCCCACAATAATAAGAGACGTGAACAAATAATAATAAACAGATCCAGAATAGGCCATTCCCATAATAAAAAAAAAAATAATAATAATAAGAGAAAGCCAATATTTTGAATATTATAAGACAATTCGATCCCATCTTTTGTCAGTTGTATCGACTAAAATTTTTTTTTTATATGATAAATGCATAGGTAAACATATCCATCGCATACTCAAACTAATGATCACTTACTAGTAATATATTGACGAGACACTACTGTATAATCAGATATAATAATAATATTAAGTTATATTATATATTAATGTGGTTAAGAAATAGTTATTAACAAGTTGACCGCGAAGGGGTTTTTCACAATATTACTCAAATCTGCTGAGATATTATTCGAAATCTCATCCTAATTTTATGTGAAATCTCAATCGAAATGATTTCAAAATGATTTTCGGCATAAAGGAATACATCATCATCAATGATGTGAAAAAATGTAGGCTAAAATATTTGAAGAACGCTCAGAGAACCACTCCGTGCTGGGGAATTTAGAATTTGCAGAACACCTTCGAAGATTCCTACCATATACACATCAATACTTTCCATTCGTACAGAATCCCTTAAATTAAATTTAAATATACAACTTGATAGTGCAGGCCCCCTTTTTCACAATTGTATAAACACAAAAAAAATAATAATAATAAGATAGTCTCAACAAACAAACATATCGGCAAAATAATAATTAAATTTTAAATAAAGCGTAAATATAAATTCATTGTGAACGTAATAATATAATTAAATAAAAATATAATAACAAATTATTTTACAGTCCCCCTGCAATATCCTTACGGAAAGTAGAATAAAATAAAATTAAATTAAATTAAAAAGCACCGCCTCTGACTTAAAACAAAATAAATCCAAAACCACGTTTTAGTTTCTATACCAAAGAAATAAAGCCAACATACCTGTTGCGACGAGTGGAGTAGGTCGGCGACCGAACGATCACGAAGTACGAGTGTCTAAACGTCTTAACGCTTAAACGACACAAAAACGACTGATGATTGAGGGGCCGCAGCGTCACCGCCAGAGTATCATGAAACGAAACTACAGTGGCGCTGTCTGCTTGAATTATTACAAACGTCTCCTTTTTTTCAGTGAGGCACCACCCTTAGATGATATATACGCGGATAGGACATCCCCTTTACCCGATACACACAGTATAATGTACTCGAGGGGAATATAATAATATATATGTTACCACACTGGTTATTTATGGTAAAACCATATTTCTATCCGTGTTATCAATATTGAATATTGATGATATCATTTTTCATTTTAAAAAAGTTTATAAAATAATTATTTACTTTTGTTTATACTGAATTTACATTATACAGTTTTAATTACAAAAAAAATTAATGACCTCTCGGTTGGGGACTCGATCTCCAAACAACCCCGGCTGTGGAAACAGTTAACTTAGGGTGGAAGTGCTCCTTTGAGGTCGTGGGGGGGGGGAGTTGATTGAATTCAACCCTAAGCATATACTATAATATGTGTAACCCCAACGGGTGACCTAACCTGTAGGGACAAAGTTAAAGTATAACAAGTAGTCACTCATCCCTACGCCTACCGTTAATTAATTATTAATATGTTTTTATTATTGTTAGTTAGCTATTATATTATTAGTAGTTAGTTCAGCATTGTTCACCGGTGTGGTGGTGTTCCGCTAGACGTCAAACAACTCGCAGCCAAAAAGATGCTGTAACGAGACGCTCGTGAATTTATTTGGATCCACGGCGTTTGGCATTGGCAGCGGACACGAAAGTGTTACGAAGACACAAGACCGCCATGTCGTCTTCCGGCTCGGGGAGTTTTACATTTGTAAGACAGGGGCAACACGTGCGGGTATGGCGGCGTCCTCTTACTGCAATAATATGTGTCTTTCTCAGTCCCACGCTCAACAAGTGTTAAACGCTTTCACGGAAAATCGATTTTCATGATTTTTGAGTAATCCTTTAGAGTTCTAAATCACCTATTACAAAAATTATTGAGGATAATATCTTCGAGGGTTTCAAGTATCGTTTTAAATAGTTGGTTATTATTCGACTATGTCATTGATTTAAAAAAAAAAAAAATTGATTAAGTATAAATGATTTTTAAATTGTTTTACGACAATATTTAGACAAATCGATATGTCTTACATTAACACTCAAAAATATTGTTCTCAGAATTTTTCAGAATTTTCTTCAGAATTATGATCGTGTGCGTGCGTGTAAATAATTTATACCGAAGCATCGGCGTTGCGTCGTCCCAACAATAATTATATCAATATCGTTTTTTCGCGATATTTTCAATTCATACTAACCGAAGAGTGCATTATATCTGCAGAGTCGATGTCATTATGTTTTTATATAATCAATTGACCAGTTGGAGTTTTTAAGCAATAAAATATAAGTATTTTATAGCATAAAACTATAAAAGTATATGTCATATGTGAGTTATTCTATTTTTGAATAATATCAAACTTTTTCATATTTTTGTGCGTCCATTCATCAGCGCCTACGATCGACCACTGGGTGTAATGGATGCGTTAAATTTAAATTCAACTATAAAGCAGACAGTGTATCGCCTGCGTTTCAAGTACCTACGATAAACCTATTTCATAATTTACATAATAATTATATTATTATTTAAACTACTATATTTTATAATTAGTCATTTATTTTTCTGTTAGTTTTAGCCAGTAGCTGGTTAGTTAGTACCTACAGTATGTTGAACTTATTTTTGCCAAAAATATTGCGTATAATACCTAAATATGTATTATTATTAATTATTATAATATTGAATCATACATTAATGTCATTGACTTAATAACTAATAAGTCAATACCTACAGTAAGCAACGTACCGTAGAACGATGTGAATATGTTTGAAAATGTTATTAGGTAGTACGTACTAGGTACCTATAGGTCCTAGATACATCAATAATGATTATTTTCAACATTGTCATAAAATCATATATTTTATAAGTTTATATTATGTTATATTTTCATATTAATCTAATTTTTTATTATTTAAAATGGAGTTTTGGGTAATCATAAATTCATAACTATATTTACTAACTAATATAATACTAACTATATTTAAGTAAAAAACTACACATTTGTGAAGAAACGATTTATTTAAACTATAAACCAGATTAAGTACATAATATATAACTACTATATAGTTATTATTGAAATCATAAGTTTCTGAATTGAGAAATTTTTTAGTTTTTTGTTACGTTACGGAATGTAAGTCGATATTTAAAGATGAATATAAGTAAGTGTGAGGTAGAAAATACATTTACCTGCATTTTCAAAAAAATTTAAAATTCAACATAATTTTTAAATCTTTTTTATTTAATGCTTATAATATTTTTAATTACAATATAATTATGATTTTTATTTTTTTCTAAATAATAACAAAGAAATACTCGAGTTATCATCAATACAATAGTATAATATGTGGCCTTAACTCGATTACACAAACTACGTTTGTAAGTAAAGTAAATTTAGTAAGTATAAACCAGACTCCAAACTCCAAAGTTGTATCACACGTTATAAATTCAAAATATTTTTTGAATTTTACGAATCGTAAAGGAATTTACAAATCATAATTGAATATTATGATAACTACTTGCTATATACATTGTATAACTTTCTACAAATTTTGTTTTGGGAGGGTCATTGTGTCTACCATTCATATTGTTTTTTTCAAACAATTTGTGTTTTATTAAGTTTATAGTTTTGATTTTAATTTATAAAATTTGTAATAGTGTATTAATTATGGAGTATTGGTTTTTTCAAAAAATACTTTTATTTATTTGATTGCATGAATTTCACAGTGAACCGCAATATTAATTTGTTATTTACTTAAAAAAAAGGAAAACGCATGATGACCGGCCACCTCATACCATTAAAAAATATGTCTATACTTAATGATTGTTATTAATGGCTATCTACAAACAAACCTAATATATTATATAGATGAAAAACGAATAAAATTTATAAATATAAAAATTCCACTCCAATTCTACGAAAAAATACTAATGAATACCATATTATCGGCAAATCGACTTATTTAGAGAAGTGCTCAAATGTTTTTCGTAATTGATGACACTGAACAATATCAACCGATAGCAATTTTAACGGGGAATGGTAAACTCCTACAAATGTAGGTAATCTCCTACATAAACGTAGTGTTAACTCCTATAAAAGATAGTGTTAACTCCTACGAAAGTTAGTGTATTAAAATAAATTAAAAATCAAACTTAAAATATATATCATCATATTTTGAATTTTCAGCATTAAATTAAACAATAATAATATAGTCGTATTCATTTTCTCCAGTCATACCAAAAATAATAATAAAAATTAATTCAATTATATTAATCCAAATTTAAATAATAATCAAGTCTTGTAATACATATGATACACAAATCAATTCAGCTATATATAAAAATACAAATTTAAATAATAGTTCATCATCTTAAAATAAATCAAAAATATAATAATATAGGTAGTCATATTCATTTACGTTTATTTTTGTGGCATACTATGGAGATAAACTCTAAACGTGAAATTTCGCACCGTGTATAACACACAACGCATAAACACATTCTATTCAAGTGTTTGTATTTTATATTTATTATTTTCAAGTTATCATTTTTAGTTTTTTGAGCTTTTCAATTCCAAAAATCATGTATTCAATAAAATGTTGGAGTGTAGGATATTTCCCTATTTTTATTTTTCAGGTAAAATGTCCATGTAAGAGATTACAATATCTTTTATTTACAGATAAAAAGGTTATCCGTGTAAGAGTTTGCATTTGGCCATGTTAACAGCATACAATAATACTAAAACGGTGTTGGTCCTTATGGCTGGTTATTAAGAAGTATAGATACCGAGGACAAAATATTAGAGCAGTAAATTTTGTTAATCGAATAAGTAATGGACAATGCGGAATGTATACACGACGGTGAAATCATGATAAATTGAACATACAATTATATGTTTGTATAGGTATAAAATGCGGACGCCCGGCGCCGGACAGTCGCACCATTGGAATGTGGCTATAATAATGGTGTATAAGCCGCATTGTTGTCGCGAGGAGGACTGTAGCTATATACTCTATACTCTTTAGTACCTACTATTTTCGAAATACGCCTAACATTTATAATGGTAAAACGTGGACTTAAATAGCAGGATCCTTAAATGCATAGGGCTTGAGCCCAAAAGGTTTCGAGAACAAAAAGAGCGGGAGACTTTTCTTCCACCCACTATACATTTAAAAACCAACAACAACAACAAATAAAAATCTATTAAAACTACATTTCATAGAGAAGCTTATCATCTCACCAGTCCAACTATGTTATTATGAATTTCATAGATTGTAGTCCGTCAAATAAATCTACAGGGAAATAGACGTATGAAATGAACTACATGTGGATCATACATTGATCACGTTAGATTTAATTTAACACATGGACTGCGAATGTGTTAATTAATTACGTTGTCCAGGTCAAAGATTTGTATTTTTAAAAAAATATATTTGTACAAAACGTATATGCCATATTTCTTCTAATTATAATATAATATGTAACTAATTGCGACCATTTAGATACACAAAACAATTTTATTTTTTCGTAAGAGGAAAAAAAATCACTTGTAAACTACCATTTAGCTATCCACAGACTATAGGCGTTTAAAAATCTAGCTAAACACCCTCCAAGTTTCAAGTAATCTATTGATAATTGATATATTGTTTATTGAAATCAATCCAGTCCTTTTTTGAGGCTAAATTACATTAGTGCGGTATAACCCGATTTGCCATTGACAAAATGAAAAAATAAAAAATTTAAATTGTATAAGTGTATATTGGTTTGGTTTGCCTACCTACTTCAGTCATAGGCAAATATTTGAGTCGCTTTGTGAACTAACTCGACCAAGATGGACAATTAATTTGTGGTGGATTGTATATAGCACTCGGTATAAATCTAACGTGGTTCAAACTAAACTTTCCTAATATCTCCAAGAACAATTTGAAATTTTTACAAAATAGGTTAAGTAGTTTTTGAGTATATATATATATAAAAGCTAAAAATATACATTCAACTCTCATATTTGTTTTAATATATAATTTCTATGTTCGAAACCATAACGTGACGATTTGATGGATGCTTTTACATCATCTACCGTAATAAAAATTACCCCTGTTTTACACTAAAATATCTTAAGGAGGGCTTTAGATGGCTCAGGGAGGAATGAGCCCTCCTAAGCCCCCCCCGCTCCTATTTACGTCCATGAGGTAAATGATTATATATTATAATATACTTGCAGCCAATATATAATGTCGTCGTCTGTCTAGAAACGGTATAGAAATACATTAAGCCCTCAAACACAGCCCAACACAGTATAGATACACGCATTATTAAAAAGACACAATATATATGTTAGCGCCCGAGTCGCTATATCGTACACTGTCGCGATTGTCATTACTTATCTCGTATTATTTTGTGATTAGTCGAGTTAGTCGCGTATCGAAGTTTGTACCGAGCACAGCGAGCGGCTCCACAATTATCATTATTATATTAAAAATAAAAGCATACAGTCCACTTAAATTCTACTTTTCCTTTATTAAAGGTCCTAGTACTACATTGAACAATATAATATATTATATTATATAGGTAGGTAATAGATACATCAATGCGTGTACGGCCTGTGCAGTATGTGTATAACATAATAATAATAATATAATATTGGCACGCATAAACGTTGTCGAACAAACCGGAAGAGTGGACCTATATAGTGGAATTGTCGACAGTCGACGACACACACTTTGTATTGTATTTGTATAACGAATAATGCGCACACTACAGTATCTTCGGGCACTATTATATATAATAATATAATGTATATAGCATGCATGTGGCGCAGGGTAGTCGGAATATAATATTATTATTCTGTGGTATTAAATACACACAGGCCGTATGTGACTATTATAAAATATTATATTATATTATTGTAACGAGTATTCCTGGAAAGGCAAGCCTCTACATCGAAGACGGTCTATATTGTAGTCTTAGTATAGCTGGGTACAGGAGATTTAGTACTTCTCTTGGGGATAAAAAAAAAAACAACCAAAAGTCTATGGATACAAAAACATTTCACGCTGCGGACATCGCTTTCTATAGGGACATCACGTAGCAGCAGCAACAGCGTGTGGTCGTTGTTCGGCATTCCTACCCCCCGTTGGGTTCGGCTGGTCCCCGAAATCTACCCCGCCACCACCGATTATTGTTTTGTGAGATCGCATATTTTGTTCTGAGAACTCCGGTCCAGGTTGGGTCGAGGTCGATGGCACAAAGCGGCAACATGTGTGTGAGAAAAACAAGAAAAAAAACGTACCCCTCGTCCAACAATATATTTGTAAAAACAACACAATATGTCGAGACCAATACATTCCTACCTCTGTTCAAAATTTCAAAATCTAAAAACATATTAGGTGTATATATAACAAAATTCATATACACGATACACTTAAAATGTTTCGGGTGTATGGCGTCCTCTTAAGCGTAATAGGTACCTACATTTATAATAATGTATATAAATTAAATTTGAAATAAAATAAAAAATGTATTCGCCTAGCTTTTTTGAAAGACATCTCTGCAGAACAATTAGAAATACGACTGCATTTTATTAACGCAATTTATCATATTATTGAAACAAACCTTATATATAGTTATTTTTGATGATCTGCAGAGAGCACATATTTTTTAGTACGATGTTAAGTATATCACTATCATTACTTGGTATGAAAATGATAACCACAATAATGATTGTATTATTTTTTTATTAGTCTCTGAAATTTTTCTACCCGCAGCCCAAGACCTTATGCTCATACCCACCCCACCCCTCCCCCACAACTAAATACGTCAATGGTGGCCTGGACGACAGTACGCGATCGCATACCATGCGTACAATAATTGAAGAAAAGGACAAATTACAATTTAATTTTAAATCTATGAAAATTGTATTGTCCAGTTGGTATTTTTATTAGGTACAACTATAAAATATAGTAACATACAATATTTCACTAATAATTTTGACGTATAGTTTTTTTTTTTACTCCCGGCGTATATAGTTTTATCGGTGTTGTACCTGCAATACGCTGAGACACACAAACTGTGTGTACAACAATGTTTCCCAACCCTTCAAGAAGCTGTCATCGAACTGCAAAATGACTCTGACTGCAAAAAAAAGATTTGATTCTGGTATGAACCTTGAGGAATTTTGGTGCAGATGGGCAACATTATATATTCAACTCCGGGAAATCGCCTTAAGTTATTTACTAGTATTTTCAACTACATATTTGTGTTAACAAGGATTTTCTAGTCTACTTGTAAATTGTAATCAAAAATAAACGGAGGAATCGCTTGGATGTAAGTGACGACAGTATGCGGTTAGCTATAAGCAACATCATTCATCCGAGAATTGAAAAACTCGTCAAAGAAATGCAGTCACAAAATTCACATTAATTAAATTATTATAGTAGTGAAGTATGGTAATACAATGTATAGTAAATTAATTGTAACTTAAAAATACATTAAAACATTAATACATTATACGCCATTTACCTTACCAATTTGTACGCAAGACACGGGATTTGTATTGATGAGGAGAAAAATTAAAGAAAAATAATATGAAACATAGCATTTACGGGTTCATGGTTTGTATATTTAATTTCATGGCAAAGAAAAGCCATATGGCATAAAAAATTTGCTCCAAAAGGGGGCCACATCAATTAAAATATAATTCGCGTTTACCAAAAAAGGTACATATTTTCACGGCCCGCTGTACGGTTACCAGCATATAATAATAATAATAATACTATTCGTAGTAAAATAGGAATATAATAATGGTAATCGTAATAGGAATAATCGTAATGGTAATATAGTAATAGGAATAAAATTGTAATATAATAATAATATATAGGTATAATAGTAATGGTAATATAGTAATAGGAATAATATGGTAATATAGTAATATATAGGAATAATGATACCGGCCAAGGTTTGTAAATGTAATTAAAAGAAGATGATGTACGTTACCAGTATGGTGTTGAGCGGCGTCACCAAGAGTTGGTATAACAATAAAAGTTATTGTCGGAAATAGGTACAAAGTACACTGATAATCATTTATCACCATTATATCTTCGGTATCGAATTTATTACTTGTAACTTCTGGTCTTTATAAGCGATAAGTATATCAATAATATCATGACCAGTGGCACTATTAGCGTGGGGGAGAACTGTGCAACATAATGTGGTATTTGGGGGCTCAACTTAGGACTAACTATCGTACTTACTGAATTGATTTGAATAGTTAATTACTTTTTACGCTGGAGCACAAAAATTCCAACTACTGCGGTATGCAGTACTGACTAGGTATAACGCATTTACACACAAACACCCCAACTTTGAGGAGTTGTATCTCGTCAACGGATAAACGAAAAATGAAAATTTAAACGTGATAAATCATAAGAAAGAAAGCCTTACTAAATTATGAAATTTTTAGTATGGGTTGCCATTTGAAAATCAAAAGTTGATGGAGGTTTACCTAATAAATATAAGCGTGAAAATATTAAATAATTATATAATTCTAGAACAGCGTAGATCTAAAATTTAAAAAAAAAAATTTGAGATAATGAGTATTTTACGCTTAATCAATCACCCTGTATACTATATTTAGTGCACTAATACTATTCGTATTACAATAATACCTATCTCAAATACAAGAATTAACTAATGTATTACAATGTTTAGTTGAGTTCTGTCCATTTTGATTTAATCTCTTATGAACAGATGTAGTGATGGTTTCTTTTGACTAACGGTTGTATTCCTTTTGAAATTTTGTCTTTATATTTGATCCACCTATATTGATGTACAAATAATTAACATTATAAGGAGTTGTGCTCATTAATAAATCTTATATAAACTAGAATAACTAAATAAGATTTCAATAAAAAAAAAAAGTATAGATAAATAAAACAGTTAGCAAGAATACTTACTACTCTGAAATTTTGCAATTGGCGAGTGAGAAATATTATAGTCTGTGACTTTGAAAGGCGATGACTGTGTATTTGAATATAATTAACTTCAGTATTATCTTCATACGTCTTACTTCTTGGGACCCAAAATTCTAAATATAAAAATAAACACTAATAAGCATTTACACTAAAAACTATCAACATTGTGCTTATTATTATTATATTATTATTATATTATTATTATATTATTATCAATATCAATTTAATAGCATATATAATAATAGTAATAATGATTGTGAATTTGTTAATTTACTATAGGTTATCTTAATTATATAGAGTACTAATACTGTTCTAAAAATTAAAAGTAAAATTAGATTTTAATTATGAAATGAAGAATATTTATTTATACTAAAAATGAAAAATATTACTATCATAAGATGATTTGCCTTGAAAATCAAGATGTCTTCTTACACGTTGATTAAAAATGTTGTATATGTGGTACCAATATTCGGAACCATGAGTGCGATAGCCTTAGCTGTGGCCTAACCTAACACACAAGCAAATATAACATTTTAAAACCAGATGGATGTCATATTACATGGCATGAAATGAATGAGCTATTAGAAAATCACAAATGCCTATCCCATAGCTAGAACTCTAGATCACATACATTCAAATTTATATTTTACTTCTTATTAATTGTTGTTTGTAATGTATATCAATTCTCAAATATATCATTATCTATTATTGTTAAAATATAACTTAGATAATAATAGTTTGTAAGCTTATTGCAAATATGATTGGATTATATATTCATTAAAAATGTGAAATTGAGACGATGACTTATAGTTGTTTTTTGTTTTTTTGTATTTGCTTATGCCAAGAACTGCAAGGTAAGTCGCTTATAAAAATATATTTCGTCAGATTTCAATATTTTCATATATATAATAATAATATATTGTATACGATTATAAAATATAATATAATATGGAATATATGACTCCTTATTATTCGTTATAATAATATTAGGTAAATAATATTGTTCGTTACAAGCGTTTATTTATAATAATTATTACAAATACCTATAGTATTATAATAATGTTTTGAAAATATATTTTTAATATTATTATAAATACATAAGGATACATTGGGAGAAAGTTAAAGTTCAAAAATTTTAAAGACATTAAAGACACAGTTTTCTGAAACTTGACCTCTTTAATTTTATTGATGATTGGAATTCTTAATAGTGTAATAATTTTAAGCCTTGATCAAAAATTATAATTTTAATAATAATAATACTAACATTTTAAATTTAAAATATATTTACCATAATAATTACAATTTGTTTTATCATGATTCATTTAAATTTAATATTATATTTGTTTTGTTTACATGCATGTATCATACATGATGTATGGTATGAAATAGGTATTATATATTTGATGTAATATTAATGCATTATGATGTCCATAGATTGTAATACACAAAAAATACTTTAAAGATTTCAGGGAAGTATATATTAAACACTGTATAAACATTAGTTGAACAGAAAAAAAATTGTTTATATTTAATTTGAAAAATAAAATTTTATGAACATTTATCACTAATGTTTAGGGTTTTAAAATGTCATGAAATTTATTCTTTGGAAAACAATGCAAAGTGCATCAAAATCCCAGCCCTAATTATTATATTTAACTATTGGACAAATAAGTAAATTATGTGTATTTATAAGCTAAGTGATACAAATCTGACTATGTCAACCATGTAACTATTTGGTAAAGTACAATTTTAACAATAATATTTAACAAATAAGTTGGGATTTCTGATAGGTATTCACTCGTCTATGAGTTTATAAATAAAATGTATTGCTAGTGATTAAAAATGTAACATAATTATTATATGTATTGAACGGATGGACCATTTATACAAACCGGATCACTTCTTATATTGAATAGATTACAAAATACTCAAAATATGTATTAGTAAATGTTGAGTATTTTTAATAATAATATATTCATAAAAAATAATATAATGCGTACTATATTGCAAATATTCTACATGTGTATAAAACACGGAATCATAATAAATAAGTGTACATTCTTACCAAATATAACACTGCAAAAAGAACAAAATGGAATTTTCCCTTTTTTCCATTATAGGAATTCTGTTGTAGCAACTCATCTGTTCATAGTTTGGTAGTTTGGGCATTAGTCTGCGAACCATTGCCTTGACATGTTTCCCACCTACACATGTATATGTAAGTTCCTTAAAAAAAAAATTATTTGTTTCGTTTGTCAGATGAATAAAATATTATATTTTGAATTTTCTAATTACTACAAATTATAAACATTACCATTTACCACACATGTTTTAAATTCGTTATCACTAGCAATTTTGCACAAATTTTGTCTCCGAAATTTTGTAAATCTGTGATGTTATCTATTAGTAATAGACAATCGTTTAACTGATTGATTGGAAAATGTTTGTCAAAACCCCAAGGCTGATCTTCCAATTGCAACTGTAAGACTTTAAAACGATCCAAAATAACCAATTGATTGCTTTGAATTTGCTTTGATTCAATTTTCAGAGAAGCCCTATTTTTATTCACATGACTTTGGAATTCAATATCTCCTGAATAATAAAATAATAATGAAACATTAATGTAAATATTTGTATAATATGATTGTAAAAATTTAACTTGGGTAATTTATGAAATATTATTGTATATTATATTACCTGCAGGATGTCTGACATTGAAACTTGACAAGCCTTCTACAACATTGCTTGTTTTTAAACCATTGGGTTGGTTATCTAAAAAAAATAATAATTAGGGATTGTTAAAAAGTAACCAACAGTATAGACTATATATCATGGCGTCTCCCAGAGATCTGACAAGTATAATAATTTTTTTATTCTATTCAATATTTTTAAATTAATTTTTTTATTTTTCAGTTCTGAAAATAAAAAGAATAAAAAATTGGACAAATTCAAAATAAAAATTCAAAATAGCCAATCTGTAAACCTCATTTGTAAGACACCATGACTTACCTATACCATGTAATACCATGTATTTTATACTATAAAATTAATATAATTTAGGTTATATAAAATGTAATCTATGTGATGGATAGGTATAATATAAAAGAACAAATTTAAATTAAATTTATAAAAATCTAAATAATGAACAAAATATACATATTGTAGGTTTGAATCTTGTAGTTTGTATAGCATATGTAAACCGTACATACAGACGAATGTGCCTCAACTAGGGATTTGGGGGCCCAAGTGCAAGTCAAATTTTGGGGCCCTATGGTTTCTATAGAACTTTATCTAATCTAATCAGTTTTTACCTGCCTTTTTTTCGCGCGGAGTTGCCAAGTTTGGCGTTTGTCAATTATATTTATATAATAAAAACGGATTTAATATAATTTGTCCAAATTTTGTTCTATTTTTGAATAATCAAATCATATAATAAATAATAATAGTAATAATAAATTCTATCAAAAACAACGTACATAATTCTATAAGGCCAAAACAGCTCAATTTAAAATGTCATCAAAGTTCAACAATTATAATGATTATAAAATACATAACAATTAAATTTTTTATTCACAAAAATTTGGAAATTTTTACCAAAGAAAAACATTTTGATTAGGATGAGTTAAATGTGCATTTGACTTTAAATTAACGAGTTCTTATTCGGAAGATGAACTACTATACCTACTTAATTATTTTAAACCAGCTGTATACACAATTCACATTTATTTTTTGTTAAAAGTTTTCTATCGCTATATATCTGGAAAGTATAAAATAAAATATTATACGATTTTAATGTCTATTAAACATTATAATTATTATGTTATTAGCTTAAAATCAAATACGATTTAGTACTCTTTTAAATAGTAAACTGTACTGGAGTTGAATATAGTCAATTTCAATAGTGCGTGCGTGCGTGTCATGCATTTGTGTGTGTAGTAAACGATGACTAGTGTCAGTGGATTTGATGAAACAGGAGGACACTGTAAGCAAGCGCAGACACAAGTCAATATTGGCTTGACGAACATGATTTACTATTTATTTTTTGTCTAAAAGTATCTATCCTTTGCCAATTGTATAGACGACTTCAGTAATCGGATACAATTATCAAAAACATATTTGAAATCGTCGTGAAGAAATATCAGGAACAAAATATAAATTATCTGACTTGTCTGACCTACAAACGTATTACTAATAGATAATTAACCCCCCCCCCGACATTTTTTCTTGCGTTCACCACTGCATAGACCCATTTTTTTAGACCCAAAAATTGTTAATAGGTCTATGATTGTACCAGTATCACGAACGACGATACTGCCTACACTGTCATTTTTATGTATGTTCCTTGTTGTACGCACAAAATGAATTTGATTTTTCGCATTTAATACATTAACTTATAGCTTACTCGTCCAAAATTGGATTTTTATGTATCGATATAATCGGAAGAATATTCTTCGCCGGAAAATAAAATCAAAACTGTATGCTGTCGTTCAAAAAAGTCAAAAAAACGTAAGAAACTATAAAAATAAAAATTACAATTTCTTTAAAATGTTGTTTTTTAAAGACTTGAAACGATATAAAAAGTTATCGGCAAGTAGATACCTCTATGCTGTACAGTAGATGTCGAGTGGATCACTTTCACGGATGTGTTAATTATGAATTCAATGATATAAATCATTGTACCTATACGAAAAACGACTCAGAGCGAAGAAGGTTCTGTTAGCCTACATTACAATAAGTGTACCTATATCTATTCTACGATATTATTATTGCTGTTAAAATAATTCACGTTACTACTAGTAAGTAATTGTTAATAGTTATTAACAAGTTGACTGCTGGAATATTTTTATAGGGTTGTCCTCACACGTCATGAGTATACCAGTATACTGGTACTCACTGGTTTCGTCACTTACGCCCTTGAATTTTTGGACAGATTCCACCACAGGCCGTGGGTTTTTTTCATATTTTTTCATAATCTGTACTTTCTGTTCCATTATTTGATTGAGTACCTATAATGGTATTCGGTGACGTAATCACGAAAAACTATGAGTACCAAAACTGACCCTCAAAGCCTGAGAGACAAACATTGTAAGCATCAGTATTGGTACTCAAAGCGTGTAGAACAAATATGTTAAAACTATTAAAGCATAGGATACATACCACGTGAGTACCAAATACGGTACTCACGGCAGCAACTTCTTTAATACAGTAGGGCGAAATAAATTTTGATTTTTTTTCGTCGAAATTCAAAATTGGCTAAAGCCATCACCACGTGTTTCTGTGAAATTCAGATACCTAAATAAAATAAATAAAATCTTTTATATTAATTTAAAAGATTTTAACCGTCACCGATGCGTTCTGCACGCGCACACACACACACACACACACACTCGTGCACATAGATATAAAATATAACGCTGAATATTACTCGACACATTGAACCCTGTTTCTTTTTACGTATACGTACTATAAAACGTGACTATAATAATATATATAATATATATATATGATGTCCGCATGTGGACCAAACGACAATATAATATTATTATATGTGTGTATATAATATATTATGTTATATTTTTATAGCAGCTGGATAGATTTGTTAGAACCTCAAACAATAAGAGTACCTACTTTACTGATACGTCCGTAATCCGTATTTAGGTTGGTGCAGGATACCCGCTATGCGTGCCCTGATAACAATAATAGCTGAACGCTTTCACATCGGCACCCGCCTCGCCTTTAACTTAATAATAAATTGTAAACGCTTCCGACAGATAAAGAATCGCACCGTTTTCGTTTTAAGGTCTCAAAACCAGTGGAGGTTCTGGTAGTATTTTTTTGGTGAGGCAACCTATGTATCAACTCTCCTCCCCATACAACATTAGAATTCACAATAAATGTAATTTAAAAATATAAAAATAATTATAATTGTATGAATGTTAATAACATACTTGTTTCGTATAGTAAATAATAAGTAAGTAATAGATAGGTAATAAACAGAGCATTTTAAAATTTGGTGGTCCTGAAAAGGACTTTTTGAGTAGGTATGCCTAGTCCCGAAAAGGACTTTTTGAGTATGTCTAGTTCTAAAACTATTAATTAACTAAATTAAACTATTATGTTTTGTATGTTAAATTTATACTCTTATCTTTTTGACTAGAATACATGTTTATAATGTCATCGTAAAATGATTCAGATTTTTTAAGTTGATGAATCAAGGACTTTTCAAATGATAGTATTGAAAGAGAACTTAAACGAACTTGTGAAATACTATTTCGAGAACAGGTTTTAATTCTTTTGAGGCAAGAGATACTTCTTTCATTTGATACACTAGTTGATGGTATGTTTAAAATAAGAATAAATAATTTATAAGCTTCAGGTAAAATGTCTTTCAATGCATCTTGTTCAATAATTTTAACCATGTCATAAATGTGTAATACATTTTGATATTTTACATCACTATACAAAACCTCCAATTCAACTTTTAATCTATTAATTTTATAAAATATATTAGAATAAGTTGATTTTAAATTATTTAAAGCATTTACAGGAAATCTACAAGAATATTCTTTAAATTTAAATTTAAATTTTAAATTAATCGGCGCCGCGGGTGTGTTGGTAGTAGTTCCTCGGCGACACCGCCGGTGGCGAACAAACCCTCCGTGCAACGCACCGACCTGTTTGAATAGGTCGCACCGCGCGACCATCACACAGGTGGTTCAACATTTAAATTCCACCCCTCGCTCCCTAAATCGTTACAAATTATTATAACACATGAAAACAATAATATATAAAACATGTTACTATTGAGATTAAATGTTAAAACAATTTAATTTTATGATAGTTCATATATATACTTATGTTGTTGATATAACATGATATAAATGTATTAAGCTATGGTTTCCTAGAAAAGCGGTGCTGTTATCTAGCGGCCGTCATTTTACGGTTGTTAATAACGGCCGTCTTTACGGTAACCAAGCTGTGGTTTCCTAGAAAGTAGTGCGACCGTATTCAATCGTAGTCACTCAGTACACACTCGAGCGTACACACTAGGTCGTGCACTGATGAAAAATGGACGATTTGGACATAGCATTATTAGTATATTTGGATGATGAAGAGTCATCAGAAGACGAAAAAAATCGTTTGGAGGAGAGTATCATGTTCAAAAATCGTGATACTGAGGGTGCATTTCAAATTTTAGTGCGTCGCCATCTGCAGTGTAATGACGAAAAGTTTAGGCAATACTTTCGCTTAACACCAGTGTTATTTGACTATGTATTGAATCACATAAGAGATGACTTAACTAATAAACCGTATAATAGACACAAAAAACCAATATGCCCAGAAGAAAAGTTGTGTATACTTGTGAGGTAACCTAACCTCGTATACGCCGATGACAGACGTACACAAATAACTAATAATTAACAAATTAAGCACTTTTATTAAACTCTTTACGTCCAGTGGCGATCGAGTCCCACGATCACCACCTGGCTCTAACACTGGTGGTCAGTGGTAGTCGAGTCACACGACCACCGCCAACTGACCATCCTTCTGTTTTTACATCTTTCTTAAATATAGAAGCACTAACAATAATATTGATATTAAATTTAACCTAGTTACATTATACTTACTGACTATACTTAAAATTATACTAATTGTTAATTGTTATTGTACTACACATATATAATCATATTACATATATTTTACCTATTGCAAATGATTGTTTAGTGTTTACTTAACCTAGTTAAATTAGTTATAATATTTTTTATATATTATGCATCTATGCATGATACAACAGTACACTGAATCATGTTTTATTATAAATTATACCTATAAATCTGTCTATAATGATAGTAATACTGGTATACTGGCCAATATAATATAAAATGTTTAATAAAGTATAATAAATCAAAATATTTATATTATAATATATCGTTATAAATTATAAAAACCACAAGAAATGTTTTATTTATATAAATAACAAGCGAAGTAACTTAATTAATTTTTAAAAGTATGTTATTGTAAGTTTTAATGATTAGTCAGTCTATCCTTTCAACTTGAAACTATAAAACTTTTGCATAAAATATTTTACATTTTTAAAAACAAAATATAAATTTAAAATTAAAATTTTTCCTTTTCGTGTTTTTGTTATTTTAATAATATGTATTAAATAACAAAATAAATCAAAACAAAATAAACTTTAACAAAACATGATAAACATAATGCAAAACAACATAATATTATATGAAAACAATTTCATTTGTGAAAAAAAAATTAAATATATGTTTATAAACGTCATGTTCAACGTAATGACATATATGCACTGTTAATTACAGATGATAAAAAAAATTGTTATTTTCTGTTAGGCTGAGAACACTTTCTGAAACACCTCTTCCATCTCTTTGTAATGACTCATCATATATTTGTCCTTGGTAATTTGACGTTTCACTTGTTGCTGGAGATGGCACCGTTTCTGAGTGTGTGAAACTCATTGTTGAACTTGGCCTTGTCGATGAACCTGTCTGTTTTGAATCGCTTAAAATACTTTTTAATTCAGCATTACCGACCAATGACGAAATTTGCATCCTTAATTGCGCTTGTTCATACCGAGGAAGCTTCTTTACAATTTTTGCCATGGAGTTAAAGAAAAGGTCGGTTTCGTCCAATTCATTTTGAGCAGGAGTTGAATTTCGTTCAGCTATTTGTTTCAGTAACTTTAATCGTTCTTCAGAGTGTGTTAATTTTATCTTTTTCTTATCTTTCATAAAATTGTCTTTCTTAAAATCCATTTTTTTATTACTATCTTCGTTACTATTAATGATTGTCGTATTTTCTTCTGTTTCATCAATCTGGGTGATGTTTTCTTCGAGGTCAGCATGAGAGTTTTCCATAAATTCACTCTCGTCAAATCTAACCTCATCTCCAACAACATTAGTAATTGTGTTATGTCTTTTTGATGAAGGAAGGCTATCTAAGAATGATAGGAGAACAGACCTATTCTTTGCTGCTTCTCCACCTGAACCAGTGCCAGGTTTACCTTTACGCCGAATATAATAAACCCTTACGTAGGCCCATCTTTTACAGCAGTCAGAACCTAAAACACAAATAGTAATTTAATTTCTTATTTCAGACATTTGGCCACAGGAGAATCTTTTCGGTCACTTGCTTTTCAATATCGAGTTAGTCATTCTTGGATAAGTGTCATAATAAAAGAAGTTGCTGAGGCTATTATTAAAAGGATGTTTGAGTTAACAATACCGTCGCCTACAGAAAATCAACTAAGACAAAACAGTTGTAACGTGGTCGGGGATTGCCCAGTTAAATATAAGATATCTAGGGAGAGTCATAAGACCCTATAGATATGTAAACCGTAGCCAGGGGTAGATAGATAGATATAAGAATCTTAAATGTATATAAATAACTAGGATTCAGTTTCAGTTATCATAAAGCTTTATTATATACTACACACTTATAAATAATTATACTTAAAATTATGTTAATTACGTTCCTTACTTTCTTTATACAATTTGACTATGTCGTTGTCATACGGAGTCCAGTGTTTGTTGTGTGTTTCGGTATAAGGTGCACAGTGAACTGATTACTATTACATAGTGTGTCTTGGCCATAGGCCTTACAATTATGTGTGTGCTGTATTGGTCAGCAGTTAATCATACCTACCGTAGAGTTTATATATAATGTAATTTATACATTGGTGTCATGTAACATATTTATAATGTTACATTATCCCCTTTCTTAAAAAAAAAAAAAAAAATTACAAAAGAAATGTTGAACTGGTGGACGGTTGATTGAAGTTTTTTGTGATAGTTCCATGCTTCTTCATGAATTAGTTAGTTGAGATGTTTGAGAAGTTACATTTTTCCATTACATTTTAAAACAATACATTTTATTTTTCACACCCTATATTATATTATACGTTATTACATTTAAATGGTTTTGTAATCTCTACTAACTGTATTTTTAACTAACTTTCCCCATATGTTGTCAATTATCACCATTAACTTTTTATTATAATATTTCTTTATTGACTAAGAGCAGACTATTTGTATTTGCGTATTATAAGTATTTGCTTGCAAGTATTTCTTCCCTGCCAGAGGCAATTTTTTCTTTTTATTTATCCAAATAGTATTTGCCTTATATTTTATTATGTTTTATTTTTTGTATTTATAAATTTAATAATATTTTTATTTAATAGTAATAATTGACAACATGAATATATCTGATGATATAAATATATAATACCCGAAATATTTTAATATATAAATTACCATTTATCCCATAATTATACCCATAATATTTTTATACGATAATCTTAATCCATAATCATAAACAAATCAAACAATAAACATTTATCCCATAATTATAATCATAATATTTTTATACAATAACTTTGAATACTGTTGACTATGTTGGGTTGGTTAGCCCAGATATTTGACATCTGCTGTATCTGAAACTTGACTTTTCGGTTAATATTTAAAATTATCCTTACACAATATAGTTGATTATTACCCAGTACCCGTTAGAACTGTTTATTTTTTTATGATTTGTTTGTCTACTAATTATTATTAAGTAATATATTTAGGTTTACTTAACTTCATTTCAATTATTATGCAATTTTCATTTTATTACTTATTATTTTTATTATTTCAGTTTTTGTGACATGGAGTAATAACTTAAATTGTATTAATTTAATTAGTGGAGGTAAGTTATGTTTGGATAACTTCTTCAACTGTTATATTATTATCATTTTGTGTTTTATTCTTATCCACGTGGTATATTACATTGAGTTTATTCTTGGTTTTGTTATTAGTTTTTTTATCCCTATTTCTTACGTATCTAATTATTTTATATATTATTACCACTATTGTTATTAATGTTAAGGCTGCAATTCCGATAGAGTGAATATTTGTTGTTTTTACTTTAGCATTGTTTTTTAAAAGATTTTCCATTTCTAGATTTAAAACCGATAGTGATTTAGCATGAACTTTTAAGTCATTGAATTTTCTGGGTATTTCAATAGTATCTACATTATGATAAGGTACATTCTGTTCCATGATTAAATTATTTAAGTTTTCGGTAAAGTTAGGTAGCTGAAAAGGAGGTACGTAGTCTTTTGAAAAATTACTTTGGTTTTTATATTTTGAAACAATGAGGGTGTTTTTTGTAAATGCTTTGCAATTTGTTTTTAGAGATAATAGGCCTGTTTGATTAATAATTGTGTTTTCCGATTCTTCTCCACAACTAATTACTACTTCTATCAGAGTAGGAGTAGCATATAACCATTGATTATTATTTTTTAAGTGGTGCCAAATATCGTGAATCGTGGTAATAGTTGAAAACTGATGGATAAGCTCACTGACATGAGTTATATAACATAATATATTCCTTTATATTTATTATTTTTAATTCTTCCTTTTGATTATTTACTTCAACATTTATTTTATTTATATAGCTATTCAAATTATTTTTAATTTTAGAAAAATCTGACGAAATTTTCGTCACTGAATCAAGGGTGCTTTCAAAGATTTTAATTTGATCTTTCTGAATTAAAAGTGCTTTTAATTGTTTTTCCTCCAAAAGTCTAATTTTATTTTGATATTCTTCACCTTCTTCCTCAGTCAAAACTCCAAATAGGGCTCGTTGTAGTTTACCAATCCCCCCGAAAAATGAGCTTCGTTTTGTTCTATAGCCATTAGAGTTTAAATAATATTTTTTGTCGATATTTAAATACTGTTGTAGTGTGTCTCTTTCTTTATTAATTTTGTCTAATAGTACTGTGTTAATTTTTTTAAAATTTATACATATATCATTTATTTCTGTTGATTTATTTTCAAATTTTTGGCAAATTAGTTTACATTTGTTAAAATATGTATTTATGAACTCATAACTATTTTCGTAATTCGAAATATTATAAAATGTTAAAAAATTCCATTGAGAAATAGCTATGTGTAGTGGAGATATATTTTCGAAATAAATACCAGGGTTAGTAGTGAATTGTTTATTCTCAAAAAAATTTGGATTTCCCTTAGTTAACTCAAGTACCATAAATGTCATTATTATTAATTTCATATTAATTGTTTTAACCTTTTCTGGTCGGTAAATCATGTTTAACCGTAATAAAGAATAGACATGTAATCAAGTAAGTAAAACCCCGAATAAATAAATAGATAAATTTAATAGTATTTGTGATTAGTTATTTTACTCACCAAATTACCAAAGTATGATAATTATATGTTGCTTGTGTAGTTTGAATACTTCGTTGTATGACTGTGTCTCTACCGTTCGTTATTAACACTGATACTGATTCTTGCCTACTGTTAAAATGCTTCGATAACCAGTAGTATATTTTTTGCTGTGTCTCTTTTTTTTTTTTATTTGTATTTTTTTTATTTAAAGTAAATATTGTACCTACGTTTCATAATTATTATTATTATTATTACTATTTTCATTCATTCACATATAATTGTTCATATTAGTCATGTTACTGACTGTTAATTTGATATTTTATCGTCATAAATCGTAACTTCTTTAGAATTATGATGCGATGTGACCTATTCTTGTATATTAAATTTCAGATGACAAAAAAAAAAAAAAAATTAATATATTAAGTGCGAACCCCTTATATTCTAAATAATCATGTGGTTGTATATTATATAATATCTTATACTAATTACTACATACATAAAATATATATTTATACTAATATGTAATATGTCAAACTTAAAATAGAAATATAATGCGTTTTTCTTACCTATGTTATTTCTTTATTTTCTCGACTTTTAAATTTTTTTAGTTGACTAACGTGTTTATAATCATTTATCAACTGTCCATTCTTGGTTATTTCCACTATATATGTAACGTCTGATATTTGTCGTACAATTTTGAATAACCCCCCGTATCTATATGCGAATTTCGATCCTTTATTTTCTATCTTTACTAATACTTTTTCCCCTACCACGAATCTTATTTGTTTTTTGTGTAAATCATAATGTTTTTTATTTTTTAGAAACTTTTCCTCCAGTAATTTTGGTAACTCGTTTCTTATGTCATTTAATTTTTCTAATTCGTTTAAAATTTCTGGTGCTGTATCTGTACTTATAAGATTATAATCGAAAATTGATTTTGGGTGATAACCGTGTAATAGATAAAATGGAGACTGGTTCGTAGTTTCATTGACCGATGTGTTATATCCGAAAAGTACATATTTTAAATATTGATTCCAGCAATTTGTTTTTTCCTGTACAAAATGACTTATCATATCGATTAAAGTACCATTAAACTTTTCGGTTTGTCCCTGACTTTGGGGGCGGTAAGCTATTGAATTAGTATTTTGTATATTTAGTGCTTTTAATAGGTCTTTTACCAATTTATTTGTAAAGTGAAGTCCCCTATCTGAATGCACTTCTCCAATCGCCCTGAATTGTAATATTACATCTATGAGAAAAGCTACTGTTGATTTTGAGTCCGCATGTTTATATGCCTTCGCTATGGCGTATTTTGTAGTCGCGCATGTGCCTACTAAAATGTATGAATATCCACAACTCGGTGGATTGATTGGACCTATGTAGTCTATTGTAAACCTCTCGAAAGGCCTTCCTGTTATTTTTGGTGATGTTAACATTTGACCGTATGTAGCTCTTTTATCGGCCTTTCGTTTTTGGCAACTTAAACATGAAGTTACGAATGTGCGGATATCTTTATACATGGTTTGCCAGAAATAACGTTCTATGATTTTTTTATATGTTTTGTCTACTCCAAGATGGGCCGCGAATGGATGTTCGTGAAAGTTACATAAAATTTCATTTTTACGACAATTAGGTAACGCTATTAAATGTATTGTGTTTCCTTTGGACATATGTTTGTACATAAGAATATTCTCTTGATTTAAAAAGTAATTTCTCGATTTTCTTATCCATACCTGGTCCGATATGTCCGGGTTGTCTAATGCTTGTATTATTTTGTTAAGTATTGGGTCATTACGTTGTTCTATCGGTAAATTAATAACTGTAACGTGACAAATGGTTAAGTCCCTGTCCTTTTGTAATTCTTGTTCATAAGTGGGTGGGTCGCATACCGGGTTTCTTGACATCGCATCACACACTTGATTTAAAAGTCCCTTCCGATATTTTATTATAAAGTCAAAATCAATTATTTTACTTTTTAGTCGTTGGATTCGCACTGATAAAGTCTTAATACTGTCTAGGTATCTAAGTGGGGCGTGGTCTGTCCAAATTTCTACTTCAAAACCATATACATATTATGTGCGGAATGTTTCTAACGTAAATACTATCGCTAGCAATTCTAATTCTATTGCGCTATATTTTTCTTCTGTTGTGGTTAACCGCCGGGAGATGAAAGAAACAGGATGTAGTTGTTTATCTTCTTCTGTTTTTTGTAGTAAAGTTCCTGCTATACCGATTTTGCTGGCATCTGTCCATATTATTATAGATAATTCCGGGTTAAAGTGTTTTAGAAGGGGTGGACTGGTTAGTTCTTTTTTTAGTTTTTCAAAGGCATTCTGATGTAATATGGACCATTTTATGGGTGATTTTTTGGTGGCATAATGTCCCCTCGTTAGATCGGTTATCGGTGAAATTAATTCTGCAAATCGAGGGATAAATTTTCTAAAAAAATTGCACAAACCTAAGAAACTCCGTGTTTGTTTTATTGTTTTGGGGGTCGGAAAATTTGTTATTGCAGCCAGACCATCGGGATTTGGTTTAACTCCGTCCTGATTTACTATTTGCCCGAGTATCTTAAGTTCAAAATATCCAAATTTACACTTTGTAGCTTTTAATTTAAATCCTGATTCTCTTATTCGTTGTAATAATTTCTCTAGTATTATTAATAGTTCATCAAATGTTTTTGCATAATTTATAATATCGTCAACATAGTTAATAGTTCCAACATATAGTAACCCGGCGAGAGCTTTTGCTACTGCTTTTGAAAATTGTCGTGGTGAATTTTTATAACCAAATGGGAATCGTGTCCATTCATATAGCCCGAATGGTGTTATAAATGCTAATTTGTACCTGTCTGTTGTTCCTAGTAAAATATTCAGGAATCCCTGCTACATGTCCATTATATTAAAATACTTTGCACCTTCTAAACAATCGAAAACCGTTTGCATATGAGTTATTGGGAAGTTTTGATGTGGTACCTGTTTATTTAATCGTCTATAATCTATCACTAATATTTTTGAACCGTCTGCTTTGTTCACTAGAAATGCCGGGCTGGCGTATGAGGAAATAGATGGAGTTATTAGACCGGATTTTAATAATTCATTAATTTGCCTCTGTAGTTCCTGTTGTTCTGTCAGCGCTAATCTATATGGTGGTAAGCTAACAGGTTCTGTTGTCAGTGTTGGTATGGGTACATCTCCCACGTCTATTGCCCCTAAATCCATTGAGTGTTTGGCCAAGCAATCTGTATATGTATTTAAAATTATTTTTAATTGTGTCTGTTGTGATTGGGTTAGTTCGGGGTTTATATCAAATTTTAATTCGTCCGTGTTTTGTTTGTCAATATATTGTGTATTATTATAATTTACCATTGTATTATCATTGTTTAGATTAATTAGTTTTAAGTTGTTTATATGATGAAATTTTGTTTTTTTGTGTCTATCTAGTAATTTTTCTTCGCTTTCATTCATTTGTATATTATGATATTCTCTGATATAGGTTCCGCATACACCGCAAAACATTACGTCTCCCCCCTCGGTCCAGTAAGGATGGTTCGAATGTTCGTGGGATTTTAATGCTGACTCAGATGTTGACAGATGTTCACAATCCTGGCAAAACTGAGTGTACCACATAATCGGTGTTTTGTTTACGTCATTAATTTTTATTTCTACGGGATTGTTTACGTTAATATTGTCTAATGAGTGTTTTTTTTTATTAAGACTGGATAAATTTAATCGATTGTGGCATTCGTTTAAGTACCGATTTATGTGTTTTGTAATAGTATTTACATCGGGTATAACTGTATATATGTATGTGTTATGTAAGGTGAGTGGTGATGCCTCTTGATGTATGAATGCTGGAGTCCAGTGATTATTTTCATGAATTACTCCTATCGTCGGTCGGTTTTTTTTCCAGTATATTATAGCGGTATTTGATACGTTATTGTCTGTGTTTTTGTGTTTTGAAATTATTGTTAAATTTTTATTAAATTGGTCTGCTAAGTATGCTAAATCATCCTCTGTCATAAAATATCCCGAATTTGTATTTGTTATATTAATTTTTCTTAGTATTTCTATTGTGGATACCTCTAGCCCTTCTTCTCTCAAGCATACCCGTAGTGCATGTGCACCGCAATCGCCGTCCGAAGGTACTTCTTCGATTTTGTTTAGGTGTGACGCATCTAATAAAATATTTTCCCTCAGTGTGTGGTCAATATTGTCAGCAAATACAAATCCCGTTCCATTATTATTAATTTTGTTGGTTGTCTCATTGTTATTTAATATCAACTTGTTTATGTTGGTGTTCTCATTATAATTTAACATTGGCTTTTTTATGTCATAAATAGATATTGTTATGCATGTATTGCGAAATATGAACCTCAGCATAGCGGAAATAATGGGCCATTCTTTTCCGTCTTGTCCCGCGCATATTTTAGGTAATGCTACTCTTTGAATTTGTTGTTCTAAGCAAAATGTCCTTAGGTTTTGTAATGTCGCAAATATGTTTACGTGTGTTGGTTTTTCGTAATAGTATTTTTTTGTAATTAAATATAATAGCCATTGTTTTTCTGTTTTAATGAATGCGATTTCCCTTACACCTTTTTTTTGACGAATTAAGTCATCGGTGTTATTAAATTTTTTACGAAACTGTAAAGCGATACCCCTGTTCATTGTTAGGCATTCGCTGACGCAGTGCGCGATAGCGCCACTTGACTCATCGCTGAACAAATCACCAGATATTTCCTCATATCTATGGTCAAAATATTGTGAATTATTATTATGCAATAAAAATTGTTGATACTCGTTTAATATTTCGTGGGAAACGTATTGTATTTGGGTTCCCTGTACATCGTCTTTTATTTCCTGAGTTTTTATCGGTAATTTTACTGCTTGGTTTTCATATCTGAATAAAATTATATTATCTTTTAAATTCATTACTGTTTGTGTTTTGACCATAAAATCTAAACCTAATAAGATTGGGGAGCATAAATTATCTACTACCACTGCCTGATGGTGTATTATGAACGATGCTATTTGTATTTTAATTATCGTTGAGCCTAAAATGTTTAATTTTGAATTATTGGCTGTTTCCAAATATATATCTTTAATTGGCTTAATATTATCAAGTAATGTCGTTTTTTTATCAATAACTGTCACGCTAGCTCCTGTATCTAACAGTAGTAATGTCGGTTCATCATTAATTTTTCCTAGTATTTCGATTTTATGTTTTATTTGTTCGTTTATTTTGTAGCAACTATGTATTACATGATTTGTTTCATTGGCTATACTGTTGTTGTTTCCGGTGTTTAGAAATATATCCTTTACAGACCCGGGTGCCTGCAGGAGGTTTAGTTTTTTTGGTTGTGACAATTTCTTTTAATATGCCCAACCTTGCCACATCCGTAACACGTTGGCATCGGCCTTGGTTGGTAGTTTTGGTAATGATTTTGTTGTTGTGTAAATGTGTTTGGTATATTTTGGCTAACTTGATTGTAAGTAAATCGAGGGTTTTGTTGGTTCGGATTAAAATATGGTGGAAAATATAGACTTGGAAATGGTTGATTGTAAACTTCGCCATTGTAATTAGCTCCATTAGTATAATTTGGTGTATAATTTTGTACCGGTTTTTCCTGTTTATCTATGGTTAATCGTTGAATGTGTTTTTTTAAAATATTTATCTCTTCGTTTAATTTATCTACATTAGAATTTTGATTTTCATCGGTTTTTCTAACCATTTTTGCTAATTTGTATCTTTTTAAATTTTGTGTTATTTTTGCTAGGTATGTTAGTGTTGTCTAAAATTTCTATTTTATTGTATATTGCATCTGGTAAACCCGCCAATATTTTCTCGCAAATTTCTTCCTCCACCATGTTTGGATTAATTTTATAGCAAAGTTCCATCATATTTATTATAAATTCATTTAACGTTTCGTTGTCCATTAACTTTCTTTGGTTTAATTGTATTCTAAGTAATTTATCATTCCCGATATTAGTAAATTTTTCTTTGATTTGTTGTTTAGTCTGTTCCCAGTTTATACTTGGTGTTTTGATTTTTACTAATTTAAAAAATTTGGATGCCGAGTCTTTTAAATATAATGGTAATAACGTAAGTTTTTCTGTTTCATCCCAGTTGTTTATTATTGCAGCTAAGTCAAAATTTTCTATAAAAGAATCAACGTCCTCTCTTATTTTTCCCGAAAAAGTTTGTGGTTGATGGATCATTGTTTTAAATTCCATTTTTGATTTTGGTTCGGTTTTATTGTTATAATTATTAATTAATTTCGTCGGTTCTATGTAATTTGCTTGATTTATGTCAAAATTGTTACTATCTAATGTTTTGTCTAGAATAAATGTTGTGTCACCGAAACTTGAACTGCTTTGATCGTCTTCGTTTCTTAAATTTCCTTCGTTTTCCGTTAAGTTACTAGTTAATGTCTCTATTGACTCGTTATTTACTTTAATATTTTCCCGTATGATATTACGTGCTAAATCTCTCAATTGTTCTTGGGTATAGACGTCTGTTACTAAACCAAATTGTTCACATAGAATCGTTTGGAGTCTATCTTTCTTTATGTATGGTAATTTACCTAATTTACCATTGAAAAATATATCAAATTCTTCTTGTGATAAAGAAGATTCAAAAATATCTAATTTTTTATCCAATGTTTTTATTTTACCTTCAAAATGTTCTACTCGAATTGCGTTACTAGCATTAAATAAAATTTCTACCTGTTCTAACGTTAATTTATTGAGAAATTCTATTAATTCTTCTCTATTAGCTTCCAATAAATTAAAACTCTGAGAAATCAATTTAATATTTTCTGTATTCAAATTTATAGTTAAATTATTGTCTTTATTTTTTAAATACCACATTAAATTATTTATCTACCACTATTAATAATAAACACTCTGTCTAAATCGATTAACTATGGTTAAATTATCTAATCCTTAATTTTTTTCTTACCTCCCTATATTCTAATTTTTATCTTAAAATTTAAAATCTATGCTTAATATTGATTCATTAAAACTTCGTTATTCAAATCTTTATATCACTTAAAACTAAATTTTTCTCTTCAAATTCGTTTATCCCTCTTAAAATTTAATTTTTTTCTTTTTTAAACCTTATAGTCATTATTAATCACTTGAAAATTCACTTTTCAAAACTTTATCTCAATTATAATTAAGTTTTTTCTTTTCAAAATCGATTATCTCTCTTAAAACTTAATTTTTTCCTTTTTTAAACCTTAGAGTCATTATTAATCACTTGAAAATTCACTTTTCAAAACATTATCTCGCTTATAATTAAGTTTTTTCTTTTCAAAATCGATTATCTCTCTTAAAACTTAATTTTTTCCTTTTAAAACCTATAGTCAGTATTTATCACTTAAAACTTAGTTATTCAAACTTCGTATCGCTAAAATTAAATTTTTCTTTTCAAATTCGTTTATCTCTCTTAAACTTAAATTTTTAATATTAAAACCTACATATAATAAAAAAAAAAACAAAATAAAAAAAATAAAAATAAAAATAAATTAGATTACTTCAAATTAAAATTTAATTAAGACTGAAACAAAATCCTAGTATCTAAATATAATTGTAATAATTACAGACTTCGGCGCCTCCACCAATATGTAACGTGGTCGGGGATTGACCAGTTAAATATAAGATATCTAGGGAGAGTCATAAGACCCTATAGATATGTAAACCGTAGCCAGGGGTAGATAGATAGATATAAGAATCTTAAATGTATATAAATAACTAGGATTCAGTTTCAGTTATCATAAAGCTTTATTATATACTACACACTTATAAATAATTATACTTAAAATTATGTTAATTACGTTCCTTACTTTCTTTATACAATTTGACTATGTCGTTGTCATACGGAGTCCAGTGTTTGTTGTGTGTTTCGGTATAAGGTGCACAGTGAACTGATTACTATTACATAGTGTGTCTTGGCCATAGGCCTTACAATTATGTGTGTGCTGTATTGGTCAGCAGTTAATCATACCTACCGTAGAGTTTATATATAATGTAATTTATACATTGGTGTCATGTAACATATTTATAATGTTACACAGTGATCAATTTTTTTCAAAATGGAATTTCCCGAACTGTGTAGGGGCGATAGATGGGAAACATATAAGAATAAAGGCTCCCAAACGAAGTGGATCATTATATTTTAACTATAAAGAGTACTATTCAATCGTTTTGCTAGCAGTCGTTGACGCGGATTGTAAATTCACTGCTGTTGATATTGGTTCCTATGGTAGAGAGGGAGATGCTGGTATCTACCTAAAGAGTCAAATAGGGAAAATGATAAAAAATAATGCATTTAATATACCAGCACCAAAAGTATTACCCGGAACAAATAATGTTGTACCCCATGTCATTGTAGGGGATGGAGCTTTTGCATTGCACGAAAACCTGATGAAACCTTATCCAAGACAGCAATCTGTACATGATCAATCAAAAGCTGTATATAATTATCGACTATCGAGAGCTCGGAGAACAACTGAAAATACTTTCGGAATTTTATGTGGTTATTTCAGACTCTTTTTCCTACCTATCGCTACTGCCCCAGAAACAACAGACAAATTGATTACATGTGCATGCATATTATATAATATTTTACGGGTAGCAAAAGTTCTTGCTCCAGGTCAAAAACATTTTGATGATGCACTCCCACTACCAACTGAAAATTTAATCCCCATAACAGAACACAATGTGCGTGCCAAAATGAATTACACTCAAATACGAGAAATATTTAAAAATTATTTCAACGGTCCAGGGGCTGTTGAGTGGCAGCATAGTTATGCAATGCAACATTAATTATGATTATTATATAATATATTTATTGTGGTAATTACTTTTACTTAAAGCATCTGTTGTAGTATATTAATAATTAATATATTCATTATTCTTATATTAAAATGTATTGTATTAATTATTGCATATTTTCTTTACTGTACAATAATCTAAAATAAATTTTTTTCTCTCCAAATTGGATTTGAGTGACACGTATTAAAATAGTATCTGTGACAACACGTACACGACAACATGTTACTATTCTAAATTTTATTAAAAATTATGTTGAATAAATTAAATTTAAGCTTGAAAAAAAAGTGTTTTATATTAAAGTTGTTAATATTTATTGAGTTTTTTTACTTTACTGAATTTTAGTACTATACACACCTGATTTTTGAAGTGTTATTCAAATTTCGTTCCACAAATTTTGCTTCATCTGGGCTTGTCTATACTCTTTCGATTTTATATTGTACAAAGCTTCATGATTTTTGATAAAATCAATTAATTGTTCGTCATTTTCGCTCGTCCAAGTCACGTTTCCACTCATTTTATTAATTAAATATGCACACCGCTACACGCGAAAAAACGTTAAACTACTGTTTATCACCGCTATGACGGACGTCACGCAACTGACGGCACCTCTATTTGACGTTACGGTGACACTCAACGTTCTCTAGGAAACCTACTCCGATGTTATTTATAGACAACGTATGGGTGACGTCAGTTACCGCTACATCACGGCCGCTAGATAACGGCACCGCTTTTCTAGGAAACCATAGCTTTAGTAATAATAATAAGTAGTATGAATTTGTTCCTTCTGGCTCCATTTTACAGGGAGATAAAAAAAAAGTTTAAGGGGTAACGTTGACCTTTCAGTGCTACCAATCTCCCTGTAATATTTTAGTGAAAATATAAAATCAATATTCAATCAATATTTTTAATCTCTATGTAATATTCTAGTGAATTTATAAAATCCATATTTTATATCACAATATTAATTTACTACACACGCACACAATATTAAATAATCAGATAATTAATTTATGAATTTTAGTCAGTTACTAACGATCCGTTGATCAATTAAGTTGTGTTTTATTCTTTCCGGTAAATCTTATGAAATTATTTTGTAAAATTATTATTTTCAGTTTTTTTATTTAAAACCATGAATTTACAGAAGTTTTCCAACGATTGTCCATCATTAGTTTATTTAGTACGAAATAATTCGTATCCAGTACATTCAGATTATACCACATTTTTATCGAGATTAAAAACATTTAATTCATTTCCACCCAATTCATGTCAAAATAAATATTCGTTATCCGAATCTGGTTTTAAATATTCAGGAGTAAGAGATATAGTTGAATGTTTTTTCTGCGGACTTGTTTTATAAAAATGGACAAATGATGACATTCCGTGGGTTGAACACGCAAAATGGAATCCTAAATGTATATTTGTATTATTATGTAAGGGAAATGAATTTATAGAAAATGTGAAAAATGAATATGTAAAAGCTACTCATGTTTGTGATTGCAAGTCTATGTCATATGATACCACTTGCTAGTATACTTGTAAGTATCATATAATTTTATTAATTTGTATTCATTTCTAAATAAATATTGAATTAACCAACTTAAATGTATTATTATTTGATTTTATACCTCGTGATCTTGTTGTCAAAGTGAGATAACGCGTCAAGTTTAAATTAAATATGTTAGGTGTAAAATAAAAGTTTCAGATTCAACGGATCAGGTAAGTATACAATAATCTCCTTCCCCTTCTATACGCGTTATTTGATTTGACTTCACGGTCACTTTAGTTTTTTATATCTAATCAGATAAGTATATATCAATATGTGTACAAGTAATATACTTAGTTTCCGAATATGTACCGTTACGATCATATAAATGTTAATAACATCCGTGATTCACGTTTTTTTTAAAGTTATTACAGTTATTTCTATTCGTATTAAAAAATAATAATCATAAATCATCTATACCAAAAAGATCATGTCGCTACACGATATGATTCCATCAATTGTTGTGTCAAAGTCTACATTCGATATCCGATCTTTAAGCAAGAAAAGTATAACAGTTGGTTTGTTAGTTGACAAAATGATTTCTGTTATTATATTACTAGAATGTAATTTTACAAAAAAAATGTTAAAGCTTGATCTACTACAGTGGTATACACTAATGTGCTGTAACGGGGTTGGGGAACCTGTTATATTTAGATAATTCAGTGAGGGTTTTCAGAGCCCTATGAATTATATTTTAACCGTAACTCGGGAGCTTCAGAAAAGATAGATCAAATATTAAGTTTCAGTTGATATGTTTTTATTATTACACAATACTTATTAAATACATATACAATAATTATTAAATTCATACATATTACACAAGGCGTAATACATCCAAAATACTTATTAACTACAAAAATATCGAAAGGTTTACTCACAGTATCGTCTTCCGGAGCTCGTTGGTTAGTGGATTGTGCCACTGATCCCGGAACTAACCAACTTAACATTATGTGTCTCTTTTATATGTTACAATTCTGTGTGTATATATGTGTACCCGGATGACTATACTGTGTAAACCAATCTCCTTCCTTATTATTATTTATATTTATACTCGCTTATTATTTATACTTAGCCGTATATCATGTAACGGTGTCACACCTATGTGATCCGCTACAGTGCGATAACAATTATAGTGTACTAACTAATAATCTATATACTAATTGTAAACGTGTAAAAATAACTGACAACATATATTATTCAGTCAATTTAAATAATTTTACTATTAAATTACATGTTAATGATAATTTTATTACCTTATCATATACCGACCTACATCGTTTAAAACAATTACAACAATGTATTGATTCGTTTATCGTTGAAAAGCAAAAAAAGTTGGTTTCATACCAGTGTTGTTCAATTTAGTGTATTCATCAATCAAAATATTTAAAGATCTAAATATTTTACCTTCATCTTGTCAGCGAAATGATTTTACAAACCAGTATATTCAAAATTTTGATTTTAGCGCTTGTTGTATACAGAACGATGATTC
>CM040630.1:96844276-96851776 GCA_022818045.1 Neotoxoptera formosana | reverse complement strand
AAGTTCCTGTTTAATAAATTAACTAAACGGTATAAAATTACATTTTTTTAGAATGATCAAACCTATAATTTATGTTAAACCAAATATTCGCTCAAAACCTACTATGCCAAATCTGTTGGAAATGGACATCGAAAATCTTAGAGAACTGTATTTTAATTTAGATAAAGGGTGTTGTAATTTAATGAATGATAATCGTAACACAAAGTTATATACCGAATGGCAGATTTCTAGGGATATGGTCGTAAAAAGACTAGCAAATTTAATACAATTATAAATGATTTGATTTTGAATGAATGATTTGATTGAATGTTCATGATTTAATTAAAAAATAAAAATGATCTGAAAAATTAATCGATACTATACATTATAATGACGAGATGACATATGACATTTGATCAATATAGGTATTGATTGAAATATTTCATTAAATTAAAAATTCACATATTAACTATTTTAAAATATCGTTTACATTTACCCACGAATTATGACTATTATCAAAACCTAACCATTTAACATATAATTTGTTTTTATGTTTTTTTATAATATTTTCAATGAGAAAGGTCTCTGAAAAAAAATGTTTTTTTTAATTCTTGTGTATAAAAGTTTCCTAATATTATATTATTTAAACTGTCTTTTAGTTGATATGTTATTGGATTTGTATTTAAAATTTTAGAAATAGTGAAAACTTCCGTTGACCAATTTGGTGTATAACCTTTACTAAAATTATGTTTGTATTTAGATATTTTTACTTTGTCATTAATTTTAAATTTAAGTTTATTTGAAGTGCTAATTTGTATTTTATTTGTTTTTATTTTAATCGGTTTGGTCCGAGCTTCGTGTGGTGTACATTTTATTGTTGAATGTTTTGTGTTATTATAATTATATATTAATTTTGATATTGAATTGTACCAATTCCATGAACCTGTTGATGTAAAATGTTTGTAAATTTTATTTTTTATTGTTCTTATTACACGTTTGGCCATACCAGCCTTTATACTGCTATATGTTGAATAATTTCTAATATTATACTTTTTCATAACACTTTGAAATTCTTTATTGTAAAATTCTGTACCATTATCTGTTTGTAATAATTTTGGTTGATTTTTTTTTAATATTTTTATTATACCTTTTGTACATTCCTCCGCTGCTTTATTTTTTAGTGCTTCCACCCACAAATACTTGGTAAATGTATCTATTATTATTAAAATGAATTTAAAACCATTGTTTTGTCTAGAATGTGGTTGCATATCTATTAAATCAGCTTGCCAGAGATCATCTTTAAACCGTGTTACCACGCTACGTCTAAGAAATATTTTTCTCGCTGGCCGATGTAACTCATCAGCTATATTCTCTAATGTTGTCATTATACTATGATATTATTCTCACGTAATTCTTCTAAAATAGATATGATTTCATTATTAACACCAGTATTACCAACACTTTGTGATGATGTTAAAAGATTCAATCTAGATACTAGTTCATTAGGATCGTCATAATAAACTAATTGTGTTTGTGGTATTACATTTTTAAATAAACCAGAACCATTCTTAGCCTGTGGCGATGAAGTAAAATTAAACATATTTTCAATTGGAGGATCTGTTGACATTGAACTGTTTGCTGTTGGATTAAAATCAAATGATACATTTGATATGGTTGTATTATTATGAACATTACTACGTTTAGCGCTCGAACTAGATAAATGATCGTTAAATCGTTTCAAGCTTATTCGAGGAATTCTAGAGTTGTTAGTTTTAACTATTTCTTCGTTTAACTGTTTTTCATCATTTTTCATTCGTTCGTACAGAGGTTTTACAACGGTTGCCCATTTATGGAATTTTGAGGTTTTAGGTTTACCATCTGCTTTTAAATGAACACGAAAAGTTTTCAAAATATCATAATAAGATTCCATATTCTGTACAGTTGTTTTTTTTAGTTTTTTCTCACACAATAAAGACCATAATCCTTCAGTCCATGGATAGTATCTATCAAGCAATTGTAAATTACCATGAGCAAAAGTTACAGAGTGATCTCCTATTTTGTATGTATCACTAGCTTTATCATAATGCATACCATAAGATTTGTCATAACGTTGTGATTTAGGACGTTTATTAAAAAAATTTGTAAATGACAAATTTAATTCATCATCAGTTTCGTCATCATTATCACTATTGCATGATATTTCTATGTTTTTTGTATCAGCTGGTTGTAAGTTACATTGAGTATTTTTTTCTATTTGTGTACTTAATGGTCCAATTATTGGTTTAAATGCTTCACGGAAATAGTTATCAGAATCTATAACACCACGTTTCATTTCCATTATTTTTCGTTTAATATTTTTTTTTTGATGATATTAAATTTTCCAACAAAACTTTATCTTTATTCGTTGTAAATAATAAACTCAATACGACTGAATCGTATGACTACCGATAACACTATGTAGGTAATAATTGTGTTACGTTATATATATATATATACTTTAAATTATTTTATTTTAATAAACGTATGAAATCCACATCTATATCTTCCTTCGTTTATTTCCCGAGTTTTATCTATAACCATAAATAGATCATTGAATATATGCAGTAAATTTGTATCATCTTGTTTCAGTATTATTAAAAAGTTTGAGTTATCTCTTACTAACTGCTTTGGTATTTTCGAATATGTATGTGCTAAATAAAATACTGAGCTAGCACCTGAATGTCTACAAATGCTAAAGTATTCTCTGATAACAGATTGTGGATCACATATCACTTCATCAAAAATGATGATGGAATTTTTCTTTGTAAAGTTTGGTTCTATAACTTTATCAGCGTTTGTAAATATGAAAAAATTAGCACCTTGTATATCATCTATTATTTTTTTTAATAAAACATATTTTTTTTTTGATTCGCTGGGGCCAACTAGTATAGCACGTATAGTATCAGGTAATAACTTACCGTGTCTTGAGGGTTTTTTATTGTTTGAACATCTACGTTTATAATATCTAATTTATCCTTCTGTTCAATCAAATCCATTTTCTTATAAATACTCTAAAAACTTAAATTTCAAATCATTTATAAATGACGCGATCAACTCACAAGTCGAAATAAAATAATACTGACAAAGGTTGTGACTCCGTTTACTTTTGCTGGTGAATTCGAGAGTCATGTGGCCGCCTAAAAGTATCACGGTCGCCAACCACGGACCGAGACCCGAGGGTCGGAGTGCCGTGGATTTTTTATATATATATATATCTTCTACAGTTCATTGGGTGACCGGCAATAAACAAACAACACCTCAATTTGGGGAAAGTTTATATGAATTTATTTGATAATAATCATATTTGGTGCCGAGAAAGCCGACTGGCATAAAACTCGGACAGATAGAAAAAGATAAAAATTATATTTGGTGCCGAGAAAGCCGACTGGCATAAAACTCGGACAGATAGAAAAAGATAAAAATAATAATAATAATAATACATATTTCCTAAAATAAAGGATAATAATAATAATAATTAGAAATGTACCAAAACACATAAATATAATAAAATTCCTACGAAAATACCAGCCACGGTTAGACAAATAATAATAATAATAATAAAACGTTACCCATCGTATGATTTTTGTGTGACATGTGCCGCCCATCGGCACACCGGCAAAACGGGGCCTACTCGCCGATCATGTTACGGTTGCCGCGGGAGAAAAAGGAGTGCCAGGCCGGCCGATACCAAACTGTAGTTGTGGCGGTTAAAGGCTAAACGGCGGGAGAGGGGGTCACATGGGCACACGGGTTATATAATTACTAGTGGCCGGTACTTATAATTAATTAGGTCTTATACTATTGTGGTGTGGGTGAGACCTTTTCCACGGGTACAGGGAGGGGAGCGTGTGTGTGACTGCCTCTCTGTTGGTGTGGTCTCGATCGGCGGAGATTGCGGGTTCGCACGTCGCGACTATATAATAAATTAATTGGCTATATTTGCGTTGAACGTTACAAGGTATTGTAAACCATCTTATAAATAGTTTTCCGTCTGAAACCCAGTGACAAACTTTATATAAGCTAAACGAAAAATATTTATGGGTTGTAAAGGTAAAGAGAAAAAAAAATTTTTAACTAAGATTTAAAATGTATGATACAGTTACATTAAGTTTAAATGGGAATACAACCAAATTATCTACAAATTATTTTCCATCTATAAACGTGTACAAAGACTCAGAAATAGCTTTTATATGTTTACAAACATTTAATTCATTCCCAAATATAAACAGTAATAATAATAAATTTGAAATGTTAATAGCAGACCATGACAATAATATCATACCGTGTTTTATTACGCTGGAAGAGGGGTGTTATGAAATTGAAGATATAAAAGCTCGAGTTAAAGATCAAGTAGATTTCATTAATAAAAAAAATGGAACCAAGTTATCATTTGACATTTCAGTTGATCCTCATGATTTCAGATCATATTGTTACGGGCTACGACTCTTAGAAAGTCGCACCGATATTATATTATATTATATTATATTATATTAAATTGTATTAAATATGTTTATAATAATGTACCACACGCAATAGTCGTTCGAATAACAAACCGATTAACTAGTCGAATTGACCTAAGGATTCCTAGAATCCAAAGCGAGAGATTCGCATAACGCAATCAGATTAGCGCCATTCGAAAACCCGACCCGAACGACCGTCACGAGTTCTTGGAATCAATGCGAGAGACTCGGCATCATGCAATAACAACCGCAAGGGCGTTGGCTACGTTCTCACGAGGTCCCGGATACGAGGGCCATATATAAGGGAGCTGGACGGACACCATATTCAGATGTACTACAGCCGCTGAGTCCAATGCGCCTTCACGTCAGACATTACAACTATCACAGCTACGAGTACTACAGATACTACTACAACAGCAGCTACGGGAAGTACGGACTCTGCCACCACGAAGAGAACGAGTTCAGCTACCAGCCATACAACCAGACATCATATACACACACACACACTTTCCACAGTTTCAATTGATTTATTATATTTATATTAAATAAACAAACTTAAAAGTCATAGTTAAACATTTTGTATTACATACTTCCACCATTCAAAGGATCCGTGGTTGCGCACGTAACAATATATAAAATGTAATGGAATACTAAAGTTTAATATTCCATGTAGTATGACGTCTGTATTTGGGTTTGAAGATAAAGAATATAAGCCGGAATATGCAATTCATCGATCGGAAAAAACTGTAAATTTGAATACAATTAATTCTATAAATGTAATGTGTAATATAGCTCAAGGTTCATTCAGCAACCATCTTCAAAGCCATTCGATTTACGAGTTTTTCCCGAGTGAAAGAACAGGAACAAAAGTGGTTCAGTCGCCTCCAAATTTGATATATTACAAATTAAATAAACAAATATTGACTCGATAGCCGTACAGCTGGTCGATCAAGACCATAATCCGATTGATAATTTTGGTGAGACATTGACAATCGTGCTTCATATTAAACGTTACGGATCTTGAGATGGGATTAAAATTCAATATAAACCCACTACATCGGATCAGTTAAGTTAGTGTTGTCGGTAACATCAAATAAAGTAAAAAAATTTACCGAAAAAAATAAAAAAATTTTACAAGCTCTGGGTTATCAATTAAAACAAAATGCCTGAGAGTGATATTTTAGATATAAGTTCGCGGTATGAAACGGATTCTAAAATTTTAAAAATTGAATATCATTCATATACACCGTATACAACATCGTTTAATAATAATGATGAAATACGTATATCAATCCAGCAAACGGATGTTTATCCATATCTACACGAAAGCTTTATTTTTTGGAAGGAATAATTACGGAATCTGAAAAAGTGAAACTATCCAATAATGGTTTCTCTTACCTTTTCGAACAAATACGGTTAGAAATCAATGGAATAGAAGTAGGTAGTACACGTGTTCTTGGAATCACTAGCTCGTTGAAAGGTTACTTATCCGGAACACCAGACAACTATAATTGTTATGAAAATGCTGGTTGGAATTTTAAAAACGCCACACAATCAGCAAACGATAAAAGTGAATTTAGTGCTTGCATTCCATTGAAATATTGGTTAGGTTTGTTTGAAGACTATACAAATTTTTTAGTTAATTCTAGATTAGAATTATTGTCAAATTTGATTGATTTTACGAGTCAGGATCATTATATTCCCGTAAAGTGTGTTTTTGAAGACAAAATGGCATTGGCTCCGGATTAACAATTTAAAACAAGGTTTACTTTACGTCCTACTACTAAGTAATAATAATATCTCAGTCCGAATGAAGTCCAACCCCTAAACAACCATGTATTAAATTACTCCCTGTTTCTGTTGTAGAAGCATCCCAGACAGGTCCGGGACACTTCTACGGGGGGGTTCTGTAACGGTCAAAATATTTAAATGAAAAAAAAAAAATGATATAACGTTCTCCGTCCCGCGGGCGTCTCTCCCGCCACCAGAATACAAGCCACCGTTATCAGCTTTTTATCGGCGTACGCACACACTGTCACCGATACCTAGTACCCGTGGTTTGGGTACGGACCGCCGACACAATATATCAAGTTCATTATAATAATAGTAAGATATACCGCCCAATCAAAACAACACATAATAATTAACGATGACATAACACCGCTACGTAACGTATGTGTGTGATGTCCAACGACAATATATTACTTTTCTTATACCTCTCTCCCGGACAACCACATGTCGGAGTAGGCACCCAAAATCATTGAGGGCGTCCTGGTGACGCCGCACAACACCATACTGATAACGTACATCATCTTATTTTAATTACATTTACAAACCTTGGCCGGTATCATTATTCCTATATATTACTATATTATTACTATTACTATGTTATTACCATATTATTCCTATTACTGTATTACCATTACTATTATACCTATATATTATTATATTATTACTATTATTCCTATTATTATTATATTACCATATTATTCCTATTACTATATTACCATTACGATTATTCCTATTACGATTACCATTATTATATTCCTATTTTACTACGAATAGTATTATTATTATTATTATATGCTGGTAACCGTACAGCGGGCCGTGAAAATATGTACCTTTTTTGGTAAACGTGAATTATATTTTAATTGATGTGGCCCCCTTTTGGAGCAAATTTTTTATGCCATATGGCTTTTCTTTGCCATGAAATTAAATATACAAACCATGAACCCGTAAATGCTATGTTTCATATTATTTTTCTTTAATTTTTCTCCTCATCAATACAAATCCCGTGTCTTGCGTACAAATTGGTAAGGTAAATGGCGTATAATGTATTAATGTTTTAATGTATTTTTAAGTTACAATTAATTTACTATACATTGTATTACCATACTTCACTACTATAATAATTTAATTAATGTGAATTTTGTGACTGCATTTCTTTGACGAGTTTTTCAATTCTCGGATGAATGATGTTGCTTATAGCTAACCGCATACTGTCGTCATTTACATCCAAGCG
>CM040630.1:96789806-96844176 GCA_022818045.1 Neotoxoptera formosana | reverse complement strand
TAGGACACGCAATGATAAAAAACCCCACATAAAAAAACTTCACAAATGGGTACCCTTTTTAATTTAAAACTATAAAAAGCTGATTAAAAGTTGTTTTTTGGGCACAAGGGTAAAAAAATTTAAATTTGCTAAAGTATGTATTATAAAATAAAAAATTTTTTATCTTTTTTTTCCCCTTTTAAACCCAATTTTTACAATTTTTTGGTTGAAAGGGGGACAGAAATATAAGCTGGGAAGTTTTAGAGAATTTTTTGGGACCTCGAAAATCTTGTTTTACAAATTTTTGGCCCTGTGGTTTGCCAAAATTTTGCCTTTAGGACCCCAATGATAATAACCCCCCCTAGCAAACTTCACAAAAATTACGTATAAATTAAATTTAAACAATCCAAAAGGGCCGATTGAAAGGGTTTTTAGAGCCCATTTTAAATAATTTGAATGTTTGGGGTTTTTTTTATAAAATAATAATTTTACCCTATTTTTTTATTAAAAAAATAATTTTAAAATGTTTTAAAAACCTACAAAAAATTTTAACAAGAATAGAAAATCCCCAAAATTTAAAAATTTCCAAATGGGGGAATTTTAAATTAACAAAAAACCCCAAATAAAAGATTTTTTTTGGGGTGACCAAAATTTTGGTAAAAAAATTTAAAAAAATGAAATTCCTGGGGGTTTTTTAATTTAAAATAAAACTTTTTTAAAGTTTTTTTTAAAACAAAAAAAAATTTTTAAAGGGGTTTTTTAAAAAATAATAAATTTTAAATTTTTTTTTTTAAACCAATTTTAGAGGTTGAAGGGGGACAAAAAATATACCCCTCGAATTATGGAGAATTTATTTGCCCTCGATATGCTTGACGTCTTAAAAAATTTTTTTAACCTGATGGTGACCAATTTAACCCCTAAAGGAAACCCCCAATAATAAAAAACCCCTTTGAAAAACTTCCCAAATTTTGTATATTAATTAACTATCAAAAACTGATTGAAAGTTTTTTTTTAAGCAAAAATGAAAATTAATTTTAAATTGCTAAAGAAACCCTTTTTAAAAAAAATTTTTTTTTAAATCTTTTTTTCTAAAAACCTTTTTTTTTAAACAATTTGTAGGTTGTAAGGGGACAGATATATACAGCTCGAAGTATGCAGAATTTATTGACCTCAATATGCTTGACGTCTTACAAATTTTTGGACGCTGGCTGGGGAAACCACAATTTGACACATATAGGACACGCAATGATAATAACCCCAACATAGTCAAACGTTCACAAATACGTATCATTAATTAACAATAAAAAAGTCGATTTGGGAAGTAGGTTTTTTTAGAGCACATTGTAAATAATTTGAATGGGCCTGGGTTATGTATTATAAAATATATACATTTTAGCTATTTTTTTTATTAACAAAATAATTTTTAAATGTTGTGAAATCACTCATCGGATCTAATAAATTTTATTTTTTACAATTTTTGTAGGTTGTTTTAGGGACAAGAAATATACAGCTCGAAGTATGGGGAAAATTTTAAATTGACCTCGATATGCATGACGTCTTAACAAATTTTTGGGAAACCTGCTGGCTGACCACAATTTGGATCACACTATAGGAGCGCCAATGAATAATAACCCCACATAGTCAAACTTCACAAATTGTAATCATTAAATTTAAAACTATCAAAAGCCTGAATTGAAAGTTTGTTTTTTTAGAGCAACAATGTAAATAATTTGAATTTGCTGAATTATGTATTATAAAATAATAAATTTTTACTTCTATTTTTCTATTAAATCCTAAACATTTTTTTATTGACAAATTTTTGTAGGTTGTAATGGGCACCGAAATATACAGCTCGAACTATAGAGAATGTTATAGACCTCGATATGCTTTGACGTCTTACAAATGTTTTGGAGACCTGCTGGGGCCTGACCACAAATTTGACACTATAGACGCGCCAATAATAATAACACCCCCAACATAGCAAACTTCACAAATGTGTAATCATTAATTAAACTATCAAAAACTGATTGAAAAGTGGTTTTTTAGAGCACAATGGTAAATAATATGATTGCTGAAGTATGCCTTATAAATTAATAAATTTTAAAATCATTTTGTTCTAATTAACCAAAAAATTTTTAAAAATGTTTTAAAAATCACTGGACCCAAAAAATTTTATTTTTTAATCAATTTGTAGGTTGTAAGGAGGGGACATAGATATACAGCTGCGAAGTTATGCAGAATTTAATTGACCTCAATATGCTTGAACGTCTTAACAAATTTTTGGACGTGCTGGGGCTGACCACAATTTGACACTATAGGACTACCGCAAGTTTAAAAAAAACCCCCCCCTAGCAAATTTTCACAAAAGGTATAATTTTAAAAAAAAGGTTTAAAAAGGGGCACCCAAAAATCAATTTTTAAAGGGTTTAAGTTGGCCTTTAAAAATTAAATTTTACATTTTTCTATTAAAACAATTTTCCCAATTTTGTTATTGAAGGGGACAAAAAATTATAAAATTTAATTTTAGCCTGTTTTACTTTTAAAAAATTTTTTAAATTTTCGGGACCCTTTGAAATACAAAACGCAATGATAATAACCCCACATAGCAAACTTTCACAAATACGTATCAATAATTTAAACAATCAAACGTCGATTGAAAGTGGTTTTTTAGAGCACATTGTAAATAATTTGAAATGCTGGTATGATCAATAAAATAAATTTACATTTTATAGCTTTTTTTTATTAACAAAAAGAATTTTTTAAAAATGTTTGTGAAAATCACTGGAACTAATAAAATTTATTTTTACAATTTGTAGGTTGTAGATGGGACAGAAATATACAGCTTCCGAAGTATGGAGAATTTATTGACCTTTCGAATATGCTTTGACGCGTCTTAACAAATTTTTGGACCGGCTGGCTGATCCACAATTTTTAACACAATAGGACCGCAAGGATAATAACCCCACCATAGCAAACTTCACAAATTTGTATCATTAAATTTTAACTAATCAAAAGCTGATTGAAAGTTGTTTTTTAGAGCACAATGTAAAAAATTTTGAATGCTGAAGTATGCCTTATAAAATAATAAATTTTAAGCATTTTTTTCTATTAAAACCTATTTTTTACGATTTGTAGGTTGTAAGGGGACAGAAAATATACAGCTCGAAGTTTGGGGAGTATTTATTGACCTCTAATTATGTTTGACGTCTTACGAAAATTTTTGGACCCTGCTGGCTGACCACAATTTTTGACACTATAGGACACGCAATGATAATAAACCCCACATAGCAAACTTCACAAAATTAAACGTTATCATTAATTAACAATCAAAAGTCGATTGAAAGTGGTTTTTTAGAGCACATTGTAAATAATTTGAATGCTGGGTTATGTATCATAAAATTTAATAACATTTTATGCCTATTTTTTTTTATTAACAAATTAATTTTAAAATTGTTTGGAAATCACTGGATCCAATAAATTTATTTTTTTAAAATTTTGTAGGTTGTAAGGGGACAGAAATATACAGCTCGGAAAGTATGGAGAATTTTATTGACCTCGAATGCTTGACGTCTTAACAAATTTTTATGACTCTGCTGGCTGACCCCCCCACGAATTTGAACACTAATAAGGACGCTCAATGATAATAACCCCACATAGCACAAACTTCAACAATTGTGTATCTATTAATTAACTATCAAAAGCTGATTGAAAGTTGTTTTTTAAGAGCACAATGTAAATTATTTGAAATGCTGAAGTATGCCTTATAAAATAATAAATTTTTATCTTTTTTTTCTATTAAACCCCAATTTTTTACAATTTTGTAGGTTGTAAGGGGGACAGAAATATACAGCTCGAAGTTTAAAAGGAGTATTAATTGACCTCGAATATGCTCTGACGTCTTACAAATTTTTGACACTGCTTTTTGGGGCTACCACAATTTGACACTATAGGACACGCAATGATAATAACCCCACATAGCAAACTTTACAAATACGTATCAATAATTAACAATCAAAAGTCGATTGAAAGTAGTTTTTTTAGAAGCACATTGTAAATAATTTTGAATGCTTGGGTTATGTACATAAAATACTACCATTTTTAAGCTATTTTTTTTATTAACATAAATAATTTTTTAAATGTTGTGAAATCACTGGATCTAATTAAATTTTAATTTTTTACAATTTGTAAGGTTGTAAGGGGACAGAAATATACAGCTCGAAGTATGGAGAAAATTTTATTGACCTCGATATGCTTGACGGTCTTACAAAATTTTTTTGGACCTGCTGGCTGACCACAAATTTTAACACAAAGGACGGCGCGCAATGATAATAACCCCAACATAGCAAACTTCAAACCAATTTGTATCATTAATTAACTTTCAAAAGCTGATTGGAAAGTTGGTTTTTTAGAGCACACAATTGTAAATAAATTTTTTGAATCTGGGGAAGTATGCTTATAAAATAATAAATTTTTGTTTTTTTTAAAAAATCATTTTTCCTATTAACCAAATTTTTTTTAAAATTATGTATTTTTGTAAGGGGACAGAAATATAACAGCACGAAGTTTGGAGTATTATTGGACCTCTAATATGTTTGACGTCTTACAAATTTTTTTGGACCTGCTGGCTGACCACAATTTTGGGACACTATAGGACACGCAATGATAATAACCCCACATAGCAAACTTCACAAATACGGGTATCATTAAATTTAACAATCAAAAGTCCCGATTGGGAAAGTGGTTTTTTTAGAGCACATTGTAAATAATTTGAATGCTGGGGGTTTATGTATTATAAAATAATACATTTTAGCTATTTTTATAAAGCAAATTAATTTTAAATGTTTTGGAGAAATCAACTGGATCCATAAATTTATTTTTTAACAATTTTGTAGGTTGTATAAAGGGACAGAAAATATACAGCTCGAAGTATGGAGAATTTATTGACCTCGATATGCTTGACGGTCTTACAAATTTTTTGGGACCTCTGGCTGACCACAATTTGACACTATAGGACGCGCAATGATAATAACCCCACATATCAAACTTCACAAATGTGGTATCATTTAATTAACTATCAAAAGCAGATTGAAAGTTGGGTTTTTTTAGAGCACAATGTAAAAAATTTGAAATCTGACGGTTTATCTTATAAAAATAATAAATTTTAACATCATTTTCTATTAACCAATTTTTCTTACAATATATAGTAAGGGTTGTAAGGGGAAAGAAATATAACAGCTCTGAAGTTTTTGAGTATTTATTGACCTCGATATGCTTGGACGTCTTAACAAATTTTTGCCCTGCTGGTTGACCACAATTTGACAACTATAGGACACGCAATGATAATAAACCCCCACATAGCAAAACTTTACAAATTACGTATCAAATTAATTAACAATTTCAAATCGATATGGGGGGAAAAAAGTAGTTTTTCTAGAGCCACATTGTAAATTTAAATTTGTAATGCTGGGGTTTATGTATCATAAAATAATAACATTTTAGCTATTTTTTTTATTAACAAAAATAATTTTTAAATGTTGTGAAATCACTGGATCTAATAAATTTTTTTTTTACAATTTGTAGGTTGTAAGGGGACAGAAATATACAGCTCGAAGTATGGAGAATTTATTGACCTCGATATGCTTTACGTCTTACAAATTTTTTAGACTGCTGGTTTGACTCCACTATTTTGACACTTTAGGACGCGCAATGATAATAACCCCACATAGCAAACTTCACAAATGTGTATCATTAATTAACTATCAAAAGCTGATTGAAAGTTGTTTTTTAGAGCACAATGTAAATAATTTGAATGCTGAAGTATGCCTTATAAAATAATAAATTTTATCATTTTTTCTAATAACCAATTTTTTACAATTTGTAGGTTGTAAGGGGACAGAAATATACAGCCCGAAGTATGCAGAATTTATTGACCTCAATATGCTTTACGTCTTACAAATTTTTGGACGTGCTGGCTGACCACAATTTGACACTATAGGAACCGCATGATAATAACCCCACATAGCAAACTTCACAAATACGTATCATTTATTAACAATCAAAAGTCGATTGAAAGTGGTTTTTTAGAGCACATTGTAAATAATTTGAATGCTGAAGTATGCCTTATAAAATAATAAATTTTAGCTATTTTTTTATTAACAAAATAATTGTAAATGTTGTGAAATCACTGGATCTAATAAATTTATTTTTTACAATTTGTAGGTTGTAAGGGGACAGAAATATACAACTCGAAGTATGGAGAATTTATTGACCTCGATATGCTTGACGTCTTACAAATTTTTGGACCTGCTGGCTGACCACAATTTGACACTATAGGACACGCAATGATAATAACCCCACATAGCAAACTTCACAAATGTGTATCATTAATTAACTATCAAAAGCTGATTGAAAGTTGTTTTTTAGTGCACAATGTAAATAATTTGAATGCTGAAGTATGTATTATAAAATAATAAATTTTATCTATTTTTCTATTAACCTATTTTTTACGATTTGTAGGTTGTAAGGGGACAGAAATATACAGCTCGAAGTATAGAGAATTTATTGACCTCGATATGCTTGACGTTTTACAAATTTTTGGACATGCTGGCTGTCCACAATTTGACAGTTTAGGACACGCAATGATAATAACCCCACATAGCAAACTTCACAAATACGTATCATTAATTAACAATCAAAAGCCGATTGAAAGTGGTTTTTGTAGAGCCCATTGTAAATAATTTGAATGCTGGGGTATGTATTATAAAATAATAAATTTTAGCTATTTTTCTATTAATAAAATAATTTTAAATGTTCTGGTACCACTGGATAATACGACACGCAATGATAATAACCCCACATAGCAAACTTCACAAATACGTATCATTAATTAACAATCAAAAGCCGATTGAAAGTGGTTTTTGTAGAGCACATTGTAAATAATTTGAATGCTGGGGTATGTATCATAAAATAATACATTTTAGCTATTTTTTTATTAACAAAATAATTTTAAATGTTGTGAAATCACTGGATCTAATAAATTTTTTTTTTACAATTTGTAGGTTGTAAGGGGACAGAAATATACGGCTCGAAGTATGGAGAATTTATTGACCTCGATATGCTTGACGTCTTACAAATTTTTAGACCTGCTGGCTGACCACAATTTGACACTATAGGACACGCAATGATAATAACCCCACATAGCAAACTTCACAAATGTGTTATCATTAATTAACTATCAAAAACTGATTGAAAGTTGTTTTTTAGAGCACAATGTAAATAATTTGAATGCTGAAGTATGCCTTATAAAATAATAAATTTTATCATTTTTTCTATTAACCAATTTTTTACAATTTGTAGGTTGTAAGGGGACAGAAATATACAGCCCGAAGTATGCAGAATTTATTGACCTCAATATGCTTGACGTCTTACAAATTTTTGGACGTGCTGGCTGACCACAATTTGACACTATAGGAGACGCAATGATAATAACCCCACATAGCAAACTTCACAAATACGTATCATTTATTAACAATTAAAAGTCGATTGAAAGTGGTTTTTTAGAGCACATTGTAAATAATTTGAATGCTGGGTTATGTATCATAAAATAATACATTTTAGCTATTTTTTTATTAACAAAATAATTTTAAATGTTGTGAAATCACTGGATCTAATAAATTTATTTTTTACAATTTGTAGGTTGTTTGAGGACAGAAATATACAGCTCGAAGTATGGACAATTTATTGACCTCAATATGCTTGACGTCTTACAAATTTTTGGACGTGCTGGCTGACCACAATTTGACACTATAGGACACGCAATGATAATAACCCCACATAGCAAACTTCACAAATACGTATCATTAATTTAACAATCAAAAGTCGGATTGAAAGTGGTTTTTTAAAGAGCACATTGTAAAAAATTTGAATGCTGGGTTATGTATATAAAAATAATACATTTTAGCTATTTTTTCTATTAATAAAATATTTTTTAAATGTTCTGGTACCACTGGATAATCCGACACTGACAGAAAATAAACCCCACATAGAGTAATTTTGACCCTCTATAATTTAACTCAAAAATTTTGGACCTGTGATTTTTGTAGACCCCAAATTGAAATGCCCAATGGGGTAAATTACTTAAAAATTTAAACTAAAAAGCTATTTTTTTATTAACAAAATAATTTTAAATGTTGTGAAATCACTGGATCAATTTATATTTATTTTTTTTACAATTTGTAGGTTGTTTGGGACAGAAAATATACAGCTCGAAGTATGGACATTTATTGACCTCGATTGGCTTTGACGTCTCACATATTTTTGGACCTCCTGGCTGACCACAATTTGACACTATAGGACGCGCAATGATAATAACCCCACATAGCAAACTTCACAAATGTGTATCATTAATTAACTATCAAAAGCTGATTGAAAGTTGTTTTTTAGAGCACAATGTAAATAATTTGAATGCTGAAGTATGCCTTATAAAATAATAAATTTTATCATTTTTTCTCTATTAACCAATTTTTTACAATTTGTAGGTTGTAAGGGGACAGATATATACAGCTCGAAGTATGCAGAATTTATTGACCTCAATATGCTTGACGTCTTACAAATTTTTGGACGTGCTGGCTGACCACAATTTGACACTATAGGACACGCAATGATAATAACCCACATAGCAAACTTCACAAATACGTATCATATAAATTAAACAATCAAAAGTCGATTGAAAGTGCGTTTTTAGAGCACATTGTAAATAATTTGAATGCTGGGTTATGTATTATAAAATAATACATTTTTATTTTTTATTTACAAAAAAATTTTAAATGTTGTGAAATCACTGATCTAATAAATTTTTTTTTACAATTTGTAGGTTGTAAGGGGACAGAAATATACAGCTCGAAGTATGGGGAATTTATTGACCTCGATATGCTTGACGTCTTACAAATTTTTGGACCTGCTGGCTGACCACAATTTAACACAATAGGACGCGCAATGATAATAACCCCACATAGCAAACTTCACAAATTTGTATCATTAATTAACTATCAAAAGCTGATTGAAAGTTGTTTTTTAGAGCACAATGTAAATAATTTGAATGCTGAAGTATGCCTTATAAAATAATACATTTTATCATTTTTTCTATTAACCAATTTTTACAATTTGTAGTTTGTAAGGGGACAGAAATATACAGCTCGAAGTATGGAGAATTTATTGACCTCGATATGCTTGACGTCTTACAAATTTTTGGACCTGCTGGCTGACCACAATTTGACACTATAGGACGCGCAATGATAATAACCCCACATAGCAAACTTCACAAATACGGTATCATTAATTAACTATCAAAAGCTGATTGAAAGTTGTTTTTTAGAGCACAATGTAAATAATTTGAATGCTGAAGTATGCCTTATAAAATAATAAATTTTATCATTTTTTCTATTAACCAATTTTTTACAATTTGTAGGTTGTAAGGGGACAGAAATATACAGCTCGAAGTATAGAGAATTTATTGACCTCGATATGCTTGACGTCTTACAAATTTTTGGACCTGCTGGCTGACCACAATTTGACACTATAGGACGCGCAATGATAATAACCCCACATAGCAAACTTCACAAATGTGTATCATTAATTAACTATCAAAAGCTGATTGAAAGTTGTTTTTTAGAGTACAATGTAAATAATTTGAATGCTGAAGTTGTGACTGCTCGTCACTTTTGCTGGTGAATTCGAGAGTCATGTGGCCGCCTAAAAGTATCACGGTCGCCAACCACGGACCGAGACCCGAGGGTCGGAGTGCCGTGGATTTTTTATATATATATATATATATTATAGACAGTTCCTTGGGTGACCGGCAATAAAACAATACACCTCAATTTGGGGAAAGTTTATACTAATTTATTGAATTATAATTATATTTAGTGAAATTTGATGCCGAGAAAGCCGACTGGCATAAAACTCGGACATAGAGAAAAATATAATAATAATAAGAATAATAATAATAACACACATTTCCTAGGATAAAGGATAATAATAATAATAATAATTAAAAATGTACCAAAACACATAAATATAATAATATCCCTACGAAAGTACCAGCCACGGTTAGACAAATAATAATAATACAAAAAAAACATTACCCATCGTATGATTTGTTACATGTGCCGCCCCATCGGCACACCGGGCAAAACGGGGCCTACTCGCGATCATGTTACGGTTGTGAGGGGGAGAAAAAGGAGTGCCAGGTCGGCCGATACCAAACTAAAGTTGTGGCGAATAAAGGCTAAACGGCGGGAGAGGGGGTCACATGGGCACACGGGTTATATAATTAGTGGCCGGTACTTATGATTAATTAGGTCTTAATATGCTATTGTGGTGTGGGTGAGACCTTTTCCACGGGTACAGGGAGGGGAGCGTGTGTGCGACTGCCTCTCTGTTGGTGTGGTCTCGATCGGCGGAGATTGCGGGTTCGCACGTCGCGATTATATCATTAATTAATTGCGCTCTATTTGCGTTGAACGTTACATACTGACTAGTCATTTTACGTCGCACTCAGATTCTTTGTGAATTTGCTTAGGTTAGCAGAACACAGGATCGCCGAGTACGAGCGTATATTATATTATTGGCATAGCCATCAGTCGGGTTTGAATCGCGAAGTAAAGACAAACGTTCTTTCATATAATCTTAACATTTCATTTAATATTAATTTCATTCGATTTATTATTGGTATAATAACCTACCAAATAATTGAATCATAACGTATTAATTAATTCAACTCATACTCCGCTACTCCTGTGATCTTCAATATACTACCCTCAAGAACAGGGTTACTCAGGTGATAGTGTACTGTATAATATTATTACTATTTGAACATTTAATAAATCTTTGTATACGTTGCTATATCGACTACCATTGTGTTAGTTTATGAACGCAGGTCATAAGTTTCTAGGACCTGTAAAATATAACTTAGAAAACTTTATTTATATTAGTCCAACAACCCGGTTCACAAGACCGGTTCGTGTAGGGGATTAGCTAACCCACTACTCCTTAACGGGATAGGATTAGGTATAAATATCGACAGCCACTTTGTGTTAAACCACGAAGGAGGTGTGTTGCATTACCAAACGTATTAGTGTTTTTATATTGTTTTTTATTCAACCACAATATACGACATATAAATTTATTATGATTTGGGATTATTTTATAAATTTGGTGATCATTAAAAAATAAATTAAAAATGTTAAATTGTGAATACCTAGTAATTTTATGCGACTCGTAGATATAAAATACGTTATTGGTAGTTAATAAAAAAACGAATTTATTAATTTTCAGAGGCCATGGCCAAGTACCAAGAAATGAACGACAAGTTACCAAGTGTAATCTTTGTCTACAGGGATAGTGTACCGGAGGACATGAGAACGAATGTCCAGCAGATCGAAGTAGAGCATTTTCGTGTAAGTTGCATAATATATTAATAGGGTATGCCTATTTTTTAAAATTATTATTTTGTGATTAATTTTAATTTTTGTTAGAATATTTTCAAACAAGTTTATAGGGCAACACCATTCAAATTTGCCTTCATTATTGTAAACAAACGTGTAAGTTCAAAATTAGTATTATCATATATTCATATATAACTTATCAACGGCCTCAAAACCAAAAACCCGTGGCTTTTCGCCAGTGGTTTACGATGACCGATGAAATCCTTGAAAGTTGGCATCTTGAAACTCTGGCCATCATTATTCTAATATTAACTGTCAATCATTTCGGGTTTTGATAACCAATAATGTAGAAAAGGCTCATAATGTGGTATGAATTTTACTACTATTTTAATATAATAATAAATATTTTTCTATTTTTTATAACACTAAATTGTATAGGGATCCTTGAATGTATCATCGTCGGAGTATTGTATAAGAGAAGTAGTAGAACCATACACGCATTCGGAAGTTCTGCTTCAAGTTGCATTTGAATTCGATCATCTCGATGATTGTGAAGATTTTGAAATGGTTTTCGATAATTTTTTCAAAAAATGCCGAACTATCACGGAAATATGGGATTTAACAGAATCAGTATCTTACAGTGTACCTACTTACAAAAATCTTTAAGGTGTATTAATTTATATTTAAATCTAAAATATATATTTTAATTTATTAAAAATGTATACATCCCTTACCTAAAGTAACCAAAGTAAATACAAGGTAATTCAAATTGCAGCGCATGATCATATTTTTATTTAATTATGAATTTATTAAAATTCTATTTTTGGGACCTTTTAATTATACTTTAAGGCCATATTTTCAAATTCAAGAAATTTTTTTCAAAAACTTTACGTTTAAATTCAAATTTTTATACTTACGTCAAATTTTTTAAAATGTTTTTTTTTTATTTAATAAAAAATGATGGTGAGCATGCATGGTAAATTACCCTATTTATATAAATACATGGTAATTAATGAGAAATACGGATTTTTAATTGCTCAATTTATCATTATATACACACAGGCGAAAGTTCTGCTTCAACTTGCATTTGAATTCGATCAACTAGATGTTTGATTGAAAGACACTTTTAACTCAAATTAATTGGGATTCTATAAGTAAGTTTGCTTAATATTGCAGAAGAGTCGATTCTACTACTGATGAGTTTTACTAAAAATGATTTATTATACATAAAAAGTTTTTATTAAAAGTATAATTAATGTAACTCTTAAGTGTATGGTTGTTTTTAAATCACTGTCATTGTTGATGTTTATATTATGAATCTTTTAAATAATTAATTAATATAGTTTTAGCACAAGGCCGGGTTAATAAATGTTGATACATTACATTTTCCCCAAAAGTTTATAGAACAATATGATTTATACATCATGTATCTATGTATAAATGATAAATATTTTGATTCTTTTTGAGATATTTAAAACCATAAGATATTTTCAATTTTTTTTCCTGAAGAGAATTAAAAAAAAATGTTTGTGGTTCAAAAAGCTTGAAAATGTAGTATTTCATATTATAACCAAAAAATCTAAGAATGTGAAGAAAGATAAAATAGCTGAGACTAATAATTTTAGTTATTTTTTGTAATTTAAAACTATTATACCTAATTTATCTCAATTTAATCAATGTAATAAAACATGGTGTTACTTTATTGAATATTCACAATTTATATTATAATATCAATGTATTGAATACCTGATGATATATATTTTGATTGTATTACCTAATATTATTGTTGTTTTGTTTTTTAGAAGTACAATAAAACATATTATAGCATGGCAATCTTCAGAGCAAGAATTTTAAACTAATGTTAAAATATAGTTTATAATTCGCTAATATATGGTGCAGGTGCAGTAGCGGACTGGCCCGGTGTGCCACTATTCTATAGCAGCTTCTGCGTTTTGGGCCTCTAGCAAAGTAGCTATAATTTGATATTTGTACTTTTTTTTATTATCTTTTATAATAATATAATATTTATTATTATTATATTGGACACTTTAAGCGGCGGTAGCCGTTTTCTGTTAACAACTACACAATATAGTACAAAATATTAAAATATTAATACAGACATCAACATTCAAAACAAATAAAAATATTTTGTTTCTGCGAACGTTATCGTCCTATCGGATATTAATGTATTATATTATAATTATATGACAATATGCTATGGATAGCAACGTATTTACGTATCTATAAATAAATACAAAATATTGCAAGTTGCATCTTGCAGCAAGGCATTGGCCAACGCCATGTAGCGAACAGTCTCATTATCTCACATCCGAACAATGCGGGTTCCGGAAAAATAAAGGTACATATAACTGTCTATCCAAAATACAAAGCACATACTCCGAAAATCAATACTTAGGTAGGTATGATCAGTCTAGATTTGAGGAAAGCCTACGATACAACATGGAAACCACACATATTAAACAGTCTCACTAATATACTAAGCCAAAACCAAATGTTCAATTTTATCTAAAACTTTTATCTAAACTCAATATCTCCACGTCTCAATGTTATAAAAATGCTATCCCACACATCATGGGGTTCCAAAACTCATGTCCTATTAACCCCAATATATACAGTTCCCTTATACTTTCCAAACCCCGAAGTACGGGATCTTCATTTGAAATGACACATTAAATCGATTAAAAAAAACTAGATACATCCACAACTCAGGTCTTCGTATGTCAATCGGCACTTTACGTTCAAGTCCAATACCCAGTGTCTATAATCTTGGCCAGTACACATCCTCTCGACATAAGACGACTTAAAATAACATTGAATCACGAATTAAAAATTTGCCAAACCCTCCCCTCTCTCGACTTTCAAACCAATTTTTGGAAATGCTACCATTTTACCTCCTGGAGTCTCGAATTTCCAAACTATTACACCCACTCTGACCCCCCAATGGAAAAATCTCATTGAAACCAACACCGATATCTCAGATCAAAAAGAAGACACATCCCTTCTATCTACAAAAAAGAAATCTCCCCAAAAAAAAAACATCACAAGCGCAAAAATGTACACGGATGCTTTCAAAAGCCAATACGGCGTCGGTGCTGCAGTAATTTGAAATAACGCGGACTTCCCAAAACTTACTCCTTTCACCACCCAAGGGCCGTACCGAAAAGAACCGGTTTTGGAACCGAAACCGTTTGAATATTGGGAACCGGAACCTCACCGAAACCCCTAATTTAAATTAATTTGAAAACCGGAACCCCACCGGAACCCTTATTTAAATTAATTTCAAAACCGGAACCTAACTGAAACCGATACTTTTTTGTAAAGGTTTTTTACGGTTAATTTCGGTTTGTTATAATTCCATTATTTTTATTTAATATGTCATTGGTAGGTAATAAGAACTAAACAAATACGTATAGATAATAATATATACTATTATTATTATTATTAAGAGGATTATTAATATTTAAAAATAAACATATTTTAAGTAACTACGGGGATTTCTACGTAACAACTGTTAATTTAATAGGAAATAAGAATTGCCAACAAAAACCAGATATTATTTACTGCACTGTCTGGACAATTTATTATAAAATATTACCTTTATCTATATTCTATAGGTCTTCTAGTTACCACAGCAATAAGAAATTATGAAGATATGTTTATAAATAACTAGACATGTTATGATTGTGTATAATCTTACAATTATTTATAATAATGTTTAATATGGACTATGGTATCATTATCTATAATATTATAACGACAAACGTATTACGTACAGCCTGGGCTCTTTATTCTGTGTTCCGTCGTTGCTATTATATTGTTGTATTTACAACTACTTACAGTGTTATTGTAACTTGTTACAATGTCTAGTACCTACTCAGTACTCTATTGTCTACTATAGTGCCAGTCTAGTCTCTAAGCTCTATATATTGACTAGGTATATTATATATTTTCGATATTTTATAATTTTATTATTCTATGCACGAAGGTTCAAATTTAAAATTGTTTATTATACAGCATTATGGGTCGTCCTAACTCATCAAAAATACATTCATATTATAAATATGATTGTAATTTACGTGAATCGTTGTGCAAACATTGCACTAGCAAAATTCAAGTAAGTAAATTATTTCTAACATTATTATCTATTTACTATTTAAGATTTCCACCATCTATTTATATATATAACAACTTTATTAAACGGACTACCCACCTGGTGGGTTGCCAAAAGACACAGTAGGTATACATATTAACATATTCAATATTGATATACATAAGATTGTTACAAAATTATAGTAAATAGTTATATAAATACAATTATTATAAAAAGATGAATTATCTGCTAGGTAGAATTGATGAAGATTTAAAAACAAAAAAATCAGTTCTAGTATAATATAATATTAACATAACAACATAGCTACTTATAATTGGTAGGTAATTATCAAAATCATGATGTGAATTGTGTGTATATAAATGTTTTTAATTTTTTTGAGTTTCCATTTGTTCCAACATTGATTTTCAACTTGTATAAACTATAAAGTAATATATTTAATACAAAATGTTTATTGTTTACACTTTTAAATCAATAACCAACATAATGTAGGTACTGACAACCCATTTAAAGATAAATTTCATATCAGATATATAAGAAAATCTTGGGTTAATTTTTGTATAACATCATAATAACCTAAATATAATACCTACTGATACCTAATACATTTATATTTTTTTAAAATTTAAAATGTTGTCCTGAGTGTTATTGATTTTAATTGCCTAATTTTCTACAAAGTAGGTACATAGAGTAATTAGAGTATTTACTATTTTTTATAGGGTAATCATGGAACAAATTTAAAAAAACACCTTGCAAGCCATCATAATGAACTTTATGAAGAGTTTCTGAAAAATGAATCAAAAAGAAATAATAAGACAAATGTTGTTTCTAAGTTTAAAGCTCAGCAACAATTATTTAATTTTAACGAATCAAAATGTGTTAAAGTTAAAATCAACGAAAAAACAATTATTGATGCCTGTGTTGATCTTGTAACAATTAATGGACGACCATTTAGTATGTTGAACGATATGGGGTTTCGTAAGATACTAGATCCAATTTTAAATGGATTTCAGAAGAAATTGACAATTAATTCAGACTCCATAAAGTAAAAATTTTGTTTTTTTTTTATCTTAGCTCAGCTTATTTTATTGAATAATAATTAACAATAAATCATTTTTATTTTTAGGAAACATGTTCACAAAGAGTCCCTTCTTATTAAACCTGAAATAATAACTGAGGCCAGTTCTAAACTAATTTCTCTTAAGTTAGATGCAGTTACTTGGCTAAATAGGTCATTTTTAGGTGTGAACATGCAGTATATAATAGAGGATTCTATTAAACTCAGAACACTTGGGTTAATAGAATTAACAGAATCACATACTGGTAAATTTTAAATTTAAGATATATTTTTGTTGATTAACATTTTATGTGTTACTTATTCATGCTTAAACTGTATAGGTATTTATTTAAAACAAACAATTTTAAATATTTTAAAAAAGTTTAAAATTAAACCAAAGCAGTTGTTTACAATTACATCTGATAATGTTGCAAATATGCCGAAAGCAAACAGTTTAGTTGAAAAAGATGTATCAACAGAACGTACAACTGAATTACTCATTGAATCAGATTCTGGCCAAGATGATTCAATTCTTAATGATACAACTGAAGTCCGCTCAAATTTTTCAAGTTCAGATGATGAATGTAGTGATAGGTAAATAATGATTTTTTTTCTTATACTATTATGTTTATAATTTATATTATAGTAAGAGACTTATGTTAAACTAGTATACCTACCTACATTAATGTATATATTATGTAATGTTTATTATAATTACTTATCTACAGTTAAAATTATATACTTTTGTTTTTTACAGTGAGACTAGTGGAGATTGTTCAATACTCGATGACGAACAAATAGGCAATTTACTCAATGAAGATATTGAAAATGTTGATTCAACCTATGAACAAACTGAACAAATCTTAAGTGAAATTCAAATGCAAAGTTTTGGAGATGGATCAATTTTTACTGGTAATTTTAATTTAGTTTTTTTGATTTAGCGGTTTATTGTAATGAACAATACAAATAATAATTAATAATAAGTTCTTTCTATATTAATTAAATTTAAATTTACTTCATTTTTAATAAAATTAAATAAGAATTCTATAAAATTCTGTAATACTTTAGAATTTTTATTTTTTAGAAATAAAATATTTTGTTTATTACAGGTGTTCGCTGTGTTGCGCATACTCTACAACTAGCAGTTATTGACAGCCTAAAAGATAGTAGTGTCGATAAATTGTTAAATAAAGTACGGATATTAGTTCGCAAGCTGCGTAATCAAACCTATATATATTTGATTAAAAAAGAAAAACTGAAACTACCAATTCTGGACTGTCTGACTCGTTGGCATTCAACATATGATATGATAGAAAGGATACAGTATTTGAAAGAGTTTATACAAATAATGGTTGCAAATGACCCCAAATTGAAAAAAATTAGCTTGAATATTTCTGATTGGCTGCAAGTAGAAATTCTTGCAAAAACGTTATTACCAGCCAAATATTGCACTAAAAAACTTCAAAGTGAATAATTGACATTATCAAATTTTTATAGCACATGGATTTCATGCAAAATTGAAACACGGTCAATGGAGAATCCATTTGCTAATAAATTAGTAAAATGTATGGAAAACAGGGAACAATTTATTATGAATAACAAAGTGTTATTGGCGGCATTATTCTTAGATCCTCGCTTCAAAATAACATTAAATAAAATCCAATATAATATGGCTATTAATCATTTGATTTCTATTTGGCTTTATTTAAAAGATAATGGAATAAACATAAAAAATACTCATGAAAATATCGCAGACCAAATACCTGAAAGTGATAATTTAGAATGTAATCAAAATTCTGATGGTCTCGAACAATTTTTGCAGGAAAGAGAAAACACTGAAGTATCATGTTCAAGCCAAAACTCTACTTCTACAATGATCGAGAATCTACTTAAGACATACTATTTGAAACAAAAGAGAATTAGCTACAAAGAAAACATACTTCAGTTTTGGAAGTCAATGGAAGATATACATCCAGAATTGCATGTACTTGCCAAAACAGTGTATGCTGTTCCTTCTACGCAAGTCAGTGTTGAGCGGCTATTTTCAGGGCTTAAATTTATTTTATCCCCTTACAGGAGTAATATAACATCAACAAATTTAGAAAATCAAGTAATAAATTATTAAATAATTAAATAAAAGAAAACAAAAGAGTAAGGTTTGCTAAACCTAATATAGTTTACATTTTTATAAGTATTATTTTGTTTTAAATTTTAAATATAATTTTGTGATGACGAATAAGTACAAAACAACTTTAAAATTTAAATTGTAAAGTTTTTTTTTTATTTTAAATAATATTCAGCTATTGTTATTTATCATTATGTTTAACTGTACAAGTTATCCGTATCATAAAATATTCAAAGGTATTTTGTTTTATTTTAATTAGCATCTTAAAATGTATTGTTACAAGATTACATATTGTTATTTTTATTATATTGATTTTATGGATGAGTCACCATTAAATAATAATAAAAAAAAATTAACTGTTTGCACTATTGTTATAAATATTCTAAAATGCTTTAATATTCACATATCACAAATTATTATAAGGTACAGAACATATTTTTAATTATTTTATATCTATGAGGTAAAGTAGATAAGTACCTGCTGATTCAGATTAAAATTCTGTGAAATTTGAACATGCTTTCTAATCTACTATCTAGTATCTACTGAAACCCAAGACCACAGAGATCTAGCCTAAGAAAATATAATATGTAGTAGGTAATAAAAAAAAGTTGGTGTATATTTTAAAATTTAAAACTGAATACTGAATAAGTGGTAATTGGTAAATGATACATAGCAATCAATGCAACAGTGCTGAGTATTTTTTTTACATTTTTAATTATTTAAGTCTTCTCTTTAATCCAATGAACTTGCTAAGATATCTGATGGAAAATTGGTATTATATAACCTGCCATAGTTATCAGTTATCACCAATTAACACTACTAAAGTACTAAATACTAATGTCTAATGCTTAATTATATTTTTTAAATAATCAAACAGGATCAAATTGTTCTTACATAAGTACAAAACCTAAACAGGAAACGTAGTTTTAATTTTTTGAGAACCAAAAAAACTAGAACCTAAATTTAAAAACCAAAATGAAACCGAAACCGAAATTATAGTTTTTTTTAAAACCGAAAAAAAACCGAAACCGAAATTTTAGTTTTTTTTAAAACCGAAAAGAAACCGAAACCGAAATTTCATTTTTTCTAGGAACCGAACCGGAACCGGAACCGTAAAAAACGTTAAGGTTCCAGTCCCTGGTTTTCACAGCTGAATCAATTGCCATATTAAAAGCACTCGAGATAATATCCGATCACCACCTACAAGACACTATTATCTTCACCGACTCCCTCGCGCGATTAACAGTATAAAAACACATATAATCTATCAGACATTGGCCTACATATTCAGAACAAAATCTACACCTTACAATACCATAATAACTCCAAAATCAAACTCTTTTGGATCCCTGGACATTCCAATATAAAAGAAAACGAACTCGCTGATCTCGCAGCCAAAACTTAAATCTCCTCCCCTCTATCATCAGCTACACAAATCATTTCTTCTAGCGACATACGAATGCTTATAGCTAAGAAATGCCAACAAAGATGGCATCAGAAGTGGTCATCTTATTACACGAAATTAAATCATATAAAACATAACATTGACGATTGGTAATTTCCTCTCGAAATTCACCGAAAAGTCATAATAACTAGACTCAGAATTGGACACACGAAAATCTCCCACAGCTTCCTAATGTCCAAGGAAGAGCCCCCAATGTGTACTACCTGCGGTGTTCAAGTCACCATCAGTCACATTCTCACCTAATGCCGAACATACAACAATACCCGAACAAGCCTCAACCTCCCCGAAGCACTATCAGAAATATTAAGCAATCGCCCTCAATCCATCAACCATCATCCAATTTATAACAGCCAATTATCTTATAACCAAAATTTAGTGTAAATTAGATATAGTATACCATCTATGTAATTTATAATGTTCTCTCTGTAAACCCAATGGCCCATGTTGCCGAGGGAATAATGTTAATAAAAAAAAAAAAATAATAATAATATATCATAAGAACCATTTATATATTCATAAATTCATAATCATTATTCATAACATTTAGTAATTATTATTTTGTATAAAAGATAATTTGGGCCACAAAATTTACATAGGCCTGTAATCACAATTTGAGTAAACATTTTTTTTTTTTAGTGGGGGGAGGGGGTTAAACGTTTAGTAATAGAGCCGCTAATGAACTTGGAATAGTGAGCTGGACCCTTCCCAGTCCGCCCCTGTGCAGGTGTATCATAAACCATTACGGACGATGATGTAGATGTAAGTGTTCAATACACAGGATTATCTTTAAATGTATATTTATTTTTCGACTAATTTCAAATTGATCTCCTAGTTATATACTCGTGTTAAAAAATACTATTGGGTATTCAATTGTTTCTATAAGTCCACCTTTATTGGTTTTTATTCTTAGAAATAAGTCATCAAATAAATTTCAAGAATAATATTTTATGTTGTATTATTTCAGGTATGGCAACGAGTACACCAAACATCATGGTCTTTAGGCCAATCTGGGACGAATTAAAAAATGTCAGTAAATATATTGAATACATGGAGTCTCAGGGAGCTCGCAAAGCAGGAATTGCAAAAGTATGTAATCTTACAAATGTATCGTTCATTTTTTAAACATTTAAAAAGTTCTTAAATTTATTACAATTTTTTTTTTAGGTAATTCCACCGCCAGTATGGGTTCCAAGAAAAGCTAGTTATTTTAGTAAAGATATTATGAGTAAGGTTATTCCAGCTCCTATCCGTCAAGTAATTAATTTAAATACTTAACTTTTTTTAAATTTCTATTGTTTTGACTACCGCCCGATACTATAACCAGCTCTACACAATTCTGTTATTTCAACTAGCACTATATTTAATTTCCATTTATTTTCACATGTAAAATAAATGTCTCATTAGTTTTCTGACAAATATCTCCACTGTTGTGGTAATACTATTATTTTTTTTTTTTAATTTTAGTCACCAGTATTTCAATCTAATCTTATTTTTCAATATTCAATATTGAACAATATTGTAATTTGTAAGTGTATAGGGCGAATATACAGTGTTTAACTTTTTGAACATAGAATGTTTGTCTTTTGATTACCTAATAATCAATTTGAAGATTGCTTACATCAAAATTAATTTTTCAAATTCCATAAATTATCACGTTTTAATGTCTTTATTTCTATAACTAGCAAATATTTGGATATTATACGCCTTAATATTACATATAGTATATACCTATTTTTTAATGTAAATATATTAAACACATGGAGTCTCCAACCTATGCTAGGTAGCGTTATTGCTTTATTAAAATATCTACAAATGCGGTTTTTCCTTTTTAAAAAACCATTATTATTTTAACATCTTTAGATAACTATTTCACATAACACATGACATTGTTTAAATTTATTTATTAATATATAATACTGAAGCACGGATATTGTACATAATTGATAATCATATTTTTTTTTTATTTTAGCTATTTGTATCAATTTATTACAGTGGTTGCTCTACAGAAAGCATACATTTTATTTTGACAAAACTCAAGCCACTCTACTGCACAATACAAAAATATGTTCTCTTAGACTTGGTGCCATTCGGTAAAGGTTATGTGAGTTCCTATATATTATTATTATTATTATTTTTAAAGTACACATTCATATTAAATGTTATACTAAGACTTAGAATTGAACGACCGTTAACATCATTCATCAATTTTAATTAAAAGTAAATTTGTTAAAATTAAGGTTATGCAACTCATACAGACTAATTACCAGAAAAATGGTTAATTGCTATTTCAAACATGAAATATTAACATTATTATATTAAATTATCAAAAATAATCTTATTCTTATAATTGAATTTCTTTATGATATTATTTTTAACATTAAAACTTAATTTGTAATCTATAGTACTGTTATACGTAAATCAAGTTTAAAAACTAATTTTATTGTTTTTGATAAACAAATCTGAGCAGTAATATCATATATTATAGTTACTTCAATTATTTTTCAAAATGAAATGCTTCTAACATGTGTAAAATGTAATGTAGACAAACTACCTACAATATTAAATTTAATATAAATAGGTACACCTATTATAGTTCAATTGCAATTTAAAAATGTTTCAATTTTTTTAACAATAATATATTTAACCCCTAAATAAATAATGTTTATACAATTTAAGTCTTGAAATTAATGTACCTAGGTTATTCTGTTTATTTTTTTCTTTTCTTTTTTTTTTTTTTGAGCTAGAGCATTGACAACAAAAGTTATTTGCCTTTTTTATTACTTATTGTAATGTATTTACTATACATTTTGATATTAACATATATTTTTGTTTAGACATCTATGTCTACCTGAAATTATACCACCTTACACAAACATAGATATATGTACATATTAATATGCTAATTATTGTTTACAGCACTGGCAGGCAATGCTTGCTATTTATTAGCTACAAACTATATTATTACACATCGATACTTAACAATTTAAACTTACAGAATGTTATGTTCATGCCAGAGGTTTAAATTATTACCAATTGAATAAATTATCATAATATTGTTTATGACTTATGGGTAAGAAATTTATATTAAATAATTTATTTAGTAGACAATTTAGATATTTGGGAGTGTGAATGAGTGTGGGCAACCCACAGATATAGATAATAAACTAGATTGCTAGGTTCCTTATACTGACCGTATAAACGTTTGAAGCCACGCATCCGCCATTAGTAGTAGGTCATTCGTATCTTATCATGTTATAATTTTGATAACACAATTTCTCGGTTCTCACTGATTTCTGATTTAGACAATAATAATTTATAAATAAATGTTTTTAAATTTTAAATTTTAAAATGTGCGAAGGTAACAAGTTTTTTTTATTATTTGACGTTTGTTAAATAATTTAGAAATGTTGATCTATTGAATAATTTCATGTTATGTTTATTATGTATATATAAACATATAAATTAGGTAAGTGTATTATAATACTATTCTGTAGATACTATTTTATTACCAATTATATCATTATATTATTATTAGTTAATAATACTTAGGAAGAGCATTTTTCGACACAACACGTCATAGGCATTTTTAACAAAATGTAATATTTTATACTTTATACAGATATAATATAATATTAAATATTATTAACAATACATATAAATTACACTTAAAACTTTCATGTGTATAAAGTAAATATTTTGTTCGCCTAGTATAACATTTACAACAAGTATAAACAGGTCTGTACAGGAGTTAACATATTATGTACAGCGCTATACTGTACACTCCACAACTATTTTCTATGAAAAAGTGTAAACAAATAACGAGTAATAATATATATTATACATAGGTAATAGTATATATTATATATATATATAGGTAATAACTAATAATATATAATATAATATGTTAAAGAACAACACACTGGTTTTAACGAATAATTCATTTATTGTTTACAATTTTAAATCATACATTTAAATAATTATATACTACATAAATATTTTATTCAAAAAATGTACTTTTGAAAATATACAATCATAATTTATTGTGACAAAAATGAATATCAATGACGAAAAAAATTACATTTCAAATATTTTAAACAAAAATTTAAATTTTGGCGGGATTTCGGCATGCATTTGACCTACTCAAGATGGCGGATAGTAACTTCGCATCATATCACTACTTAGCAATCTAGTTTATTATCTATATCTGTGGGGTAACCAATAATCTCATGATTAAAATACAATCAGCCAACTATAGGCAATTCAAGCTCTGCTCTCTAGTGGCCATTCATGATACTTCTAAAAAGTGGTAGAGGTATATTTTATTAACTGATAACCTACATTAAATACAAAAATACAAAATATACAAACGTCCAACACATTTAATTCATATTTAGTCCAAAATTCTTAACTCATTATGTTGTTACTTATCTAATACCAAATTGTTTTGTAATTAATAATGTGTTAAAAAATGTTATCATATTGTTCAACGGGTTTGTGTTATGAAAGACTACAATCCAAGTAATCCAACCAAATTAATTAAAACATTAAAATACATTGTTCCGTGCATTTAATTGTTTAGTTTTTTTTTTTATTATTATTTTTAGATTGCCCAAATTTTTATCATTGTTGTTATTATTATGAACTTGTATATCAAATGATATTATTTTAAATATTATAGTTGAATATTATTCATGTTTGATATTATTGCAATTATGTATACACCCTAATTTATTTAATGATTGTTAGTAACATTGTGCTCTCAATTTTATTTAAAACTATTTCTTTTCACATATGCAGATATTCTTCATGAAACTTGAAAGTGTATTATAATATACTTATCAGTTATTTTAAAGCCAGTAATATTACTATATACCTACCTAAGCCAAAGATGAATGCATTAAAAATATGCCAGTCTTTAAAATAGCTGATGATGGCATTTGCTTTTGAAGGTAGGTAATTATTATATGTGAGGGGATTCGATATGTTCAAATTTGAACTTAAAATGTCTACAAAAAACAACCATGTCAATATATTTATTTGATTTTTTGGTAACATATTAATAACTACTTACAAAAAACCTTGTTTTAAATTTTCAAACTGAACATTTTATGACACTTTAACTACAAAATAATTAGCAAATGTTGGATATTTTGATGAATTTGGGTTGAAGATGGGTTAGTTAAAATGACATATTAATTCTATCAATTTAGGGTATTACAACAGTGGAATAATGTAATTTATAGAATTCTTCAGTTGCCTAAATCCCTAATGCCATTAAAAATTTATATATGTTATGGTTCAATAAAATGTATTGGACCAATCATGGGCCACTGAATCATGTTTAATTATAACTCACTATTGGCATTAGGTAAAATTAGAAAAAATATTACAAAACCAGTACATTTATTAGTGCTCATATTATATTATGTTCTGATCACAAGTTCATAGTTTGATTACACTCTATCACAGTTAATTTAATCTTTTATTATGCAGCATATTATTAGTATTCAACATTTTTTATTCTTATTGACTAATTAAGTATTATATTTTAAATTTAAAGCCAACAATTCAAGCATAGAAGAACAATACAACTATGAATAAAAACAAAATGGATAATTGTGTGTCAGAGCAAGTCAACAACATGAAACAAAACGGATAGGGTTACTGACAACACTTTAAAACAATTCTATAACCAGTCACGAGAAAATCAGTCTGTGTGTCATTAATTATAGTGACATGGAGATTAAGTTGCGTCTTACTGTAAAGAAACAAAAGTCTTGAGCCGCTTACAGAGCTCATTCTGCTGCAACTCAGGTATTCCAGTGGACTAGGTGTGTCTTGTATAATTGTAATTTGAAAACGGATAGAGTTACTGACAACACTTTGAAACAATTCTATAACCAATCAGAGAAAATCAGTCTGTGTGTCATCGATTATAGTGACATGGAGATTAAGTTGCGTCTTACTGTAAAGAAACAAAAGTCTTGAGCTGCTTACAGCTAAATGTGAATGAGCTGAATGAGCTTCTGCTGCAACTCGGGTATTCCGGTGGACGAGGTGTGTCTTGTATACGATGGCAATCGAATCGCTAACGAAGATAGGTACCCCAAACTTATTGGGCATGGTAAACGGTGATTGTCATTATAGTATATTCAGAGAGGAATGGTATGTGATGTATTCTAAAATCTATTCATAATATAACATGAATCACTATATTTTTTTACACTTTCAAATGTAGTTCTTAACTTTTTTACACTAAATTTTCACTTTTTTATTCATACTATTATTATAAAATGTTGTTAATTTCTAAAATTTAAGAGTTAATACTGATAATTTGGTTTTATTTTTATAGTTTGTTATTTACCTAACAGTTACAAAAATAAAAATGTGCTTTTCTGGTTTGTATGCATTTACTTTTTTTGTTTTTAATATAACTAGTTATGTCTTATGTTCGTATAATATTTTGTAGTGTAATGCAATAAACTAAATGTGCTTTATTTATTTATTTACGGAGAAGAAAATTCCATTTACAAAAAATTGTGAATAAACATATGTGTACAGTATAAGAATTTGAAACATTATAACAAAAACAAACTGATAAAAAAAAAATGACAATCATTTTAATTATTTTTTTGTTTTATCTTTACATATTAAACAGGCAAGTTAGGCCGACATAAGCAAGTTATTGTATTTGAGGGGTTTCAAATGATTCGATATGTTCAAATTTGAACTTAAAATGTCTATAAACAACCATGTCAATACATTTATTTGATTTTTTGGTTACATTAATAACTACTTACGAAAAACCTTGTTTTAAATTTTCCAAAAGAACATTTTATGAAATTTTAACTACAAAATAATTTGCTAATGTTCGATATTTTGAGGAATTTTGGTCAACATTTGTACTTTAAATGGTTTTTAAAAAAAAGTGCCCATGTACCTATTTTTAATATTCTTAAACAGCTATTATAACCAAGGTTGGGCAAGATACTAGATACTTGGCTTTAGAGTATCGCGATACTAGATACTCGATACTTGGCTTTGGAGTATCGCGATACTAGATACTCGATACTAAATACTCAATACATTTTAATAAAATTAGTCACTGGTTTTTAAAAAAAATATGTTTATTATTATGGGGATGACCACTTCGATAAATATGACAAATAAAATAATAAAAATTGATAATAGTGACAATGATATTTATTCAGTAATAATAAAACAAATGTATTACGACATTACGTAATCTCGTTGTCGTCAATGATGCAATAATAACCACAATACAATTACAGAACAATTAAATAATAATTATAATTATATCAATAATAATTCTACATTAAAAATTAAATAAATACATAATAAAAATAATTTTAATAATAACATAAATGTAAAATTACGGATTTCTAATAAGGTACAGACGTAAAATCCAATTCAATGTGCGTATGTCACAGATATATATATAATATCACATATTATATAACTATATTTTATGATTTATCGGTACTGAAAAATAATTTCCAAGGGCAAGATACTAAAAAAGCAGTATCGAGATACTAGATACAAGATACTTTGCTTTGAAGTATCGCGATACAAGATACTCGATACTTCATATAATTGTATCGAGATACAAGATACAAGATACAATTGTATCTAAGATACTGCCCAACCCTGATTATAACATTTTATGACGAACCTTGTATTACATTTTCAAGCATTTTGAACCAACAAAATAGAAAATGATAATCTCAACATTTCGTAAAAATTTCAAATGTCTGTTTATGGTTATTTCTTTCTGAATTACAACAAAATAAAAAAATTGTTAGTTTACTATTAAATGTCTAATTTCAAACGCTCATAAAAAATTATTTTGATTTTCCGGTAAACTTTTTTCTTTTTGTGAAGGTAGAAAATTTATGGAAATTCTAGTGTCAAGTTTTTTATCCAATTGAAAAAATTTTAATCGACAATAATAAAAAAAAATATCAGAATATTTATTATACCTATAAAGCTCAAAGAAAGTCAAAATATATTGAATTTTTTATTGTGTGTCGAAAATACATGTGTTGACAATATGATCAATATGGTGGGTACCAACCAATGTAATGACTTTATGAGATCTTAAAAATATACACCTGCGAGTATAATAATCTAACGCGTGGGAATTTCTAAATTATTAGCTGCCTTGAAAGGTCGATAAGATTGACATAGGTAATAGCTCTTTCTTCCTGTTACCAAAGATTAACAATAAGCACATATTTTTATCTGCTTGCAAAAATAAATAACTATTTTTCCACATTTCGTGCATTATACCATAATATAATTTATCAATAATTATGGATCGAGAACCTATTACAGTATAAGTATATAGCCGCATGGGTAACTGTATATTTATATTGTAAGTCGTACTTGGTAGGTCGATCGCATCATGATAACAAAAATAGGTAAAATAAATATAGTGTATAAAACAATAATTGCGGCCAATGACCCATGTAGTCGAGGCCTTGTTTCTTAATAATAAAAAAAAAAACAATAATGTTATATAATCTGTCACGTACTCAATAATAAATATATTAATAATTACGATAGGCTGATAGGTAATACCTAGGTTTCTAATTCGTGATATTCAAAAAAAAAAAATTCAAAATTGTTATTACCAGGCCTGTACAGAAGTATCAAATTGCAATTAGGGACCTCAACGACTGATTTTTCAGCAGTGCAGTGTTCTTCGAGACTCAAATGTGCATCAACTGATAAATAATAAACGATCCACGCAAAAAATAAATAAAAAGCACCAGTATTGAAAAATTGCTGACCGATAGTCTAGTTGGATTTGGTATTTTATTTTCCTTATACTTTCAGAAACTAACGCCCGACAGAGATCTTTATTAAAATTATCTGAACAATTGCATTCGAAAACGTCATAGTAAGTTACAATAAATTTGTAAGTACAACATAATTTGCAAATTTTGTATAAATGTGAATTTTAAATGCTTAAAAAAAAGTTATACCTATGTGCAGCTACTATAGAGTTCAAATGATATAAAATCTTGTATACGAAAAACGATTCTGAGCCAAGGTGATTAGTCAGCCTTTATTACTAAATATATTTTATGATATTATTGTTATTAAAGTAATTTATGTATATTGTATAGTGTGAAGTAACTATTAGACATTAGTAATGTACAGACAGCAATACAGCAAATAGCAAACAGCAATAAAGCAATACAGTGGGTTGAAATGTTGTATTCATTTTTGCCGAAAAATTTGATTTGAAAACGTCATAGTAAGTTACAATTTGTACACAAAATAATTTGCAAATGTTGACGAATTTTGTCAAAATGTGAACTTTAAATACTTAAAAAGAAGTTAACGCGTAAATGTATCTTTAATATTTTTCAACTGCTATTAAAACAACTTATGAGAACCTATCGTAATACATTTTCAAGCATTTTTACCAAACAAAAAAAAAAATGTTATCAACATTCATAGAAAAAAATTAAGGTGTCCTAATAACTCAAAACTAGTCAAAATATTTTTAAAATAATGTTATGTATAGAAAATGATGAAATAAATATAAAGTGAACATTTTAAGTATGTACGGTTATTTGTTTTTGAATTACAACAGACTATGATAAATAAATATAATAATATAGGCCGCCGCTTCTCTAAAAGGTTGATGAACTCCTAATATAGCCAAGGTATATTATGGCCAAATAGTATTTATTTATTGTAGCTATCGTACACACACTGACACACCAATATAACATATTTATAATTCCGGTAAGAATTTATAGATATTAATAAGCAGATATTTTACTCTATGAAACAATGCTATTCATCATGACAACTTATTAACACTTGGATCGCTTTACAGTAATTTAACTATAGCAATATTGCCGGGCAGCTTCAATATTTCAGTCTTGAGAGCATATTTCTTAATTTTACCATTTTTTAGAGCATATTTTATGCTTAAAGATACCGTTGATGATAAAAAAATTTAAAAGGTACATTATTATGTATATTTACTGAGTATTCACTATATTATGTATTGATGTATCGTGTTTTACAGCTAAATAACATTTTCCGTTTTTATTAACAAATACTCGGTGAAAATTATAAAATATAGGTAGTACAGTCCCGTCTCCTCGATAATTCGAACGAGATTGGAGAAATTGGTCGTTCGAATTACCGATTTGTTAGGATTACCTATGGATTAAAAAAAAACATCAATTTTATTGTAATTTAAATTATGAAATTTATTTTTATCTCTATTATTCATGTAAAAACTTTCTATTTTTTCCTTGTTCTTTTTTATATCACTGATGGTCGTTACACCTATCCCAAATTGTCTTGAGATAGCACTGCGGCTGGTCCCTTTATTAATTATAATTAAGTATTTATTCCCTTTATCTATATAACTATTATCCTGTAATTTTAAGGGGATTCAATACCGGTTGTTTTCAAGGAGTTGAATATAGGCAATTTTAAAAGTTTGTGCGTGCGAATTTGTGTGTGTAGTAAACGATGACTAGGGTCAGTGGATTAAGGATTTGATGAAGCGGACACTGCGTAAGCACGAGCAGGCACAAGTCAATATCGCACCGTCGCGTGCTTGATGAACACGATTTACATTGATTTGCTATTTTTTTTTTTTTTTGTCTAAAAGTATCAATCTTTTGTCAATTGTACAGACTGTTTCAGTAATCGGATACAAATTTCAAAAACATGTTTGAATTTGTCATGAAGATTACTTGAAAACGACTTTCTTACATTTTTTAATTAATGTTTTTAGTTCAATATTATTAATATTTTAAAATTTTTATTTAAAAATTTAAAAATTTTGAAGAGTTCATGATTATCTTCAAAAAAGTGGAAAAGTCGTTTTCAAGTAAACTTCATGACGGATTCAAATACGCTTTTGAAATTTGTATCCGATTACTGAAACAGCCGGTACAGTTGGCAAAAGACGTCTTATTTCCGTCGAAAACACAGCCGGGTCGAATCCCCGTAATGTAACATATTATGCTTACGTGGAGCCATTTTAAGAAAAAAATATACGCAAATAAATGTTTCAAATACGATCTTTATGTATACACACAACCGACGAAAGTGATCGACGTTCATAATATCTAACGTCTCATATTATTATACGACGTACACGTGCGACGAACAAACGTAATCGACAAATTTTATTACCGGAAAATACTACCAACCTATATTATTATGATACACACACATATTATTGTGTATTAATATAGCGATGCGATAATTCTCAAGCTCGTTCGGATTACCGAGACCCTACTGTAGGTACTTTTTGAGTGCATTAAGTTCCGAGCCCTAAATTCATATGACGTAATTCACGTGTATACACGATTGATATTACAAAATATGTACCTAATACCAGGGGCTAGGTAGCTAGGATTTTTTTTTTGGGTAGGCCCACCATAAAACTTCCACTCACCGTTGGAAATGGGGACTATTCCCAATTTTTTTATTAGCCTACCATAATTTCAAAGTTGTCAATGATTTTATTCTTATCAATAATTGAATAATTAAAGACTTGAAACAAATTGAACCAAAAAATAAGTAGATAGTTTCAAAAGATGCAATTTTTATTTAAGTACCTAAATATGAGACTCTTACAAAATACAATTATAAATATTAATTAATATACTTGTAACTAATAATATACGTATTGTTAATTTATAATATATTTTCAAAGTAAAAATTCTAATCTTCTTTTCTTCATGACAGTGTCTGAATATATTATTTTTAAGAACGATGAATATTTTACAAAACAATAGTATTAATATATTATTTTCGAAGCGCAATAATCAATACTTATTACTACAATATAGCAGGCTTCGTACCCAAAAATAAGATTAATCTGTAATCTTATATGAAATATAATATGTCTATAATTGAATATTAACGATATAGGTACCCCGGTATAATACGTCTTGCTATGTACCCGTAGTACATAACATATATTACTACTATGTAAACGTCAAGGCATATATATAGTAAAGCCTAAAACGCAATTATAATAAATAGATGTAACTAATATCGATAAAGTATAATATGATACAATGACCTCGAAGGGAAATAGTAAAACTAGCCGTTCACATAGGCATACACTATTCCTGGAAAAACTCTTATAAAATATAAACTTGTTATCGTAGGAGAAGAAATCTGATCTATCACGAAATAGGAACGATAATATTAATAGTGTATTAAAAATTGTATATTATAATATTATTATATAATAGAGAGAAATATTTTATATTAAAATAATATAAAATATAAAGGCACAGTAACGCGACCGCAACAACATCCGGCACGTGCACGCATTGACGTCAACCAATACATCGGACGACAAAGCGTGGGATGAACCGAAGGACTCTTGTACCAACACTGGAGGAGTACGGGGAAGCCATATATAAGGGAGCCCGAAATGGCCCATATTCAGACGTGATCTACCAGAGCAAGCGCGAGCACCTTCACGTCCATTTGTTCATTGAATTAATTATTTGGACTTAGAATATTTTCAGCGAATTAATTAGATTGGACTTAGAATATTTTTGACTCAAGGCATAATATTCTAAGGACTTGGGAATTAAATTCGTTTGAGTATCTAACTCTGAATAATTTACAGTATTAAATTAAACCATTTGCATATTCAAATAAAAACACATAGTATATTTTTCACAAGTCGTACAAATTATTTCACAAATCCTACCATCAACATCCAAAGGTCGTTGTACGCCCTGGGTCCGCTACAGTCTATACAAATAATATACGATACGAACCAAAATCCCGCACATGTTTTGTTTGGTGTGCGATCTATAGCGAAATTATTACGTACGTATAATTGAATATAATGCTATGTTATATTATGCGAATGTTAAAAAATATTCAACTAAATATTATGATTATTAATCTTACCTGCAGTCTTTTTTTTCGGTCGTCTAAGCCTTCCGTTGGATATTTTTCTTTTCTCGTCGTTTCTGTATAAGCTGCGTATTCGCCGTTTCTTTCTTTTTCACAAAACATGTTGTTTATAATATAATAGTCGATCTTATTAAAATATTCTTCGCACACGCATTTCCTCGATGTTCCAAAACAGCCGCGCACCGTTGCACGAGTGCGTTCCAACTGAAGTCTGAAAAACGATATCGTATTGGTGACGACTGACGACTGACCACGGTCGCAGAAGATAATAATAATAACGTGAAGTGCACTATATTGTTCCGCACAATATTCCCCGTATCTTCGTACCCACTCGGCGAACAAGATAAAGCGCAATCTCATATCGGAATTATTAACGATTTACGAGCAGTTTAGAGTTATAATTATATTTTGTATTTTCTGGTATAGTACGTCCGGCAAATTTCAAACGGATATAATAATATAGGATTATTATAGGCCCACATTCCCACGATACTGATTATTTAATATCGCCTATCCGTATCTAAATATTACAATCGATATTCGATAGTAGTAGATCGCGTATTATATAGGTATATATAGGCGTCGTATAGCGTCGGATAATATACGCGGTGTAACGGAAAGACCTGACGAACGAAAATAGAAAATTGATAAAAATTTAACGTATGAAAAAAATTTCGAAGATTATATCATGGACAGTAAATAATTTAATATTTACTCGTGTTTGAAAATTCCCAAAAATAATATTTTGAAAAAAGTAATTACGGTTCGCAAAAATGTATTCCAAAAAATATTGATATTTTAAAAAATTGTATAAAATAAACCACTCGACTTAGAAAAATGTTTTACCGCCAACATTTTCCTTATTAACGCAGTTCTACGAATTGGCTAATTTAAATTTTTAAAAAATTTTAAATATTGCTGACTACTATACAAAAGTTATTTTGTTAGGCAGTTCTTTCTGTTACACCCTCTATATGTATAATATAGTAGGAGGTATATATTATATTGTAGCATTGTCCCATCGATTATAGTAGTAATAAATAGGGGCTTCAGGAGCACCTCCCCCTTAAATTTTACATGTAAAAGGATAGGCACCTCTGTATAGGCAATTCGAAGTACACGCACCTCCCAAACTTGTTTTAAATACTCGATATAGGCAACCCGCCACACATATAAACCCATCTCTAGGTCGTCTTCACCGCCGCCGCCGCGTACGTAACCGACTTATATTTTACATACATACATACATACATACATACATACATACATATACATACATACATATACATACATACATAAACACACACACACACACACACACACACACCATAAACACCCAAACATATTACCTATATAGTATATATCAGGGGTCGCCAACCTTTTCAAACAAGTGAGCTACATTTGAAATTTTTAGTCCCAGGTGATCGACATCCAGGAGAATTTAAGTCTTTAGGAAAAGATTTGTTTTATGAGCAAAAAAAAAAAGGTCTAAGCTCCAAAGGATCAATATTTATTGTTTCTTCATGATAATAATAATAATTCCGAAATAATATCCGATTATTTATTAGGCGATCGACCGATAATGATAAAATTAATTTTTATAACGATCGACCTATATTCCTAGAAAAATCGACCAGTCGATCGCGATCGACTGGTTGGCGACCCCTGGTATATATAGTATATACCTACTTACATATCAATAAAACATATCGTTAGCATACGATGTCACACACACACACACGCACGCAAGCACATACACATACATACATTCACACATTTTAACATTCCGATCTATCCCTGTCACCCTTTCTCACTCCTTTACCGCATTATCGTTTATACAACTACAGACCTGTAGAGACAGGTCCGAGTATTGCCGGTAAACACCAGCCAGAAAGTATATCATGAAGCAAAATTATTTCAGTCCGTGTACTACCGTCTATGTGTATTGTCGTGTCATTACCGAGTTCTAAAGTGTTCTAAAGTGTTTTTATAGTGTTTTCAAATATTTTACAAGTATTATAAAATGCAATTATTTATTTTACTTTATTAAACACCGTAGTTCGTTTTTCGTCCGTTAGCTCTGTTATTGTACTCTGCAGCTATTAAATCGCTTAGATTTCACACTGTTATTTAAAGTATAACATATTTTTTATACTTCATTACTCATCTATCCGTTGAAGGGTAAAGTCTTGTTTCGCGAGTTCGACTAGTGTTCATCAGTTTTAACGTAACCATGTTCTCGTGTAGTATATGCGATAAGACCTTTACTAGGATCTGCAGTCTACACAGACATGCGAAGTCACACGATATACCAAATAAAATTTCATGCAGTATATGCTCAGAAATATTCACACGGAGAGATAACCTTATCAGACATAGCAAGGATAAGCAAAGTAAGTATTTTTAAACCCAATATACAGATTTATTAGATATAATATATTATAATTTTTTTTTCATGTTTAATTATCACTATAAAACATATATGCATTATAAAAGAAATATATAATAAAGGTGTAGAACCAAGCGAGAAATTCAAGATTTGTTCAATGAATTATTTTTTTCAAGTACCTAATTAGTAATAATAATTCTATTTTCAGGATCAAATATTGTTATCCAACAACAACCAACCATAACCAAGCGAGAAATTCAAGATTTTTTTAAACCAGCTGAAAACATTTACGATTATGATGGTAAATATATGATTCATAACTTTAGATAAATATAATATAATATATAACTTACTTATATTAATTTATAAAAAATAAAACATTTCATGTAAGAATATAACTTTATCGATGATATTTTATTAACAAAAAATATTGTTTTATACCTATCAAATTTTTTCAAAATGTCTTAAAACAATACCTATACAAATTTAATCGTCTTAGTGAAAATACATAAAAACATACAGAAATATCATCACTTCTTAGTAAAAAATAGGATAAAATATCATAATTTAGATAAAATCCTGTACAATTATCATAGTTAACCCTGTTAAGAGCATACACAAGCGTTAAGAATGTTTGTAAAATTGTTGAATAATTCTGATAAATGTAATAATATCAATTCATTATTAAATTCATTGAAAATATTTCCATGCAATTATTGTCATAACGTTATTAAAAACATACACAATTAATTTTAATTTATTATATATATTTTTAAGTATAGACATAGATATTTTGATAAATATATTTGACCATATACCTACATAATAATACAATATGAATATCTTATTTTTCTATGAAAAGCATATACACATTTAATATAAAACCAATAAAAACATAAATAGGCATACTAGGCGTCCGAGGGCACGTAGTTAAAAATCATATGACTTTCAAAGATCATATGAATTGTCTTTTCGCCGATGATGATAAGGACAAGTCTTACCTGTGTAGGGAAAATATCTCTATCAGATCATTCAACCATCAGATTAAAACCATCAAATCCAACAAATTATGCTTCAACCGACAAGATGATAAACGGATAGCACGATCCGATAGAATACATACCTACGCTCATGGACATTTTAAAACTAATTATTAATATCGTATTTAAAAAAATAATATCCCATATGTTCATGGGATTGTAGTTTTTTTACCTGTATTTTTTTTTGTAAGAAATCTCTATAGATATTATTTTGTTTTTTTATTTTGTAAAATATTGCCATAGTATTAATTTGTTTTTGAAATAAAGTCTTTTACCATACTTCAATTCTTTTTTTTTTGTTATTATTATTGCTATATTTTTCCTTTTCTCACACGTGAACATGTTCCATTTCACGTTACAAATCCTTTTTTTTATTGTTTTAGGTATATTTTCCTTTCTGCACATGCGGACATGTAAACATTTAAACTCTGATCTAATTTACTTTACAAAGGTACATTTGTACTTACGTCACTGTTGGGATATCTTGAGTTTAGTTGGAGTAAATTATATATATATATATAAACAATTATTGACACCTACTAAAAAATACAACTCTCTGAATTGGTTCAATATAGGTTGCATAGTATTAGACATATTTTGTCTAAATAATTCTAATAAAAACATACATATATTGTTTAATTTTTATAAAAAATATCATAATTTTGATAAAATCAAATATAAATAACATAACATTGACAAATTCATATGAATATAATATTTTTAATTCATTGCTAAAATGTCCTTACAAATGCTATAATGCCATTAAAAACATACACAAATAATTTGATTCTAATAATTTAATTTATAAATATTGACATTTTTTATAAGTATAATAATATACAACATTATACACCTAATATATATTTTTATAGTAATAAATATTATATTTTCTTTGAAAACATGCTAACATTTCATATTATTCCTAACGAAAACATAGAAAGGTACTATTATTTAACGATCTTGATTAAATTTTATAAAATTACATAGTTTAGTCAAGAATATGAACATAAAAACGTCTTGAAAAAACGTTTAGCTTTAGTTCATAAAACAAATCACAACTGTAGTTACTTCAATATCATATAATTCAGTGTTGGGATTATCTAGATAAAAAAACAATTTATCTTTATCTCATCTAGATAAATATAAATAAACTGTTGACAACTATCTTAAGAAATTATCTTAGATAAATGATTTACTTATCTAGATAGGTATTTAGATTAATTATTCGAGTACACTCAGTACATACTTTTTGGTTTTAATTAAAATTGTATTTTTTATGAAATGGCTAGGTTTATAATTATTTTAGATTGTTTGCTATTATTATTTGTTTCAAAAATTATATAGGTATTTTTATATTTTAAAATTTATCTCTATCTTTATCTAGATAAAATATTTATTTTTTATCTTTATCTATATCTAGATAAAGATGTAGTTATCTATTCCCAACACTGCATATAATATATGTAAGTTTAAATAAAAATTTAAGTTTGAAAATATATTAGTTTACGTTAAATCAGGTTAAATTCAACAAAATCATATAAAATTGTTATAATTTAAATAAACACACATACAAATATTGACGTCTCTCAACAAAAATAAAAATTATAAATATGTTTTAGATGGGCTATATAAGGAGAGGCAATTGCTTAAACAACATAGCTTCAGTAGAAACATAGCTCTTGAACGAGCTAAAGATTAGTTTCTGATGGATAAGATTAAAAAAAAATGAAAGGTTACAACATCCCGTTGTGATGATCAATACATGATTGATCATAACCTTTCATTTTGTGTGTGTGTGTGTGTGTTTATGTATGTATATGTATGTATGTATATGTATGTATGTATGTATGTATGTATGTAGGTATGTATGTATGTATATGTATGTATGTATGTATGTATGTATGTATGTATGTATGTATGTAAAATATAAGTCGGTTACGTACGCGGCGGCGGCGGTGAAGACGACCTAGAGATGGGTTTATATGTGTGGCGGGTTGCCTATATCGAGTATTTAAAACAAGTTTGGGAGGTGCGTGTACTTCGAATTGCCTATACAGAGGTACCTATCCTTTTACATGTAAAATTTAAGGGGGAGGTGCTCCAGAAGCCCCTATTTATTACTACTGATTATAAATACAAGTACCTATTATAGGGTAGTATATAGTTATAAAAAAAACAAGTAATTATAAATGTTGATAAACAATAATACATTTTTAATCTTATATGTTACCTATCTATAACATTTTACGACGAACTTTTTTTGTTGCAAAACGTGTCAAATATTCATGTACCTATTTACTACTAATATTAATTTACGCAGTTGTACAATTGCATAAAATATTTATATGATTTTTTTTTCAATTTCTTACAAAATTTGCCGCCCCCAAAAATGTGCCGCCCTAGGCCAGGGCCTCACGGGCCTAGGCGTAAATCCAACCCTGGGTAGGCGTACACCCCGCCGGCCTGTTTTACTAAAATTTAATACTAACCGGTGCGGCGTGTCTTCGTAGCAAAACCGACGGCACAGCAACACTGCCGGTGTGCGGTCAAGGCGGCGTGTCGAGCCCATTTCCCGGGAAAATAACAACAATTATAATTTAAAATATACATTGTCCCCTGAAATGTCTTTGGAATGCGACTCCGCGGGGCGCAGACTCCGCTCCGACCGACCGACATTTCGACCGTCGCGTCGTTTTCGTTACACACTGCACGCAACCGCCGATGAAGTGTCTGTGGATAACAATAATGCATTCCAATAAAATTATTATTATTATTATTATTATTACAATCCCTAAACCCAGTGATCATGTTTGGGTGTATTTTATCCGTCCGCGACCAAAGCGATTACAGGAGTTTGTTATACATTTATAATATATATATATATATGATTGCACAGAGAGCGAGCAAACGGACAAAAAAGAAGTCCGACGCAGTGGTTCTGAAAAATACTTCCCATGCTGAGCGGTTTAGAAATATGTTGTGAGCACCGAAATATAATATAATGCCCATGTATATATTCGTGTCGACCCGCGATTAAAGGAGCCATATTAATATTCTATTCTACAAAATGTCAGGTATGCTCATACCAAAAATACGTGACCAAACACAATCGAACATTCCACCGCTGCTAACATTATTAATGTGTGTGTTATATAGTATTGCGGTGCTCGACCTCGACGATGGCCATTTAAAGATAGTGTATGAAATACAAATAAGTATAATATCATTCGAGCGTGTATATAATATTATATTGTATAGAACCAAACTGTTTGCACTGTTTGGCGAATCCACGAAAAATAATAATTTATTTAAACCTACCTACTTAGTGCCAAACCTTCTGAAGGTTAGCACACAAAAGTGTGTATTTTAAGCGATTTATCGGTGCCTATACCGGAAAAGACCATAACATTATTTGAACGAATGTAAGTTGCTATACACGAGACTAGCAGGTAAAAAAAATTACGTATGTTAGTTCCTACATGCTAGAAAAAGGTGCATATGTAAGTTCCTACACGGCAAAACACAAGTACATAATATGTTAGTTCTTATAAGGTAGAAAAAAGATTCGTGTGTAATTTCCTACACAGTAAAAAACAGGCGCGTATGTGAGCTCCTACACGGTGGAAAATTATATCTGTAAGTTCCTAAAAGTTCAAATGTCAGTAAGTGTATATACTTAACCTATACTATAAATTAGGCGACAAAATAATAAAAATAGGTACATTTTCATAAATAAATAGATGATGATACTAAAAAAAATCGCATAATGCATTATCAATACAGTAAAATAAAAATTGAATACCTAATATATTTTCATAAATAAATAGAATAAATAATTAAATATAATAAAAATCGCATAATGCATTGATAATAGCTCATATAAGAAAAAATCGAATAATTCCATAAATTATATATGTAAGTTCCTAGGTACAAAAAAAGTTCAAATGTCAGTAAGTGTATAAAAATCGAATAATATTAATAGGTAATAATAAAAATAAAAAAATATAAAATAAGAATAAAAATTGAATAATACATTTTCATATGCAATAATCACAGAGTATTTTTTCTTATTTATTCTGCTGTGTAGGATCTAGTTACTTTTTTGCCGTGAAGGAACTTACGCACGTACCTGTGTTTTTGTGTGTAGGAACTTACACGTCCCGTTTTTATGTTCGTGTAGGGATTAACACATCACATTTGTATAGTAACTAACGTATGCAATCGCCTACCTTCTAGGTAGTAGGTCTCGTGTAGCAACTTACTATTCCCCTATTATTTAGGTCATATTGAACTTTAACAACATATATAGCAGGTAGTACGAAATATTTTCCACGTTCTCTATCCACCTCGATAGACCCATGATTCCATGATAAATGGCTTATACGCACACCTGCACCGATGAAGTTTCTACGGGAAATTCATTCCAATAAAAAATTATTATTGTTTTTATCTCTAAACCCGGTGAACGTGTGTGTGTGTGTGTGTGTGTGACGTGTGTATGAGCGTGATTGTATTTTGTCCGTCCGTGACTAAACGCCGCTTATTTACAGAGGAGCCCGTGTGAATTTTTTTTCATATTTACAATATTATTTTAGAATACCTATTATATTGTTGAGTGCAAAATAGTTTTTGTAAACTTCGTTGCCCATTAAAAAAAGTAATAATGCCAACTCTATACATGAATAATATGTTTTGTTTTATTATACAACGGTTAAAATATACTAAGTAATATAATATCGTTACGGAAATTTTCACTTTAGTCCCACCCGGTGTTGCCCGAGCCAAAAATATTAAGTTGAGATTAACCTAAAGTGATTCACACGAATCTAAACCACCTAGGTAGGCAATCCACTGCATTAGATCACGGAGAATATGCGAGCAGTATATTATCAGGTATTGCGGACCCCGTGAGGTGCGTAAGTGAGTGAAATCAGGGTTTCTAGGTCACTTTGTACGGTCAAGCATTGAAAGTGCGAAACGCGGACACTTTGTAATGTATATATAAATATTAAAAAATATAAGTTAAATTAAAAATAAAAATAGTAAATTGTTATAAGATATTGTATATTGAAAATAATCAAACAATCAATAATATGGTTATGAATCTTAATTGTATTATATATTATCAAAAGCTATGTTATGTTGTACCTACGTGGTGACTAAACATTTCTAACGTGTACCTACCTATCGTTCAATTTTTTTCCTAATATTGTACCTACCTATACTATCAAAACCATCTTTAACGAGTTTTGGTATTTATTTAGTTGAATTTGTTGTTGCCATCGTAACGATGTGACAGTCGTCGTCGTAGTGAAATGCATTTCAACGATAAATGCAAATGATAAGTATTTGATTAATTTAGATATCGCGATTGAGAAATATATATTATAATGATAAACTATTTACGATGTATACCCATGATTCGCCAGATAATAATATTACCAAATAATATAATTATAACATTTCTAATACAATTATTCGTCATGACAATATAATTGACTGCTTTTATATACTTACTACTTAGGTATACAACTTATATTTACAATATATACCTTAAGTATTATGTATATAGGTAATAGTACAAAGTGTCCGTGTTCTGAATTTAAAACAATGGACCGTACAAAGTGACTCTTTACCGAAATCAGAATTAGGTGGGTACATGAAAAACGGTTGCCCGTGCTAAAGATTTGTTTTTTTTTTTTTTTTAATTTGTTTGCCAAAATGTATAATATAATATATGATATATATAAAATTATAACGTAAAAATGTATATAATAGGTCACTCGCGTCCGAACTGCTGGTAGTACGGCGTACAAATGAAACGAGTTAAGAGGACGTTATACCCGCATGCGTTGTCGCTCCGTCTTACAAGTGCGTAACACTGCAAATTTTATTTTATTGATCTCTTATAAAAATTAAAGGTAACATTATTATCGAGGGATTCTCATTGGCTTTTTATTATATTTTAATTTTAAAGCGAGTTATGAGTATTTTAAAATTGTAAACTGTTTGTATATCTTAAAGTACTCATAACTCGCTTTAAAATTAAAATATAAGAAAAATCCAACGAAAAGTCCTTGATAATAATGTTATCTTTAATTTTTATAAGAGGTCAATTCACTCTAAATTTTAAATTCACTGAGCTTCGCGTGATCTGCTGAGCGTAACATTTCCTATGTTACGCACTTGCAAGACGGAGACAACGCATGCGGGTATAACGTCCTCTTAATGATCATTCTTTCGCGTGCACGTTAGGAGATTAGTAGGTATTTGTTACAAATACTTGACAAATATTTTATTATATTTTTATGAATCAAATATTTGTCATATTCGTTAATTGTGTCGTCTAACCGTTGTTTGTCAGCAAAGACCATTTTATTGAAACGCCCTTTAGATGCGGATCTTATTTTTGTATACAGGTCTCTTCTTGTGTTTCCTTCAGAACACGGTAGTTCACCCAGTACGCGCGCCGGGCGGGCGCCGGCTCCGGCATACTATATACTTGGAGGAACACCGCGGCGACCGGCCGACAAAATATAATCGTCCGTTTGGTTTTGGACCCTTACTTAAAGTTAAGTATACGTGAAACGTGCCTAAAACGCTATAACTAAGTCAAATAGTCAAATACCCACGTAACTTTATGGAAATCTGGCAACATTGCACTAAACTCTTGCAGGGTACAAAACGTATACGGAATCGTGTTCTACCCGTGAGTCGGTGGTATTTGAATTTTATATTACATAATAGATAGATATAGATTTCGCCGCCCACCGCCGCTCGCCCCGGGATGAAAATAAAATAATAATAATAATAATCCAACCAGCGGCGGCGGGGGAGAGTTTGTTGCGATCTCCGGAGCGCGTGCGCGCGCGCGGTGCTCGTTTCGGCCTCGACGCCCTTCACCGACGCCGCGCGCCACTTCCACCGCTTCCGCCGCTTCCCGAGGACCCACCCATTGCGGCGTTGACGTTCTAATCCGCCGCCGCCACCGAGTGACCAACCGCCGACTACGACGCACGCACGCACGCGCGCCGCCGCCGCCGACGTGTGAGAATGCGGAATAGTGCCGGACGTACATCACTCCAGCACCACCCGTTTAGAATTTTCAAATTTTTTCTTCACCACTATTTAGTAACTATGTAATTCGTTTGACAATTTAATTTTTAAAATGTGTGCGATCTCGGTTTTCTCGTTATCGACCAAAAATAATGAGTGAGGCTGGGGACAGGGGGTGATGTGATTTCAGTCTCACCCAAGGTTAAAAATTATAAATCCATAGGATCATATAATGACACCACAATCAATTACGTGATTTGTTGGAATTTCTACGACCGTTTTTAAAATTTGTACGACCGTGATCGACCGCGATCGGACATCGTCGGTACCTCGCTCCGCCGAGTTCCCTCCGACCCGCCGCCGCCGTACCGTTCGCGAGGATTGTATAGTGCGAACGCACTTGCATAATAGCAGTTGCATGTCGAATGCACCGCACGGCGGCCTGGTACTAAGGGCTCCGAATGCATTTCTTCAGAAGGGCCCCCAAAAATGTTATTTCATAAAATGATAAAAAAAGTGCTTATATAAATAGTGTAAAATATTATATTTTTTAAAATATATAAATTATTTAAAATAAACATTTAGGTCAACTATAGAAACTACATAGTTATAGTAATTATTTTAATTATAAAAAATTATTTAAATAATATAAATAATAATACGTTATAATATTTTACGACTTAATATTTGCCGAATGCTATTCAAATAATTGTGTAATTGATTTTTTTTATATCAGGAGGTATATCTGGAGGTCGATAACTATTTACTATTTATAATAATGATAATCGGTCACACAGATAGCAAAAATGATAATAGTATTATAAATATTATAATGCTATAAAATATTAATGGTATAATCTTAGATCATAATATACGACATAATAGTACCTATATTATGATCTAAGGGTATATCGTCGTCCACCAGAATAAACCTCCCATGTGCCAATTTATGATTTTGAGGTTTTGGTATCCCTGGATTCAGAAAAAAAATAATCTGTTTATTGATGAAATATGTGCCTATGTGCTATCTGAATCGTTGAATAATAATGAAAAATAATGAATTGTGGTACCTACAATTAAGCGTAATAAAAATTGTATGAAATATCTCCTATATGTGTGCTACTTTATGATAGAAAAATCCTCCCATGTGTTACCAGCTATAAATCAAATACAATTTTTTTTTTACAAATTATTTTATCATTATTTAAAATAAAATAAAAATCTGAGTTCAACGCGGGCTGTAGAATATTGTTGTAGGTTAGGTTGCAGGTAGCTGAAAATCCGCGGGCCGCTGTGCCGTGTAGCACAATATACGTATTGGCGCGTTGGCAGTAAATAATCATTAGGTATTAATTGTATTAATCCACTCAACATTTTTTTAAATCCTTATTCTTATTGCATCCTGCGAAAGTATTATAGAGGAACCACTACCTACTCCAAATTTCAAGTTCGTCGAACTGCATTTGTGTTCCCAATGTTTATCTTAAAGCTATTATATTTCTTTTATGTATTTTTAAATAATTTTAATGTGTATAATATACATATTAAAAATAAAAAATGTATAAAATTATATATAATTATAAGTTACTTTGCTCTTCGGGACACAGCTCGTTCTATTATAAGAATAAAAATAAAATAAAATATTATAATAATAACAAATTATATTGCTAACCGTCGATAAAAGTGTATATTGTAGGCTTAATAGTATGTATGTCGAATGTTTTCTACAAAAATAAATTCATACTACTATCACAGAATAGATTAAATGTAATCTATTCTGTGCTACTACCTATGTTATTAATAGTAAAATGTATTACTTTAAGGTAATTCAATACCAGTTGTTTTTAAGGAGTTGAATATATGCAATTTTAATAGTGTGTTCGTGCATGGCTTGAATATTTGTGTGCGTAGAAATCGATGACTAGTGTCGGTGGATTTGATGAAACGGACACTGATTAAGCACGAGCAGGCACAAGTTAATAACGCGCGCTTGATGAACATGATTTGCTATTTTTTTTTGTCTAAAAGTATCAATCTTTTGCCAACTGCGCAGACTGTTTCAGTAATCGGATACAAATTTCAAAAACATATTTGAATTCATCATGAAGATTACTTGAAAACGATTTCCTTACATTTTTAAATTAATGTTTTTAGTTGAATATTATAAATATTTTTAAAATTTTAAAATTTTGAAGAGTTCAAATGATCATTTTCAAAAAAGTGCAAAAGTCGTTTTCATGTAAACTTCATGACGGATTCAAATATTTTTTTTAAATTTATATCCGATTACTGAAATAGTCGGTACAGTTGGCAAAAGATATGTCTATTTCAGTCGAAAACACAGCCGGGTCGAATCCTCTTAATAATATTATGTAGGCTAAAAACCCGTCTTCCCTAGGAATCGTTTTTCGTATACGACTATTTTATATAAGTAAATTTAAATTGTACACAACCATATTAAAAAGATGTAATTTGATAGTAATATTGCTTTTTTTATAATTTAATATCCATACGATATATAATAATTCAAAGCAATTTACCTCTTGTATTTATACATCATATTAAAAAGAGTATGAAAAATATTAAATAAAAAATTACACTTATATATTTAAGTTGAAATTAATATCTTTTATTGTCAATATATAATAAAGCAAAGCAATATTTACTTCTTGTATTTATACATCATATTAAAAAGAGTATGAAAAATATTAAAAAAAAATTACAATTATATATTTAAGTTGAAATTAATATATTTTATTGTCATACATTTTATTTAGTATATTATATTATTATAGTTTGAAATTTAAAATATATTGACATTCTTCTGGATCTGAAACAAATAAAAAGAACATTACATTTAAAATATGTTAATCATCAATCAAAAAAAAAATGTAAGTCATTGTACATAACCAATATTTTGAAATTTTATCTGAGATATTATGAACTAAAATCTAATAAATTAATAGGTAGCGCACAATCCTCTATTTTATAAAATTGAATGTTAATCTGAGAATAGAATGCTCTGAAAGGCATCGCCAATGGGCATGATAATAATTAATGTTTAACGTCTTAATGACAAGTTGGCATCCTGCACTAGCTGTAGGTACCTTAACCTATAAGTAAAAGGTATGGATATTTTATTAAACTATAACATTTTAATTGTGTCTCAATGAACTCAGTTTTCAAATTTTTTTGATTATTTATATAATTTCTTTCCTTTAAACATTTTATGGGATTTTTACTATTAGGTTTTTTTAAATTTATAAGTGATTATATGTATAACGTATTGGTGTTATTACCAATTTCAAAAATATACTACCTAACATAACTTCATGACTACGTCTAATTAAATGATTAATTTTGATTTATATATGTATGAAATAAAGATACAATTTTAATAGTTGTAAATTATTTTATTTATACTAACGCTTTGATCATTATTAGACAATTGGTTTCTTATATGGGTCAATAATAGTATTATATTTTTATTTTAAATTACCGTAAAATAAATTAATTATACCTACATTATTTCAAATAATCCTGATTTCATAACTTAATTTCCAAACTTAATTGTAAAACTATTTCTTACTTTTGTTTAATAACTAAATATTACTTTTGCAAGAGATATATTCTCTGAAAAAATGATTAAGTTCTAAATTATTAAGCCTGATATCTAAATAGTTTCAAAGTATTATTAATAGTATTATGAATGATTTTAATAGCAATAATATCATAAAATACACTTTAGTTAATGTAGGCTGACAGACCGTCTTCGCTTAGAATCGTTTTTCGTATACAATAATTTATAGCATTGAATTTAAATTTAATACATATCCATGATATATACACTCGACACATACTGTACAGTAGAGCCAATACTAACCGACCTTTTTAATAATGTTGTCACATAAATATATCACAAGAATAAACAATTTTGACATTTTATAATTTAATTTTGATTACATAATTTGATTATTAGCTTATTGTTTTATGTGAATACTAATTATGTCATTTTTTTACCTAATTATGACCAGGAGCACAATACAATTTTAATGTTCGGCGGCTGCAGGGACTATAGCAGCACTCTTCTGTTATCAGTGGAACGCCCATTTTACGACGGTGCACTATTGACTGGGATACGCCGGCTAAAATGAAAAATATAAACATTGAATAAACCATTATTTTATTGTCATTTTTGAAATCAAAAAGAAATGTATATGAAATGCCAATAAACATAACAGCGATGTCTTTTATTGTTCAAGTTTAAACAATTTAACAATACATTATAGTATGTTCACGGTTACACACGTACCTACATAATTATTTTGGTAAAATAATAAAAATGTGAAATTTAAACTTTTATAACAAAATTCAATAGTTTTGATAATTCATAATTGTTTGAGCACGACAAGGAGGATATACCGAAGGACCGCACTCAGGATGTCTGAGAACAAACGTTATTTACTTCCTACAGACTGGTCGCCTACTAATGACTTCGAAAAGTTTAGGAATTTAATCATCTAAATGAGTTGAACACCAACCTCTAAAACGACAACGGCGACAATTCAACAAGAACAAAAAAGGGCGTTGACCGAAAATAAAAACAATTAGTTACATCAAAACATATAGGTAATACATGAAGATAAACTGAAAATTAATGTAATGATAAGTCGATGTACGTACAAGGACAATGTAAAAAAAATATACAAAACTCACATAACTAATAATAATAATATAAACTATAGGGAAACGACTGGGAGAATAAAGAGGAGTGGATATCGTGATAGCACGATGTAGACAAGATGTCTTCTCTACTTCGTTGGTGATTTGAACGCGCGCGTCGTTGTGTAGAATACAGCATAATATACACCGCGATAAACTAATATAGTTTGACGAGAACAATAATAGTATTTGAATTGAAAGTCACAATCAGTCTTTTCCACCCATTATAAATTTATAGCAATAAGTTATACTTTTAAAACATTTATAGACTTACGTGGCAATTCATTATATTTCCCATCGCATATTGCTTCCAGTTCGTCCGCCAGTTCTGACCCGCAATGAGTATTTTCATCATCCCAGAACGGATCGTGCTTTGACATTCTGAATTTTGGATAGGCGCTTGTAATTGTCAAGGCGGCGAGAATACACATTAAAATTAAAGCGTTCATCGTAATTCTGAAATGCATGCACACAAATATAATTACAAAGTTAAACACAATTGTATATACAAAACCAATAATATAATAGGCACACCGTTTTTAAAATAATAAATATGAGATATTATCACCAGTAAGTATGGGAGGAATTTTGATTAGCGAACCAATTCAACTGTTTAGAAGTTGGGTAGATATAAACATAAATATTGTTATAATTTAATTTAAATAAACTCGTGTATAATATATGTTGCACTAACATCAATAGTCCAATAGAGAACGAGGATAATGGTTGATAATAATTTACAAAATATATTACTTACCTTTGTGCCTTTGTGTAAAACAGACGAAATCGGTCGGACAACGACGGACGTATATAAGTCAAAAAAAAGTAATATTATTTATAAATGTATTAAAAAAGAGAAACACAAATGCAAATTTAATATGAAAATTTGTTATAATAGTAATAAAGTATTTGAAAATATTCACTGCAGGTTTATAATGCTCAAAAATATTAGGTACATGAAATCGAAAATGCGGTTGTCAGTAACTAACTGGTTTACGAACAAGAATGCGAGACTGTAGGCTGTTTTGTGTTGTATCCAACCACCCGAACGAACCTCACAACCCCTACCGGCCACCACCTACAACAAACGTTTGACAGTGTGTACCAAATTACAACAATTTAAAAAAAAAACCTGAGGGAGTCACTCTGCTTCACAGTATAGACGTCGAGTATAGGTACTACAAAAAGACATATGCTCTTCAATGAATAATTCGACGCAACGATGTATTTGTTAAATTTGAATTCAATATTATATTTTTACATATTTTTCAATATAATATGGTTTTATCGAAGATGGTCAGTCTGCATATTATAAGAAAACTGTTTGATAAAAAATCGTTATTATATAATTATTACGTAGATATATAATTTTGTCAAAATTAAAACTTCAGTCGCTTATAAAAAACAATTGTGTCAGTTTTTTTTTTATTAATTCCTGTTTTAACATAAGTATAAGGAATATTGTATTACATTTAAATGCTTTTCAAAATTTTTACTTTTTTTTTTACCTTTTACAAAAAAAGTTAACTGGAATTTTTACTGAATGTTAGAATTATTATTTTCTATTTTCCATACAATTTTAAAAATATTTTGAGTCTTTTTAAAAGAAATTGTAGTCATAAGACATTTTTTAGTTTATTTCTTTTAATATCGATAAAAAAAATATTCTCAAATTATTTTGTAGATAAAAATGTATAAAATGTTATTCTGTCGCCGATGGTTCAGAGTCGCGTCAAATTAGGTGGTAAATAAACACCTAAATTGTTCAATAAGCATTAGTGGGTTCCTATATTACTACATAGGTAATATTACAAAATAGGTATATCCTATATCCTAGATCCTTAGAAATACTGGCTTGCAAGCTGTCTCCACAATTTAATCATAATAACAACTAGTTAGGTTAGGTTAATAAGGTTTTATCATTATTTGGTTGTTAATATATATAAATACATTAAAAAAAAAATAAATGTATTATTAAATAAATTTAATTGTAATTATATCAATTAGTGGGTTTTAGTAGGTTCTGGGTCCACCGCGAATCCGGTGAATCTTTGCCTGCGTATATATAGGTCTCCTAGCTATGGTTACCACGGTAACGACGGGTGGACGTGGCCGGATCGGGCGGGCCGGGGCGGGCCGCCCATCAATGCGACGAGTAGCTGTGCCTTGCCATAGGTGTAATATAGTACTATTTCTTATACATTCCCCCCAACCCGAGAATAGGGTAATAATAAATATGGGTGTGGATCTAAATAATAAAAAATTGCTTTAAAAAATACAATTTAAGGAGATTCAATACCGGTTGTTTTTAAGGAGTTGAATATAGACAATTTTAATAGAGCGTGCGCGCTTGTCTTGAATTTGTGTGTGTAGTAAACGACGACTAGTGTCAGTGGATTTGATGAAACGGACACTGCGTAAGCACGAGCAGGCACAAGTCAATGACGCACCGTCACACGCTTGATGAACATGATTTGCTATTTTTTTTGTCTAAAAGTATCAATCTTTTGCCAATTGCACAGACTGTTTCAGTAATCGGATACAAATTTCAAAAACGTATTTGAATTCGTCATGAATAGATTACGTCTGGAAAACGACTTTCTTACATTTTTAAATTAATGTATTTTTAGTTGAATATTATTAATATTATAAATTTTTATTTAAAATTTTGAAGAGTTCAAATGATCATTTTCAAAAAAGTGGAAAAGTCGTTTTCAAGTAAACTTCATGACGGATTCAAATATGTTTTGGAATTTATATCCGATTACTGAAACAGCCGGTACAGTTGGCAAAAGATATGTCTATTTCAGTCGAAAACACAGCTGTGTCGAATCCTCTTAATGCACGTATAAAAAAAAGATTAAAAAATGCCTTAAAAATACGCCCTAATAATGATTTATTTAAACAATTTTATAATTTAAAATAATCAAGAAATGAAAAGAACGAAACAATAAAAGTCACTCTGGATGCGGTAACAGATGAGGCTGTACGCACTAGTGCTAATACTAAACACAACAGTGCAAATAGTGCAGAACGATTACATTATTACGACTTCATTAAACAGCTTATCGTTTCATATTCATTACAGCAGGCATTGTATTTAACATTTTAACTGCTTTAATCGGTAAATCCACAACACATTTTAAAAGAAGAAATATGATTTTTCTTCTTTAAGGTCCGCTCGAACCGAAGCGGTAGCGGTGGCGGTAACTTCGGCGGTAACTTCGGCGGTATTTATCGCTATTATAAATACTGTTTGATCCAACCTATTCGGAGCGAAATATTTCGACTCTGTGGACAGAATTTCGTCGACATTGTGACACCCATGCGACTGTACGCGTATTTTAATTATTATTAATATTAATATTTTAAAGTACATAATCAACAAATTGCAAATTTGTTTTTTTAAATTTTTATTATACCATGGATATATATAATGAATGTTCAAGTTCAGATGATGAACATTTATTACTGTTAGCAGTTGTAATAGATGATGCGAAGAACAAAAAAGGTACCATAATAAGGCTTATAATATATTAACTGCAACTGTTTTTATATACGATTTGGGCTGTTACAATAAGAAATAATAAAAAAAAACATGTAGATAATATTTCATTTTTAGACGTAAAAGACGAAAATTAGTTCATGAAATTAATACCAAAAGATAAAGTTTTGGCGAATTTAATCTTTTTATATATATATAAATATATAAAAAATATATATAAATATATTGATGAATTTATAATACATTAATATTATAAATGTTTATGTTATAATGTTATAATTATGTTTTCTCATAATTATGTGATACCTATAGTTGTTAATTTTCTATTTTATTTAAGTTTTGTCACTGACAATGTACAAATACTGTATGTACTTATTTTTTTTATCTTATTTTTATTTTTCCACTCTGAAATTAATATGTTTTTATATTATCAATATAATATTTATAATGTAAATTGTAATTAGAATTTCTCACTGTATAACTCTGTCTCCAACACAACCATACGCTTACAGGAGATACATAAATCGACTTAATGTCTTATTTTATTTAATATGAAATGTGTGCAAATTTGTTTTATTTAATAAAAGATAAAAACAAATTAATAATAAAATGCCGTCAATCACGGTATGTGATTGTGGTGAACGTGGAGGTATGAGTGTAGAAGGCAAGGCGTGGCCACTCGCGGTATTGACGGGAGGGGCAGAGTCGATCGAAGCACGTCCGCGATAAAATAGCTGGGCAGGGAAGGTTGCCGGATTCGCCGGGAGACACAGAACGTAGTAATACACACTAAACTGGGTAATCCATTTAACGTAAGACACTCATTGTTTCAAAAAGTATTTCCTTTTTTGCAAATATTTTTGTTCCATGGTATAAAGTCGTTACAAAACAACATTTTTGAAAAAAAAATATTTTTTTAAATATTTTTATAACTTTATTATTTTCTAAGTGTTTTACGTTTTTGAATTACAACATACAGTTTTATAATCCAAAACGGAATATTTTTCTGAGTATTTTGATACATAAAAATCGAATTTTAGACTAGTAGTTTATGAGTTATAAGCTTATAACTTATAAGTATTTGAACTTTTGACGAGCGGAGTAGTGGACTAACATTCTGCGGGGTACCCGCATACCACCTCATACTGCTCATCAAAACTTTAAATAGTTATATTATTTTAATGTATCAAAATACTCTGAAAAATAATCGGCTTTGGATTATAAAATTAAAACTGTATGTTGTAATTCAAAAAAGTAAAAAAACTTAAAAAATAATAAGGTTGAAAAATGTTGTTTTGTAACGACTTGATACCATGTAATAAAAATATTATCAAAAGCGTAAATACTTTTTGAAATATTGAGTGTCTTACGTTAGATATGGATCACGCGCTGTATATTTGTATTTGTCTTAGTCCGTGATAGACTATAAGATCACGTGAATTATCTTATTGTATTTTTATTATTTGTTTGTATTTTTTGGGCGCCCACCATATAATATATTGCGTTGGTTTATATTATACTATATAATATGTATTGTGTATTGCGCTTTATGACCGTTTAATTGTTTATATATTTCATTTTGGGGTAAACCTCGTCCGCTCCCGTCCACAACACTTAACGCAAGTCGTAGCCGACGACCACCTTACTGTCGTAGGATCGGTTACGGCCCAAACAAAACCTATTATGGTATATAGTATATAGGTTAAAAATATTGTTTTTAATAGTTTCGTAATTATGTACAATAAAAATATAGTTCTACTGATTAATTTATTATAAAGTAAAATTAACTATAATAAAAAAAATACACGAGTATCATCCGTTGATTGGTAAAAATTTGAATTATTATTATTATTATTTTATTTTCATATTTGATCATTTCACTTCATTTCACTTCATAAAAATTCTTGTTTTTCACATAATTCACGTATTATTTTTTTTTTACTACAAAAGTAAAATTAAATGTAAGCATATTTTTGTACGTTTTTATATACATCGATCAATTTATAGAATAAATAACTAGGACTGTCCCATTTGGCGGAGGCTATTTATGTATTTAAAATATAATCTGTGAATGTATGTACTTATTGGTTTTGCGGTAAAATTGATATCATATTTCATCGGTAAAACAGCTGTTTTCTACATCTTCGGGTTTCAAAAAGGGGAGATAAAAAAAAATTAAAGGGCTGCTCAGTTTCATGTCGTCTACGTGGCCTTTCAATCCGAAACAAAAATTATTCTCATTTAATTTACCGTGGACACATATTATCTCAATTTTTAGGCCGTAACTTAACTTGAGTTAATTATTTTCATTAACTTGCCCACCTTTGATACAGAGTACCTACTAATACTGTTCTAAAAATTAAAAGTAAAATTAGATTTTAATTATGAAATGAAGAATATTTATTTATACTAAAAATGAAAAATATTACTATCATAAGATGATTTGCCTTGAAAATCAAGATGTCTTCTTACACGTTGATTAAAAATGTTGTATATGTGGTACCAATA